>WOFM01000288.1:371801-745736 GCA_011428145.1 Ericerus pela
AAAACGTTACTTTCGTTAATATCGAAGCCGTTGCATTGTGTAATTTTAGTTTCTGTGTGGGTTAAAACTTATCATTATGTCTAACCCTCCACTGGACAAAGAGAACTTTTTCAAGCGTATGAAGCGTCTGTACGCGGCATGGAAGGTAATTTTACATTGTTGAAAACTCTCGTGTGATGTAAATTTTCAGCGATGAATGTCCATTACAATGTGTATCTTAACTTTTTCGAGTTGCACAAATCTAGTCGAAACAATGAATCACTGAGTAGTAGAATTCCGCCAAATGTACACCCTTAATCTATTCATGCGCCCAACCGAAATTTTAAAACAAATAAATGCCCACGAAATTTTCAATTTATATTTTATGTGTGCATTATATTCATCTTCATTGCCAGAAAACTATCAGAATTCAAATTATGTAATTGAAGTTTTTCTTTTAGGATGGTCACACAGAGGCTGGAGAACCGTTTCCGAAAGTTGATTCTTTATGCATTGCTGTGGGCAATGACAATAATGTGTTGTATTGCAAATCCCTCGCAGTTGAGGTAATTAGCCTGATATTTTCTTGAATTTCTATCTTTTTTTTAAGGCGGTATGAATGATAATCTCCTCTCTGTTGGTAGATATGGCTCTTGGGATACGATATTTACGACTTGATAATGATTTTTACGGAAAATGCCATTCATTTCATGGCCAGCAAGAAGAAAATTGATTTTTTACGTCAAGTTGATCAACACAGAGATGAGAATTTTGTGCCTCCGGTCAAACTTTATGTTCGAAACAAGGTACATTTATTTATCTTAACTATACGAATTTTTAAATTACTTGTATGGTCTTAATTTGATGATCTGCTTTCAGGATGGTAATGATAAAGAAAATTTCGATAAATTGATTGCCGCCATAAAAGGTAGTGGTAAAGGTAAATCATTAGGCGTCTTTGCAAAAGATAATTTTCCTGGACCATTTATAGAATCGTGGAAAGAGGCTATAAAAGGACAAAATTTTGAAAATGTATGATGAATATATAGAAAATCTGGTGCATCATTTTAGGTGGTATTCTATCTCATTGATTTTCGTTTCAGATTGATATAAGTAATGCTGTTGCTAGTTTGCTTAGTATAAAAGAAGAATCAGAAGTGAATATGTTGCGGAAAGCGTGTCAGCTTACTGTCGATGTGTACCGAAAATACCTTAAAGATGAAATCAAATATATTATTGATTGGGATAAGGTTAGTTATTATCTGTCTCCTATTATGTGACTATTACATGGTCTTATTCGTTTTACCTCTTGGTTTTATTCATTGCATAAGACGTCAGATCGAAACAGTGTTGCATTGTTACGTTATACCTCTTTCTGACGAATGCTTATATGCCTTCAATTTTTTATAAGTTTGTTTTATTTGCCACGTAGTAGCGGAATAGTTTCCCTCGATGTCACCCCATTGTCGTTATTTTCGGCAAATAAAACATAGCTAGGTATTGTTTGTTACAAAAATTGTACGAATTCTTTCTATTTGTCAGTAGAATGATAAAAGCCTTCGAATTTTTAGAAACGGCGTGGTTGAAATTCTTTAATTGTAAAATTTTTGTTTTGTCTGCTTAGAAAAATATAAAATTATGTCATTTTCCCCCATGAATTTGTTGAAAATTAGTTTGTGCGCGTGAGAAACTTCTAGCTTAATGCCGAGTTTTGTGTAGGTGATTTATGCATAATTCTTTCCATTTTGTTACAGAAAGTTAAACATTCGAAATTAGCTGATGGTGTTACGGCAGCTATCGCAGATAAAAAGTACATTGGCAATGGCGTGGATCCTTCTTCTCTGGAAATGTGTTATTCGCCCATTATTCAAAGTGGTGGAAATTACAGTCTTAAATTTTCTGCTACGAGGTTATTTGAAAACTTTCATATACGGTTGAAAATTGGTTCATGTATTAATTTTAAATTCGTTTATTTTTTCAGTGATAAAAATAATCTACATTTCGGAATTATCATTTGTTCATTCGGAATTCGATACAAGATGTATTGTTCAAACATTATTCGCACGTTGATGGTGAACCCAAATGATTCAGTTCAGGTATTATTTAATGATTTTTTTGAAATTAGAAACGAGAAACGAATAAAAATAACGCAGGCGTTTTGAGATTATTTTTCTGGGACTTACTGCGTAAGTGCGCTTAAAATTCTTGACTGAAATTCTGCAGTGTGGTAGTGCACCCTCTTATCCATTTTTCCTTTATTGTTTTTGCTCTTCTAAAGTATGCCGTTTAAAAAATTGAAAAATAATATGAAAATTTTTGCTCTATATATAGTAGTGGGAGGGGAAACGTGGGGTCTGCTGTATCTTCCCTTTGGTAATATTTACAACAGTCATTTTTTGTGTTCAAGTAATTTTTTACGTGAAGCTTTGAGTTTCGTTTTAAAATTCTAACATTCAGCCTGATCTGCTCATATTGGTGTGAAAAAAATTGAAACGTTTTTAATCAAAAATATGTTCTGATTGTTTTTCAAAATTTGATTATCTGAACGAAAACTTTATCTGTTTCCCCGAAATTTTTAAACTTGAAAGTCCCGGTAGCGTCTACTCACCTATACTTTAAGGCTTGAATTTTATGAGATGTCATTCCACATGTGTTACGCGAGACCCTTGTATGTTTTCTCGTCAGTAAAAAATTCTATTTTGTGTATTATTTTATAGTAGTTGACCCCTTGTGAAGCTGTCCAAAATTTGCGAAATACAATTAACTGCGTTTTCGTTTGCTCAATGGTTCTCGTCATCGTTATCATATAATGTCTCCGTTCTAGGAAAATTACAATTTCTTAGTCGATCTACAAGAGCATTTATGTAAAGTATTGAAATCCGGCGTCCGATTGTGCGATGTATACAATAGTGGCATGAAATATGCTACGGAAAAGAAACCAGATCTCGTTGAGAAACTTACCAAAAATTTTGGGTATGTATACGCGTCACAAGTCACGCTTTGCTTGTATTCTGTTATGTTCATTAAAAATTTTTTCATTCATCTTCGTAGTTTCGTTACTGGAATAGAATTTCGTGAAACGTCTCTATCAATTACTCAGAAAACGACAGCCTGCGCCCGTAAATCGCAAGTTTATAACTTGTGCGTTGGTTTATCTGGTCTTGTGAATAGCTCTTCAGAGAGTAAAGAATGTAAAAATTATTCTTTGTTCATTGGAGATACGGTTCTCGTGAACGATGTAAATATTCAAAATTTTCAACTCTTATTCACATATTTTATAAAAGAATGTACTTGAAATAATGTGTTTGTTTTAGAACGTTCCTGCGACGCTTCTAACATTATCCAACAAAAGTATGAGATTTGTTAGTGGATTTTTGAAAAATAAATCTGATGATGAAGAGGAAGAAGAAAGCGATAATGATAACGAACTTGCTCAAGAACGAATTATGGGTCGTGGTAAACGATCAGCCGTGCTGGTTTCTAAATTACGAGTATGTTACCAAAACAATCGATTAATCTTTCATTTATGCACTGCTCTGATTCAGTTATTATATGTAGACGGATACGTCCAGTGAGGAGAAAAGGAAAGAACATCAAAAGAAACTAGCTGTTCAGCTGAACGAGCAGGCTAGACAGCGATTATCTGAACAGTCAAGCGGTAAAGAGTCGGCTAAAATACGTAAATCGAATGTTTCCTACAAAAATCACGACCAAATGCCTAATGAACCTGATATCAAACAGTTAAAAATTTACGTAGGTATGTAATTAGCCATGATATGCTCAGCTAGAGAATAATAGGTGCTCACAGAACAATACACTTAAAAGTAAATAAAAATATTTAATATACGTGTGTTCTCGTCTCAATGAGGAGCTAGATGTACTAAAAGTGTGACATTAATAAATTTAATTTGAAAGTTTCATGCACCTTAAAACAGTGACTGAAACATTTTGAAAAATAGCGTTTCAGAGTACAACCTCATTTTATTCTACCAACTGATAAAGTTGCATCGATACTTCCAAATTTTCTTTTTTTAGGAAGTTTTCGATGATGTTTGCAATTCTTTATGTTGCTATTGAAAAGCAAGAATTTTTTTCCCTACTTAGAATGACATTTGTGTTAAGTTGATCCTTCTATATTCCATTTGTATTTATTGAAGTCAGTTGGCCGTATTTTCAGATCGTAAGTATGAAACTGTTATTCTTCCGATCTTCGGTCTGCCAGTTCCATTCCATATTTCTACCATTAAAAATATATCTCAAAGCGTCGAAGGCGATTATACCTACTTGCGTATCAACTTTTTCCACCCGGGTACTATGGCACGTAGTGAAGGATCACAGTTTTCGACTCCTGAAGCTACTTTTTGTAAAGAAGTGTAAGTAAAATAGTATTTCGTCTTGATATTGGTTTGAAAAATCGGATTTTTAACTGTATTTAAATTTAAATGCGTAGGACTTACCGCAGTACGAATTTACGAGAACCTGGCGAAGTATCCGCTCCATCGTCCAACCTGAATAATGCTTTTCGTCTCATCAAAGAAGTTCAAAAGAAATTTAAAACGCGGGAAGCCGAAGAAAAAGAAAAAGAAGACTTGGTAAAACAAGATACCTTGGTGATTTCTTCGAACAAGGGAAATCCCAAACTCAAAGATTTGTATATGCGACCAACTATCGTTAATAAGCGCATGACAGGTAATTAATGTCGTGGAAAATAAAACTTGTTGAAGACAAATCTAAAGAAGTTTGAATTGAACGATTTTAGGAGCTTTGGAAGCCCATGGGAATGGTTTTCGTTACACATCTGTTCGAGGTGACAAAGTTGATATTTTATACAACAATATAAAGCACGCTTTCTTTCAGCCTTGTGACGGCGAAATGATTATATTGTTACATTTCCACTTGAAAGTAAGTTTGAAATCAAGGGCTGTTGCAGTAGTGAAACAATGTTGCGTATTAATTTTCCTTGTAAATACATTCTTAGCATGCCATAATGTTCGGCAAAAAGAAACATCTCGACGTACAATTCTATACCGAAGTCGGTGAAATTACTACAGACCTGGGCAAACATCAGCATATGCATGATCGCGACGATTTAGCTGCCGAGCAAGCGGAGAGAGAACTTAGAATGAGGCTGAAAACAGCCTTCAAGAGTTTCTGCGAAAAAGTAATCTTAAATTTGTTGGCCCAAGCCCCAAAGAATCTAGGTTCATTTATATGTTTATGTTTCTTTCTCGTTCTCGGTTATGTTCATTCATAGGTGGAATCTGTGACGAAACAAAAAATTGAATTTGATACCCCATTTAAAGAATTAGGTTTTCAAGGAGCACCTTTCCGAAGCACCGTATTATTGCAACCCACTAGTGGTTGTTTGGTAAATTTAACGGAATGGGTACGTTACCTACCTAAGTGCATATATTGAGTTAATACCTTCGGATAATATCTTGAAATTTCAATCATAGCCGCCGTTTGTTGTTACTTTGGAAGACGTGGAGTTGGTTCATTTCGAAAGAGTACAGTTCAGTTTGAAAAATTTCGACATGGTGTTCGTATTCAAAGATTATCATTCGAAAGTCGTCGTCATTAACGCCATTCCTATGAATATGCTGGATCACGTAAAAGAGTGGCTGAAGTGAGTTTTCTGAATCATGATTTGAATTAAAATCATAAGAATGAATTTTCACTTTCTGCTCACCGCGCAGTCAATGTGAAATCCGTTATACTGAGGGGATTCAGTCGTTGAACTGGGCCAAAATTATGAAGACCATCTTGGATGATCCTGAAGGATTTTTCGACAACGGCGGATGGTCGTTCCTCGACCCTGAAAGTGATGATGAAGCTGGTGCCGGAGATGAGTCTAGTAATGAAGATGAAGCCTATGAGGTATGTTTCATCGGCATCGACTGCTTCTAAAATTTTTTCGAGTTATTGAAATTTAATTTTTCAGCCGTCTGACTTGGAGAGTGTAGAAGAAGAATCGGATGAGGATTCCGAATATTCTGCCGCCTCTGAAGATTCTGAGAGTGACGAAGGTATAATTAAAGAGATGAATACGATATATGGTGAAATTTTATTTCAGCTCCTTAATTTAGTATTTGTTTGTCACAGAAGCTGAGCTGGGTTCCGAAGAAGAATCAGGTAAAGATTGGTCAGACTTAGAAGAAGAGGCCAGAAGGGATGATATGCAAAGAGTAGGCGATTTCAATGATGAATATGCTCGTTCGAAAAAAGGTAAAACCCTTCCTCCATCTCGTTCATCTCATTCATCCCTCTCATCGTCGAAGTCTAAAGATCGAGATCGGGGAAAATCGGACAGTAGCCATCGTGATAAAAAGCACAGCTCGAAGAAAAGTGAGTGTAATTTCTGAAAATTCAATTACTGTGATAATGTTTAGTTACAAGAATGAATCACGCTGAATATCCAGGTTCGGTATTCAAACCTTGTAGAAATTCAAAATATTTAAAACATTTTTCATTTTTCAGGCAGTCACAGTAGTCCCTCTAAACATAACAATCACAGCAGCAGCAGTAGTAGCAGAGATAAGTCTCATGATAAACATAGATCAAGTAAAGATGCTAAAGATAGACACAGTAGCAGTTCTAGTAGTAAAAATAGACACGGTCACAGCAGTAGTAGCAGCAGCAGTCACAAACACAAGTAATTATTTGCATTTTTCTCCGTATTTTCTGCTCATAAGTTAGTGCTAGCCGCAAATACATATTCAAACATTTGGTCGTGTCCAATGTTCGCAGACATGTATACATGTCCATGGTAGTGTCCAATAATACGTATTCATGATGATTCTGAAATTCGTCAGTAAGCTCCTCTTTTTTACTGAAATGTTTGTTTTTTTTTTCCTCTTTTTTTTGTACATAGGAAATAATGTTTTCTTGGAAGGCAATCCTGCTGTAAATTCGAATTATGTGAAGATTAATTTTTTGTTTCAACGCAATCTTCGCTGTGCTTATTTTTTTAATTTTTGAATTAGAACAGTTTGATGTAATTTTTCGTTTCTAATTTATGATTTTAAAATTTTTTAATATAATTTTTGGATGTTTCAATTGTCCTGATTTCACCTCGTTTTACGGTCTGTCAAAAAGGTTGCAATAAACCTTTTTCAAGTGTCATTTAATGCACTAGCTCTTTAAGTAAACTAAACCGTGTTTATAGGCGTTGCTTGCATGGAAATCATTATATTGCTTATGTGTATTCAATAAATGTACAAATGACAAAACTTAACTGAGTGATGACTAAGTGATAGGGAATCAGATTCAGTGTTTTAAATTTTGTAAGGTTTACAACAGCCATTCTTGGCCAGAGAATGTATGAGGACGTAATTTGAAGTACTGATAAGTGCTCATCAATACCCATACTAAGAATAGCCATTTATTCATTACGAAGTCAAAAATTGATCCACTCTAAGCGAGAAAATCTTGAAAGTGAAAACTGTTGAGGCGAATGAACAAATGCAATAATAAGTAATCAAAAAGCAAAATTTATGCGTAATAGAATGTGAGTCAGGTGATCCATTCAACATTTTTTAGAATCACTTGCCTTTATAAGCTATATCGGAGAAAAACAACCGAGCAAATCGGCATATCAATGCAAGAGAAGTATAACCCAAGATGAAAACCTAAAATAGCTATCGCCTGCGACAATAATTAGAAATAAGGGGTTGAAGAAAATTTCGCTGTTTCTTGGTAATAACGTGACAAAATTCTTGGAAGTTAGAACGAAACAAACAATAAAAATGTCTCTATTGTTTAGGAGGAATTTTTGAAAGCCATGTAAAATTGAGTAATAATTATTTCCGTCTTTTGAAAGAATTATTCTTATTACTGTATGCTACAACGACATATGCCCTGGCGAGAAGTTCATATTTTCATTGAGTGTGTACAGCATCACGTCAGATCTGCTCGATATGCCTCTGAAATTTTTAAGGCCAAATAAATTAATTTGTTGTTGTACTTAAACATAGTTGAAGCGATATGTGAGAAAGGAGGATTCAGGACTTTATTTTATGAAAGAAAGAAGCGAATACAAGAGGAGTGAAGGGGTTAATCGCCAACCCTGTTCCTTTAAAAAAAAGTAAAAAAGAGAAAAAATCTAACTAACGTATTTTTTCTTTCTCTTTAATACAGCGGTACATTTCGTAAAATCTGTACTTTCTCTAACTAAATTCAAATTAGCCCACTCCGTTGAGAGAGGCTGTATCCACTTATGGAGAAACATGTACGAGTACAACTTGTATTATTTATGCCAGGTAGTTATAATCAGCGATTAGAACAAATCCTCTGGATCTTTTCTCTTTTTGAACAAAATTTCGAAGTAAAAATTAACATCCTGATTTAATAGTTACTTCAAAATTACTATTTTTTGCAGTCACGTTTACAATTCCAAATTGGAATTTCTCGTCAATTGACTGTCGAATTATGAATACAATTTTTTCGAATATAATAACTCAAGTTTTTAATCAAACTTGCGGATGTCGATGGTTGAAAACTGTAAGAGCCGCAGGAATTGATTTTTTACCAAAATTGAGTAAAAAACTGACATTTGTTTGAAAATTTACTGTCTCTTTTCTCAGCTGTGAACGCGTTTATTTCCTATATATAGCCCTAAACAATAGAAACTGCAACGAAATCGTCGTAAAAGGGGCCTACATGATATTTTGAAAATTTCAAAAATGGTATACGAAAACTATATCAAATATCTAAATCGTATTTCCTATAAACATATCACTTCAAGTCATTTCCTTACCTATCAACATCGTGTGAACTATCCACATACATACCTGTTGTACTTCAGAAGTAACACAGATGAAGAGTTGTAATTTGAAGAGTAAAACGAAAATGCGGATATGTGATCGAAAGGGTGATAGTCGACAGATCCACCACAACTATTGGATAACGTCTCTGACGAATAAAACGCCATTTGTTTTCCAGTATTACTTTCCCATACGCCGACAGTGCCATCTTCGCTAATGGAGAATACGTAGCTGCCGCATGGCGTTATAGTACTATTGCATTGAGAGGTATCATTCAAACCACCCTATAAAATGTTTTTTGTCCGAGTCTTAATGAATAGAAAATTTTCTCTTTCACGTGTAACTATTTTCTTACGAGGATTTTGATGGAATAGTAACCTGATACCACTGGATAACTACAGAAGTTTTTATGTCCATTGTTCGTAAAAGACTGTCTCTGGTGTGAATCAATAACCTTTTGTTTCCCGGAAATGGCATTAACTTGTTTATAACTATTCCTTGGATTTCATTTAATTTGATAATATTTAACTTGAACCATCTATGAAAGAAATGGAATACTGAATTTGAGTAAAACGATTAAGTTAAAAAACTGTTTATGATATAAAACCTGCAATTTTTTATAGCACCGTAACAAACAGAATTTAGGTTTACAATTTTTTAAATAAAACAATATTGTGTACCTTCCATATTCGTCTGCAGCCCAATGGATAATCACTCCGACGCTGTCACCGCTAAAAAATTCTTTATTCCGATAAGGACATAAGGCATTAACATACTCTTCGTGGCCTGTTAGTTCTTGATTTAGCTGCCAAAACCTCGAACAGGCGTGTGTCTGCCACCAGATTCGAATCATACCATCGTAACAACCGGTGACAATTGTACTTTCAGGAAACAGAAATGTACTGCAATATACGAATGATGGATGCGGTAAAATCTGCACAGGTATTCAAAAATGAAAATATTTAATTGTCTAAAATTAGCTAATAATATAAAAATACACCGAGTTAGATATTCCTTGAAATATTTTGAAACGACCATTGCTATAATTAAGATTTTTTAAAGAAAAGTTTAGGGAATTTAAAAAAAAAAAGTTGGATCAAAATTTCGTGAAATATCTCCTCGAATTGTTTTTAAACAGTTCTCCTGGATCCAAAAGAAGACTTCAAATCCAGTCTTATCTTTACAACCATGACTCGGATAAAGATATATAAATTCTCAAATTAAGACGAAAGGCAATGTACATTGTTATTTTATTTGACAATCGCTGGAGGTGCCATTTTATTTCTATACATTCATTTAGGCTATCTCTCTGGTTTTTTTTGGAAGAGATGCACTCAATTTTAAAATTTATTTCGAGATTTTTTGTTGTTTTGAAAGGAATGAATGTTCGTATCTCAGTCAGAAACTTTAATATTTCGATTTTTCATTCAACTTGACGGAAGAATGAAACGTTACCTGTAAGGGTATTTCGCTGGCTGATCTCATATCCCACACACATACAGTGCAATCGGCTGAGGCCGACATCAATAAACTGTCATCAGTGAACCAACACAACGAGTATATTAAACCTAGTGAAAATTCGTAAAATTTATAGATGAACCGTGTAAAAGAAAATAATAAATACCTTATACGTAGGAACAGATTAACGTTATGGAAAATAGGTACCTTGATGACTGCCTAATCGTTTTTCTAGAACCCCATCAATAGCGTAAATTATAATGTCGCTACAAGTGCCACAAGCTAAAAATATTCCGGAAGGACTGAATTTCACCACCAAACATCCTTTCGGATCTGGATACAATGATGCAATTTTCGAGTTTGGTATATGACACGACTGGCCTGGAAGGCGACTCCATTCGATGCTATTCTAAAAGTAAATACGAATGACATAAAAACTTTTTTAATGAATATTTTTGAAAAACATCGGTGAAATACGAACCAGTCTGTACACTGCAGACAGTAGGTCTGCACTCTTTGAATCTGCTTTATCCTCATCGTCACTGCTAAATATTCCCAGCGACTTTACACTGGCATCGGATCCAACTTCTGGTTGCAAAGGAGTGCAGGATCGTTGCTGTGGTCTACTGTCCACTTTGCAAGAAGATATACTTTCCACGGTAATAAATAAGGTAGAGGGATAAGGTTTCCATTTCTTGCTTCGAAACCAACTGTAAACCTGTTGGCAATTTTATATATTATGTCGTTATTAGAATGATGAAAATTTATTAAAATTATAATTAAATAAACGAAAATGAGAAACTTACGCAGGGTATATTTTTCGTAGAAATTGAGTTCATCTTCGGATTTGCTTTATACAGTTGCAGTCTTAAAATTTTATTAAAATTAGATGATTTATTTGGTCGTAAAAATGCCCACGCAATACGATGCCAACCAATGGAGGCGTATTCAGTGTCTGAATTTGATGAATCAACAAAATCAACGATTTCGAAAAACAAAATCCTAGATGGTTGAACTATGTAGGAAGTGTTTTCATTGAAGGTCAAAATTTCTCCCCATTCCGGAATTATCGACCTGAAAAGAAAAAATTTTAATCGTTGTGGCAAATTAATCAATTTAAACTATACGAACATAATTTATCATAACGACGTGGAACTAAAATTTTCTCAATGGTTCGGAATTATTCAATAGTTTCAGAGAATTCTGATTAAAATTTCCTTTCGTGCAATCCAATTACGAAAGAAGGATTTGAAGGCAAAATTTTCGTCCAAAAATCGTTTTTGTGAATCCGCTATTTACTGAAATTATTCTTCGGATATTAATCTCGACGAACTTACAGATGGTCTTTGAAACTGAATGGCCTGGTCATGACGGGTAAAATGAAATTGGATTGTTCCTGGTTGTAAGTAACGTTTTTATTTGGTTGTGTTTTTTGTAAATATTCTCCATTTTTATCTGCATCGACAATATGAACAATTACAGACGGGTGTCGAATTATTCGATCCATTTTTAGGCAATCGCTGCGATGAATGTGTATAGCAAGAAGGTCTTCACTTCGGTCTGCAAAGATATCAAGTATTGTATACCGCATTAAATAAAGTATACGGATGAAATTACGAAAGTGTCATCAAAGTTATTCGTCGAAATCGTTATTGCAACAGCGAATAAACATTCGAGTAAAAAAAAAATCTGTGTCACTTTATATGCCTTAATATTTAAAATTGTAGGATCTCGAAGGTTGTACAATTTTCAGTAAAAATAAATTGGTTCATATTTCGTCGATATATTTTCATTAAGGCCTTCAAAAACTATAAATAACCACGATAATTAGGTACGATCGAGATGATATTCCATTTTCAGGAAGAATATTTTTGTACGTAATTTTTTACTATTTTTTTTTTCTTTCTTCTTTTTAATTTTTATAATAATAAGTGTTTTAAATATATAGAAATAATTGTCAATATGGAGAAACAACATTACGCTTAGCAGTTTCTCTTCTTGCTGAATTGAAAAGCTATAATTAATACAACTATACACTTTAAATTAGCCTTATCACATCATGCTGGGTGCACAATCGATTTTAGTTTTTTTCTTGACTAACAAAAAACTTGATAATGGAATAATTTTCGCTGAATTTATACTTACGTGCATTATAGTCTAAATAGAGATAGATTCGTGAACATTCAGGGTATAAATGTAGGTTTATTACTTTGTCAGATATCTCCGCGAACCCTTGTAATAAAAATAATAAAATTCTTGAATTCTTCATACCAACGCACTACTTCTTACTCAGGTGTAGAAATTGGCTGTAAAATTTTTTTTAAGAATTTCCCAACCTAAATGTTCACAACATAATAATAAATAAGTAAATTCAGATAATAGCCCAGTCACTCAAATTTCGTCTGGTTTTTCAAAAAATTATTTTTAATCATTGAAAAAAATAATAACAGTAAAAATTCAACGACGAGATGCAAACCAAATTGTTTGAATTTCTCTGGGGGCCTGAAAATTTTTATTTTAGGTAAACTAAATTTTTGTTCTGGCCTTCTATTCGTACTTTATTTGTGTTGACGAAGTTTAAGACTCTCAAAATTCACTTATGATAGTAAATACATAGATACCTAAAACGGACTCGTTATCTGGGGATTTCAAATCTGGAGTAATACTAAGATCATTTCTGGCTGACTTTGCACTTCCAACGGGTGAATTATCTTGATCGAAAATCCTCCTGAATGAATAGTCGTAGTTTATAAGTTGAAATTTTAAACACACAAAAGCTGTCTTAATTTATACTGCAGAGACCAACTGATACTTTACCTGTCATGAGTTTTTGCCTTGTAACTAAGAATTTCATCCACAACATCATCATCCTCTGTTCGATGGGTGGTGGTCACATTTTCTGCTGTCTGTTGAGCAGTGCCTATAGCCGAATTTGTCTCCCCTTCAACGTTTTCATTTTTGGTTAAAATTCTTAGGCGTTCATCGGCTGATCCATCCTCCGAAATTACAATAATCGCCGATTGATCTTTCGTTGAATTTCTTCGTTCGTCTTCTAAAATTGACGCAGACGATTGAGTTTTTTTTTTTTTGGAAACTTAGAGTAATAAAAATGGCGTAGCTAGAGAATATTTATTTAATTTTTTTTTGGGGGGAGTGAGGAATTAGAAAAATTTTTCCAAGCAACAACGTAATTTTATATTATTTTTCAACTGCTTAGGAGGTGATGAAAAAATTTCAGGGTATTTTGACCCCACCCCCGCATTCCTACGCCCCTTAGCAATGAACACCAAACTTAATTTTTACGCACTATCAAAGTGTCACGACTTAACTTACAAGTGCGAAAAAATGGGCTCCCGTAGTCAGACAAGGAATAAAGGGGATAAATACTGCCTTGAAAAATCTATTTGTCACTTCTACTTAGAGCATACAAGTGTTTAAAGGATGTAAAATAATTTTTTTACACTTTTTTTTTCTTTGTTGGGTCTGGAGAATATATTTGTTATCGAAGTAGATGAAGAGGATGCCAGGTGATCGGGATCCGGTCGTTAATGGTCTACCACTTACTGGAGTACCAATGAAACCAAATTGGATACCCCCCATTTAGGGTCAAGAATGTGACGACAGCCGGTATCGAACTCGCAATCTTTCGCTGCAAACCCGAAAACCTAATCACTACGTCACGCGGACCCCGAGGAATAATGATAGACTACAAGTTTGGTACAAAACTAACGAGGCCGATAAAAACATGAAAAAATGGAGAATAAAAGCGTATGTTGCATGATCATATTTTACATAATTTAATTTTGTAAGTTAACCCACAACAAAGATGCGAGCCTTTATTTGAACGAATTTTATTCGAGGAACTACAGAAAATTTTAAAACTTTTGGCTTTGTGGTATACGAGAGGCCCTATGGAGGGTGCGTCGACGCGCCTTTACTATAGGTCATCTCTTATACCACAGGTTAAATGCTACAGTCAATGTTAGCTTGAGTATTTTTCCAACGTTACGTTATTCATATATGTCAAGAGAATGATTCTCGTTTTTTCATAAATCGAATTTTATACTGGCCGCTGCATGAGTTTTTGAGAAAGCTCAATTTTTCCCTTCCGCACACGAAATGTTATTGAGAATGAAACAGATAAAAAACACGATATAAAAGTTAAAGAGAAGATGCAATTCTACGTCAAAAGATATAAGCTTAGAGTTATTGAGTTCATTATTTTTGAAATTTCTTCGGTCACTAAACCATTCAAATATATACTTATACTAATTTATTTTTAGTTAGGGTTGATAAACTTTTGGCCGGAGAAGAGCTCGAAACTAGAAATAAGGGTCTACTTAGAAGATTCGTAATGGAAGCGATTAATACAACGAGCGGATTATTGCATGACAGAACTTGTTAGTGAAAAAAAACTTACGTTTTCCCGATCGTGGCGTGAGATTTGGAACTGAGGGTCGAGGTCGAACATTTACTGTCACATCGGAGCTATGAAATGAAAAATGAAAGCAAAGTATTGATAAGTGCGCTAAAAAAATAACAGCGTAACTGTTTTTGAAAGTGATTGAAATCTAAGAACGCATTTTTAATTTAAAAAGATCTCCATAGCAAGGATATGAGAATTCATCATTTAAAGTTAAAGGAAAATTAATCGTGTCATTCTTCTTCCGAAATAGTGTAACAGTGAAAACAAAAAAAACAAAAAACTGAAAAAGAACTTGATAAAATTTTTTTTAAATAAACATCTACAACAGACAGTAAGTAACTTGAATTTATAGGCTTGCTTTTAGATATTGGTGAGACTGGTCTTCCATTATGAGAAACGGTATGTGTGTAACGTAGAAACATCTGTTTTTCGTCTTTTGTTTTTTGGAATCATGATTTCCTCTTCGTCGCTTTTATAAAAAATTAATTTATTTACGGAATACCTTAACTCATCGTCGGCTTCAATCAAAATTCGAACCGGAGCAGATCGTAATTTGGTTCGTGGTAGCGGTTTGGGCGGCTGTGCCATCTTTCATGATCAACTCTCACAACTGTATTTACACCGATCATCTTTAAAACTCGAGGATCACGAAGGGTGAATAATTTTTAAATTTGCTGCATAGCAACAAGTTTTGTTTGTTTATTAGTTGCTACGCATTTTTTTTTTGGAATTTATGTAAGCTTATTCGGATCCAGTCCAACGAGCATTTCAACAAAAAAAGAGAATCTCTCGCTAAAATATAAGAACAAATTTCAAAAACATTAATCACAAATGTTCTGTACAGTAATTAAATCCTTTGATTGGCTGGTCTTTACCAGGGGGCCAGGAAATTTTCTTGAGAAGCCAAACACGCAAAAAAAGAGGAGCAAAATTGTTTCAAAATGAACGTACCAATAAAAAAATGAGATATATTCTTTGACGAAAATTTTTACCATCACATAATATGATCCAAAATTTATAAGTCATAAATATAATACGGTACAAGAAAAAGTACCACAGAGGCTATTTCAACTTGGCTACATTACAGTTGCACACGAACAGGTACAGACGATATTTGAATACTTCATTCATTAATCATAAATCGAAGAGTAAAAACAAGATTTTAACAGTACAATATAAAATAATATACATCGACACTATGAATGCGACTCGAACAATGTAAAAACAGAAATTTACATCCTTCGAAAATATTCTATAAAAAACGAAGTAATGAAATTCACTTTGGGAAACATTTCACTGGTAACAAATCAGCATTCACATTTCACAAAAACCAATCGATTTTAGGCATATAAGCTGCACCAAGTTTAGTCACCACATCCTTTAGGTTTTCACTTCCACTTTTCGATTCTGCTTTCTCTCTCGACGATACTTGTTTAACTGCTTTTCGGTTGAATCAGGCCCATTTCCATACTCATTAGGCTGAGATATCACTTCATCTACTTCTAGATCACTATTTCTATCTTGATCTAATAGACTATTGAATTTAGGTTTCCATCCGATTTCTCTCGAATCACTTCGACCATCAGCTGCATCTATTTCTGTGTCAGTATTTCTTTCTTGATCGATTAAACTAGTAAATTTATGTTTCAATCTCATTACTTTTGAATCAATACGACCATCAGTTGGATCTATTTTTGTATCGCCATTTCTATCTTGATCAATTAGACTAGAAAACTTAGGTTTCAATCTGATCCCCTTCGAATCACTGCGACCATCAGTTGTATATTTTCGGCGAGTGAATTTTGGTTTTTCCTCAGCATTTTTCGCGGATTCTAGGTCATAATTATCTTTTTTGAATTGCTTGTATGGATGAGGAGGGATGGATATTTGAACTTCGTCCTTGAAGCGATAGTAATAATCTTTCCACATGCGATAAGCTTCCAAGTAAGAAGGTTTATTCAAAAATGCTGGAACGGTTTGGTCTTTTCTTTTCTGAAAAGAAAAAAAATATAAAATACATATTTATTCAAAACATATACTGTTATTTTATTACCGAGGAGTATTCTACGATCCTACCAACGTGTTGCAGTAGCGTAGCCTTAAGAGGCGATTAGGGAATCAATCCCCCTTCAGAATTTTTCAAAAGCAGGGTTTCATAAGGTTAGATCATTATAGTTTTTTATTTCTTGACAAAAAATAACGATTGGTATAAAGATCAGAAATTCATTAAAATTTTTGGCAATTTTTTTTTTTTAAAGAGGGGGCGGGAAAAGTTAAAACTTACGAAACATATGGAAAAACAGTTCAATAAGTTTTTCTTCATCACTTATAGATAACCTCCTCCTAAATCATCGTTCTGGATCTGCCGATAGTGGTGAGAGGCAAACGAAGAGGAAAGGGTAAAATTTTTCGCCATCTAATCCCTTCCCTCAAGAAAATCCTAACTACGCCACTGACCTGTTTCGGGTGAGATGACGGGATTTTCACTTTTTAGGTTAAATTATGAATTCATAATGAACGAGATATTTTTCATAATTCCGAGGCGTTGAATCTAATTCAAATAACATTTAAAACAAGCAAAAATAAAAAAAATCTTACCATTCGTCTGATCATACTATTCATTTTCGTTTCTAATTTCTTCAACTTATCCATGTACTCTAAAGATACAGGAATTTTGATTTTCTGAGTCATTTTCATGATGTATATCGCATAATAGAAGTCAAAATGTCGGACCGCTTGTTCTAACATTGCTCCAAGTATGGGCATATTAAGTCTGTAATAAAGAAAAAACGAACAAAAAAAAACTTATACATTCAACAAAGTCACAATTAACAAGTCTCGTTCTGTTTCACCTTCATTTACCTGAAATCAAACGCTCGCATTTCAGAAATAAGTTGTTCGGCTTCATGCTCATTTTTACAGCTCACAGCCAATACTCCGAAAGTAACTATATCAGGATTAAGATAATTGGACTGAATTAAATCCAACACCTCCTGCGAATAGTATTAAGATGAAAAAACAAGTAAATGATAATACTTGAAATTTATCAACACAAACGAATACTCACTCGTGCTTTTTCATAATCTCCTCGCATAGCTCTTTTTTTAATTAGCATATTGCAAAAGTCAATATCTATATGCACGTCATAATTTTTAAATTCATCCAATAAATGCTAAAAATATACGGAAAACGAAATATGAATGATAAGTTGATATCACAGTCGAACTTATTATTATTCTTACTTTCTCAGCGACATCAGTTGAGGGCATAATGTCAAGCAACTGCGTCAACGATTTTACATCCGGTTGAACACCATCATTTTTCATTTGTTCCAAAAGAGTTTTAAAACCGCCAAGCAATAATAGTCTGGAAAATTTGAAAAAAAAAATGAAGCCCACACAGCATATAATATACCACTAATAAAATCTAAACACAATTGAAATTCACATTACCGATCACTGGGCGTTACAACATTTTTTACCGATACGATGGTTCCTAGATGAGGATTTTCGGCCAATAAATTGGGTCTATTTTCCTTGATTTCTGAGTCTGTGTCGGATATCGCTTCTTGTGATGTTTCGGGCAAGACTGACTCATCATTTTTTACTTTTTTTTTTTTCCAGTCAATGGCTACGGGCTGAAAACATGAGAATTCTTTGAAACAAAATTAACTATTCTTTATAATTAATCAAATTTTACGTTTCCCAACATTCAAGCTGTTAAAAACATTTTTCCCGAAGCTTTAACAGAACTGCGACACAGGTTGTTCACAAAGTAACACGTTTACAGATATGAAAGATTTATGGGTGCTTTTTGTTCAAAGGTAAACCATACGTACCGACAGAACAACTGAATCAACCAGAGAATATTCTTCAGGCAATAATGTTGAACGAGAAAATTCATAATGGGTGATATGATTGTTGTTTAAGCCACGAAAAATTCTTGTGGCATCGAGTCAATTTTCCACGTAACATTAGATTTGAATAAGAATTATCCAATTAAGTTAAATTCTATTTTCCCTTTGGGAATCTATATTTTGATAACATTTGTCACAAGTACATAATACATTTTTCACTATATCTGTGACCCAGGAAACGATGCGCACATTGAAGAAATTTTTGATTTTTATGAACGAGTTTACTAAATTAGGAAGACATACAACGAACAAAGCCAATACAATTGTTTTTAATTTTTCTTATCGGATCGCCAACAGAATCAACAATACTTTGATGGGATCCTTTATCTGTTTATCAACTTTTCGAACAATGAGTTAAAGAATCACCAAAACCCCGAATTTTATAATACACGAGCTGTTAACCGAAGTTTCACCTGTATGGTGTCCAATAATTGTTTTAAAACCTTTTTTGAGTACCCAAATAACACTCGATGAAAAAGAAAATGAAACATAGTGAGACAGAGAAAATCATATCTATCTCATCAATTAGTGGTTATCAAAGGATGAAAAAAAAGAGGGAGAAGTTTCTTTTCATTTCTCTTTTCTCCACTCCTTTCTGCTCGGGTAAAGGAATTTTTTGTCCGTTTCCTGTTTTCACAGATGGTAAAAATTTGTGACTTTGGCCTCTTGGGCGCTACGGACTTCCTTGATGGCAATAAACCCACCTTGGAATAACACAATTTTTTCTGAAAAATCTCATGCAAATCTGTTTAGTGGTTCTGGAGTGATAGTTTTTCTAATGGTTTTTAGCACGTAGTATCTTATAGTATACAGAGATTTTCGTACTTGAATTTCAAGGAAGAAAAATGGTGTTAACATTTTTTTAACGAAGACTATTTTCTGAATTAGTATTTAGGTTTTTGTATACAAAAAGAAAATAATACCCAACAGGGCGTTTGTCCGGAAACAATTCGATGATTTTCTTGACGCTTCATATCAATGATTTCTCGTAGAACATCTTTTAAATCTTCTTCAGTTCCCAGCCCACAGTCTCGAATGCATCGAATGAGTAAATTGTACACATACAGACTGGGAGTAATTTTTTTGCTTCTCATTTTATGCCACAACTATAATTATTAAACAAACGAAATAAGTTTTCATGACAATTAATTACTTATTTCATAAATATTCACAAACAGGTTTTACCAGCAAAGCATGTCTTAATCCTGCTTCAGAATCGGAGATACATGCTTGTAATAAAAAAGCACAAGTCTCACTGTTCATTGCGTGTCCCTTGCACAACATTTCATCAACAACAAGAAAAGCAGAATGTGTATCTTTAAGTCTCGCATACGCTGTAAAACGAAAAGAATCTATTCAGTAAGTCTCCAAATCAAAATAAAAATAATTATTAACTTGCTCCATGTAGTAACTTGCAAAAGAACAACAAACCTTTGATCATAGCATGATAGTTAATGATTGTCAATTCAATGCCATTTTCAGCGAGTGATTTTCTTAAAGTAGTGAGTTTTTTGGCAGCATCTTCCGGAAAGGGTGAATTGGCGCAGGCATTGAACAAACCAGTATAAGTAGGCTTTGTACGCTTGACTTGTCGTTCTTTCATCTAAATAAGTCGGAAAAAATTATTCCCTAGAAATGATCATAAAATTTCAAGATTGGCGGTTAACAAACCTTTTGATACAATTCAAAAGCCTTTTCACAGTAACCAAGGCGAGCACAACCATTAATCAATAAATTATAAACACGATATCGAGGATTTACTTTGTCTTTTTTCAACATTCTCGTTTCGAGCACATCAAGGGCCTCAACCAACTGAAAGCAGAAACTGAAAGTTCAATATCACATAAAATAAGATAGACCAATAATTCAATTGAAAAGACAAGTTACCTTATTTTCGTTAAGAAAATTCAATATTAAATTTTCATAAAACTCAACAGGTCTCCGCGTTTTTCTTCCTTCTGCGTTGGTAAAATCAAACTCATCTCTTTCATCTTCTTCTTCAGGCAACACTTCCACTTTTTCTTTCACACTCTTTTGAGGACGAAGAGTACCGAATTTCTCGGATGACAAGTCCGAAAAGTCTGTTCTTTTTTCAACAACGGTAGTAGAAGATGGTGATTTTGAGAGTAAAGCATTTTTCATAATGTGAAAATGCAGTCGTGGTGTTGCGCTGATTTTTACGCCGGGTCTGAAAGTCGCAGATAAGAATGTTTGAAATACTAAGCGCTGCATTTTTGTTTCAATGTCGCACTTTCTAGCGGTGAACTTCGGCAAAAATCGCTGAAAAAAATATAATCTTCTTTAAATCATAATATTGAAGAAACAACAACAAATACTGCGAAACCACGCTGCAAATTTGGGATTTGCGAAAATGTAGTTTTTCGACTAATTGACTTGAAATCACTTGAATAAAAGATGCGAGGAAGTATGAAATAGAAATAGTAAATAATCACTTATGAAAGATCGATATTGAAATAATTCATTACTTGAACTATCGATCGATTTTTTCGTAGGACAGACGAGAGAGTTCTTGCTTCTTCTAAGTTCTAAGGGTCCCCCCCATCGTATATGATAATGCAGATCGGAAGTTTTTAAGAAAATTTCCATAATTCTTCATAACTATCGATTTAGCAATTGATCTATCGATATTTCTGCAAATACCTATCGACAACCGTCTTATCAAAGTATGTGACGTAGCGTTTAAAAATTAAAAATTCATCACATTTAGATAATAGATTCCGAAAAGCGACTGCAATCGCATGATGTGGCACAGATGAATTCATTTCTGAAATTCACGCTCAATGCCGAAAATGTATTTATCAGTAAAATCCGTCGCCATTATATTTATTTTAACATTTCTTATTGAAACGAAGGCTGAAATACCTCACAAACGATTTGAATACAGGTTTAGTTTCAAACCTCCCTATCTCGCTCAAAGAGATGGATCTGTTCCTTTCTGGACGTATGGCGGCAGTAAGTACTTTCTTTATGATTATATGAATTATTACAGCAACAGAAAAGTAAATACTTGACCACTATAAACATTCTTTGAAGAATAGTACTAATGTCAAATATTTCTCACCGTCTTTTTGCAGATGCCATTGCTAGTGCAGATAACATTCGTCTTGCACCATCTCTGAAAAGTCAGAAAGGTACATAAACCAATTTTCGTATGTAACAATTTTGAGATCAAACGATATGATTAATTTTATTTATTACCTATTATTGCTTTTCTTCAATTTTAATGAAATTTTGGAAGTCCTGGTTTGTGTCCCTCTATTTCTGAGTTCAAATAGAGACTTACTATGAGTTATAGACTTTATTCGGTTCTTCTCTTTGAAAAAAGTTTGGATTAATTAATTTATAATATTTAACACAGGTGCCATATGGACGAAAGCACCCATTAGTTTCGATTGGTGGGAAGCTGAAATGACTTTTCGTATTACTGGACGTGGTCGTATTGGAGCCGATGGAATGGTAATTTTTCAGATGAATTGACCATATCTCCGACATTTTAAATACCTTACTCGTAATATTATTTTATTCAATGTGCAGGCATTCTGGTATACAGCGAGACCAGGTGACTACGAAGGCACTGTATTCGGTAGTTCCGATCAATGGGTCGGTCTTGGAATCTTCTTCGACTCATTCGATAACGACAACAAACATAACAATCCATATATTATGGCAGTGTTGAATGATGGAACGAAAGTATTTGACCACTCCAAGTATGGCATTTGCATTTATTCATTTTTTCAAATTCGCATTTTAGTATGTTCCCTGTGATTAATTTCAAATTATGTAATCATAGTGATGGAGCCAGTCAGATGTTGACTGGATGTTTAAGAGATTTCCGCAACAAATTATTCCCTACCAAAGCACGAATTGAATACTATAGGAATACTCTGACGGTAATTAGTGTTAGTAGAATGATGACTGCCGGTTGTGTTCATTTTGATAGTGAGCTCAAAATTTTTTCAGATATTGTTTCACAATGGTAATACTCAAAATGAGAATGACTTTGAAGTATGTATGCGCGTCGAAAATGTTGTCCTGCCGAAAAATGGATTTTTTGGAATTTCTGCTGCTACTGGAGGTTTAGCTGGTAATTATAATTATCATATTTTATGTTATCAATTAAAAATGTTTAATGTGAAGTGTCTGAAAATTCATAAATTGTTCATTTCAATTCATTAATAAAGAAAATGGCAATCAACACTGAACATTTTATTCAGAATAAATTCGCACTCCATCCGAAAACGTATTCTTGCAGATGATCACGATGTAAAACAATTTCTTACCCATAGTTTATATCCTCCGGGCAGTGTTGCACCGCAAGCTGGTATGGAACCACCTAAAACAGATGAGCAGCAAAAACTGAGCGACGAGTATGCAGAATATCAACGTAAATTAGATTTGCAAAAAGAACAGTAAGTTTTACCTGCACGAGATAAATCATGAGGTTAAACAGAAACTTCATGGACAATTTCGCGGTTTTAGATACAAAAAAGAACATCCAGAAGCACAAAAGGAATCTGAAAATGAATTTGAGGAATGGTTTGAGTCGGACAACCAACGTGAATTGCGTCAAGTATTTTCCGTTCAATCGCAAATGTATGACGCCGTTAAATCTTTAGGAAACAAATTAGACGAAGTTATTGGCAGACAAGAACGAACACTGAGTTTATTGTCTACTGTTCCTGGAGGTAGAGCACCTGTTCATGGTCAAATACCCGATGGTTAGTTTCTAATTATCTTTTATTGTCCAAATAATAATTCAAATTACGCGTAAATTAATTTTTTTTTTTTTTTTCATGACAGCGAGAATGCAAATGCCTCCAGCTGGTTTAGAAAACATAGTTAATGCTCAACAAGAACTCTTCAGAGCAATTTCCGAAATAAGGTATTAATGGAATGCTTTTGTTGAAACAGCTGTTCCGTTATTATTTTAATGACACTAATAGTTTCGTATCTTTTTTTTTTTCCGTAGAACATTTATCATTGAAGTGAATAAAAAAACTGATACCGTGCTCGGTAACCAGCTGAAACAACCGACCGCACAAGTGCAATCTATAGGTTACGATAATTCTGCAATTATACGTGAAATGCAAGAAGGTTTTAACGCTGTTCGTAGAGATGTTACGTTTACCGCCCAAAAAGTGAGTTCGATGCAGCAAAGCTCCTGTCCCAACGTGTGTTTATCTACCACAGTCTTTTTAATATTTGCTGCGGTGCAAATTGTTGTACTAGTCGGATACTTCATATACAGGTAAGAGAACGTAGTAATTTTTTCCCCAATTGATAAATCTCGTCGTGCATTAGGTTTTATTTGCATTTATTTATTTTTCGCAGAGATAACAAAGAAAATCAGGCAAAGAAGTTCTATTAAAAAAAATAAAAAATGAAGATGTTGGAAGTGAGCAACCACGCGTCATAATGAGGCCGTGTAAATGTGTACATATTATTTCCGTAAAAAATCTTTGGCAAAAATGATATATTTGGGGATCTATGAGACCGTTTAAATTTAACTAAAAACGTGATGGTTCCTGTTACCGTGAATGTACCCATCATATATTCGAAATGGAATTTAACCGGGAAAAACGAATTCATCGTCCCGGAGATCTCATTTTTCCTCCATACTGAGGAACATAATATTATTGTCTCCTCTTTCTTACAATTTAATTTATGGAAAATCGGTTACGTGATGTATCCTTCAAAATTACCATTTTAAAGTATGAATTATTTAATGCATGTGAGTTTTTTTTTCTTTTTTTACGTTCTTTTTTACTTAATTTATTCATATTAAACTTTCCTGTATAATTATTATTCGTTCTGTGCGCAAGAATGCATTTAGCAGTGAAAACTCATAGTTTCCCCCTCGTTTTAATTTCTGTTTTTCCTCGTTCGTCGAGCGAAATTATTTTTTGATTTAGGTACTCTAATGTTTTGCTTTTTTTGTATTTTTAAATATTTATATTGTTATGTGTCGTTAAATGCATTCCCAATTGAAAAGCATAAAAAAATTATAATTTAATGATTTCGTTTTCGTCACGGTATGCAATGTAAAATGATCAGGTTTCGTCCTATAGTGATCCATCGTACGTAGGATTTGTTATCTACTTGTAATGATTTTTAATAAATTCGTTTTTTTTTTCTTTCTTGAAAACGTTCTTTGTAAATTTAATTTTACATTTCACGACATTCGTGCTTCCTTTAAATGAATCGTATCGTATAATTACGTATTCCCTCTCTCAATATTTTTGTTTGTAGCTGAACTGAGTTACACAGATGTCAGTAAGTTTCATTGACTTTTGAAGAATAGTTTCCTTTCGTCGATGATCTAATTAATTAATTTATTTTAATCTGTAGAATATTAAATTTTATCACTTTTGTTTAATAATTTGAGAAATTAGGGGTTGAGCTCTTGCCGAGTAACTGAGCATCCAATATAGTCGAATGCTTCGTAGATTTGAACATTTTTTGTCACCGAGCTTTCTAGTGAAATGTTTCTTTCTAATTATCTGCTGGCGGAACTTATGATGGGCACAATTAATGAGTGCCCTTGAAATATACACGTGGATGTAATTTTGATTTTTTGAAAAACATCTACAAATTGTTTATAATTTTCCAAAATTTGTTTTAAAAAGGATAAACTTCTGAAGCGCAACCATGAAATTTTCTAGCTGAGTAGACCAGCTGAGAATCGAAATATTGCGGGATATAGGCGTAAATTCGAACTTCACCTTGTGGGGGGGGGGAATGAAAAAAGATGTGGTAAAGCCTAATAAAGGTATTTAAAGACAAAAGTACTTATATTTTAGATTGAAACCAGGTTTCAGTTGAAGGGCGGGGTTAATTTTTGTCTTTGTTTTGAATACGCGACCAAGAAAAAAACCCATAGGCATCGACTTTGCCTTGCTGGAGAGGCGGCCTGATTCCTTCAATAATTTTGTTAATCTTGATACGTTTATGCTTGTATGCGCTTATATGCTTGTATACATTCTTTCATGTTAAATAACTGAAAATATCTTTGGGCCTTCCAATATTTTTACCAAGTCGGTGCCAGTAAAGGAACAAAATTTTTTTGGTTGAGCCAATTGAGGTACAGAGGTGGAGAGGACAGAAATTGAAAATATAGAAAATCCAATTTTCACTTGTTTTCGTTCTATATGAAAAAATGATAGAACCATGAGCCCTCTCCCAGAAGTTCTATCCTAGCTTCGCCACTACTGTGATGCCACTTTAACTTCAAGCTGACAATGAGACCAAAATTACTAATAAGTACCTATTATCGACGAAAACCGATCGACCGAAAATGTCCCATCTTCTATGCCTATGCGTAAAGTAATAAAAAAGCCTTATTAGATTGCTTTAGCAAATAAAATAACATCAAGCAAGATTTCCACAGAGCTTTTTTGTTTCATCTAGAATTATCTAGGCTTCTTAGCAACAGATGAAGATTTTTTCAAATCATTCCTACGCATGAACCATTAAGCCGATATGAAACCAAATTTTGCTGAATATATTCGATGTCTGTTCCAAATTTCATGAAGATTACTTAAAAATTACGTTCTTTAAAACCATTTAAGCCCTAAAAATTCAACATAATAGGACGGACCGAACGTACTATCCGGTAAATCCGGACCAAAAGCAATAAGGTTCTTTCTTTATTTAGATCTAAATAAGTGTACCAAATTTCATGAATATCGGATTAGAATTGCGACCTAGCTGTACCATGTTAAATAGAAATGGGTCTATGTAGGTATGTATGTATGTGTGTATGAATTTCAGCTTATAGTACCGAAAGTTTCCTGGAGGTTCAGAAATGAAAAACTAGTAAACTACCCTACCGCCGAAACCCCAACCGTGGGTCTTAATACCAGATCAATTTTAGTTCGTAGATTTTGTCTGAAAACTTAGGTGCCTAAAAATATTTAGTACACATTGCAACGTACTAGTATACAGAAACCTTATACAAGAACAATACGATTACGAAGCCAGAAGAGGGTTTTACGGTTTTATCTGAAGATCACCTGAAGAGTAGTCCATTAACTAACAATGTCCGTCAGAGTACTTGACTGCCTTTCGAACAATTACGAATTTTTTTTTATTGTTAGTTTTAATTTTTTCAGAACATCAAGATTAATAAATATTACAAATATATATAGTACGTCAAAAACTCATTTCTTATGGATGAATCTTCCAGGATTTTGCTAAAAAAAATTAAATAATTTATAAAGTACATTCCTTAATGAGGATGTAAATGTTTTTTGCTTGATACGATTTTTTTTTCAGATGGAAAAGAAGAAAGGTTTTCATCGACTTTGATTATTCTGGAAATTAAACACGCACGTTTGTCCATCAGCATTTAAATTTAAATTCTTGACTATTTTTATCTTTTATGTAATGAAAACCGAAAATGTTTCAAGTTGGTTGCAATTAAATAATGACTCGCAAATATTCTACTAAGACTGATGACGAATGTTCAGACTTTGCCTTACGTTCGTATCCATCAACATGATTTTAGCTTTAGGGGTTTGAATCAAATTTTGTTTTCTCATTCAGCCCAATATAGACGAACACTAAAAATGAAGATATTTCCCTACAACTGAACACAGTTCTGAAAAATAATTGTTCAATGAAACACGAATTCAAATTCAAATTACAGGTTACAGACAACTTAACGATATACGCATTGAATTTTTCACCCCTGAGTAGCTATATATACTTTCGTTTCCAGTGCACATTGAGGGAGACATACATGTTTTAAGCGAAGTAAAGTACTGCAGCATGGGTTGCGTAATGAATTTTATTTTCAAAGTATAAGTAATTCAAATTGCTCCTATAATTGAAACATGCGGAGTAAATTAATTTCAAGCCCTCAGCAAGTCAATTAATTAATCAAATCTTTCATTCATTCGGCTACAGGGACAGCTGGAAAATTAAAGACAAGAGTCAAAAAACAAATTTCTAATATAAAATAATCAAAACCGAAGTTCTCATCAAGAATTTGCATACGAGACTTTAGTACAAGAAACGAATAAATGAAGCGCGTCAATTACTGTAATAAAACCTCTTTCAAGCTTCACGTTTTATTGTTGAAAATACAAAAGGTTCAATTATCCATTCTTAAAATCATTAGTTCTTTATTTCTTTTCCTTTTTTTCGTCTTATGACTCGCCGGTGCTAGGAAGAGGACGATGATTCTTCGCCAAATAGTCGCCGAAGAGGGAGAATGGTGTTTTGGTTAGCGGCACATCTTTCCATAAATCAGGTGTTAAATAGGCGTACGTTTTAGCAATGGCGGCATACGTCGCTTTAGCTGAAAATTTTCAAAAATATCCAGTTACAACTTCTGTTAGAATGTTCACGTAAAAATGCGTAACAAAATTTCATTCTCACCGAAATTTCCCAAAGTGCCAGTCGAACCGCGAGCAGAAGTATAACAATCCTCGATACCAGCCATTTGCAACAATTTCTTAGGTACTGGAGCACTAACGATACCGGTACCTCGAGGAGCCGGAATCAATCTCACTTGTACGGAACCGCATTTACCAGTTACCTGTAAATACAACAAATAATGAAACATGCGACAATTTAGTTTTTCAACAATGAGAGTATATTCACTGCACTAGTTATACACACCTTGCAAGGTACAGTATGCGGTTTACCGATCTTATTTCCCCAATAGCCACGACGGACGGGAACGACGGATAACTTGGCCAAAATGATAGCTCCACGAATAGCTGTAGCGACTTCTTTAGAGCACTTCACCCCTAGACCAATATGGCCGTTAGAATCCCCAATAGCTACAAAGAAAAACACACGAGTATAGCAATCAATATAACAAAAGGCTGATGATTAAATAATACTACCCACCAACGAATGCTTTAAAACGAGTTCTCTGACCAGCTCGGGTTTGCTTTTGAACAGGCATAATCTTTAAAACTTCGTCTTTCAATTGAGGTCCGATGAAGAAATCGATGATTTCGAATTCCTAAAATATTAAAATGAAGTTAAATCTCTTTCCTGGAATGCAAGTGTTCACATCAACCTGATACCTACTTTAATCGGAAGTGAGAATAAATATATTTCTTCTAGAGAGGTAATTTTTCCGTCACGAACCAACCGTCCTAATTTGGTGACTGGCGTCCATTCTTTTTCGGCTTCCTTACCACGACCGCGACCACGACCACGACCACGACCTCTTGCTCTGGAAGGACCACGGGTACCGCCACTACCTCGAGAACCAAATCCTCCGCGAAATCCACCTCTAGCATCTGCCATTGTGAAGCTTTATAAACCTAAACAAGACTTCACCACATTAAACGAATAAAAACAGCGATTCGTAAGAACCTGCCATTATGTTACAGTCACTTTAGAGTAAAGACAAGATTAAATTATTGATATTTTGAAAGATTATTAAAAG
Organism: Ericerus pela; assembly: GCA_011428145.1. NCBI lineage: Eukaryota > Metazoa > Arthropoda > Insecta > Hemiptera > Coccidae > Ericerus > Ericerus pela. Next base: position 400,772 of record WOFM01000288.1, read on the forward strand.
TAGATGAAAAGTTAATCAACGTCAATGGAGACACGAATTGCTTTACGTCAAGACCTCGTGCAGTCTCCGGCTAACTACTTAAAAATATGCTTGAAATTCGAAATAATGCAGAAATAATGATTCATTCGAAGAACGTAAAATGAAAATGTAAATTATTAACGAAAACAAAAGATACTCTACCTGACTTTATCCTTTGAAGCGAGGACAAAAAAATTTATTATTTCATTTTACACGAATTTTCAACAATCTAACCACCCCACGAGAAATTCGTTTCAGGTCCAAGTAGAAATTTTAAAAATAGTGACGTCATGCGTTCCATTCAGTTGGCTTTTGAACTTAGAATTCAAATTTCGTTCCAATTTCAATGGGGATTTTTAGTAAGAGTTTAAGAGGCAGCCAAAGCCAATTTTAACATGGAGTTAAGTGTCTAGACTATAGATGCCGCATGCTGACGTACGAAGTACCCCAGACTAAATACCCCAACCAATCAGAATCAAAAATCGGTGTAAAAGTGAGGTACTTTGTACGCCAGGGTTTATAAACAAATACAGGTGCGAGATTTTCCTTCAATCAGATATTTAAGGCTGTTTCACAATCAATAGTAACGGTAATGGGATGGTAACAGGAACTGGAATTTAGCTATTTATGTTCACAACACTACAACCCACATTCACAAACGTTACTTTAACCTACCTTTACTTAAACTTGACTTAAAAATGACTTTTGGCACAATTTTGTATTTAAGGGTATGGTAACATTTTATTTTTACATTGGAACTCTCATAAGAGATACAATATTCTACAAGCGTCTAGGGACACCGTAGGGTAAATTTTTGTCGGGTAGTTTCAGAATCGGTCGGAACACTTCGTTCGACTTGGGATTTTCGTTTGTTTTGTTTGTTTGTTTATTGATAATAATGGTAGTTGGAAAATGGGTTACCTAATTGTTTAATTTATGATGTTTTTAAATATGAATTCCAAATCGCAATTCATCTGTGACCTATGTCAAACTTCTTTTGGTAAAAAACATCATGTACTCAGGCACATTGAAAACATTCATTTCATTAGTAGGCCTACCAGTGTAAAAAAAAATCAAAAACATTGAAGTAAAATCCAATGTTTTCTATGCTGTTTTTCCTGCAATACTTCCTGTGTATACGATCGTCATTTAGAAATTGCTCATCATTTGTATGTGGAAACAAAATGTTTATCCTTTTCATCTGAAAATGGTAAGTTCTGATACCTACATAAACGTTCATGTTCTTGTGTCTCTTTCATTGGGATGTGATGTATTCACACAGGTTGAACAACAACCGTGAACGATTCATTGTCAATCATGTTAAATTGAATAAATAAAGTTGACTCCGATTTTTTTTTTAATATTTTCAACGGATAAATGAAGTTTTTCTGGTGGTTTATTCGAACATGTTCTCATGAATACTACACTTCGTTCTTCTTTACAGTGTCATTCAGTGTTTTTTATTCACAACTTTAAAATTTTTCAGATTCTTGCTTTAAAAAAATTTATTAAAAAAAAATACAGCCTCTATAAATAAATAGTTTTTTTTTTACAAAAATTTTAAATAATTTCAAATTTCAATAAAAACACAAAATAACTTTGAAAACTAAGTCAAACGAAATGTTCCGAACGATTCTGAAACCACCTGAAAAAATTTACCCTATGGTGTCCCTAGACGCTTGTCAATATTCTCACATTTTTAAGTAGAAAATTGTGCAAAAAACTTTTTTAAAGTGTAGTTTAAGTAAAGGGAGGTTAAAGTGACATTTGTAAATATGGCACTACATTAACTTAACAGGAACAGAATCTAGCAGTAATGCGATAAATCATAGATGAATGGTGATAAGAAAGAGTCAACTGCTGAAACTGCTCATGCAGAGTATAAAAAATCTAGGAATGAGAATGGAAAAGACAAACTTGAACCATCTTTCCCATTCTCATTCTCAGCCTTATGTGAACACCTCCACCTGAATATAAATTTTTATCTTTTACATTCCCATTACCATTCCCATTAATTGTGAAATAGCCTTTAGTTGAAAGTACACGTGTTTATTGAAGTGCTTTCTATAGATAGGATACTGAAACTGCCATATGTTGTCTCCATCATATATATATATATATATCCTCAAAAGTGAAAAGTCAAAATCCAAAAATGAAAGCTTTATAGGTTTGTTCTACTTGCCAAGTTTTTGTGTTAGGGCAGGACACAGTTCTCACAAAAAAGGATATCATCGAGCAGCTGTTAATGTCGCTGCCTTCGATTTATAACACAGTGGCATCATTACTCATGAACCTAACTAATCATAAATGGAACAGATTAAGCTGAAATTGTGGAACAAATAAGCAAAACTTTGTGGGTCTACAACATTGTTGAAATTTGCCAAGTTGCAGTCAGTAATGGTTGCCTAACAATTTGGCAATAGTCAGTGATATGGTCATTGAAACCCAAATGCTGGTATTAATCATGGATATGATAATAATAAAAATCGCGTCAATAATAATAATTATAATGATCAAAGAAATAATGGTGAGTCAAATCATAATCAGTCATCATCTAGTAATAATAATAGTAATAGTAAATTTGTTAAGTGTTTTAACTGCGATAAATTAGGCCATGTTTGTCACAATTGTCATCTGAAATCAAATTCAAACAGATTGCAAGTTAAGGGGGAAATCACTTTGGCCATGTAGCCAAGTACTGTAGAAATCAAAAGACCACTTTGTTAGAAACTACTGGTAGTGGTGCTGCATCATTATCCGATATTAAATCAAAGTCTAATGAACCATTTCTGTTTATTTGTTCATTAAATACTTCAGTTGAAACAAAATTGAGTGATGAAATTATTTTTAAGTTAGCTTTGAGTGCTACAAACTACAATGTAAATGATGATGGTCTATTTATAGTCAGTAACTCTTAAAAGGCCAATTTGCATTAGAATATTTAAAGAAGACAGTTATGTGTATGCAACAAATGTTGGTATGATCATATGCTAGTTTAAAACAGGTGTTAAATGCACAATTAATGTTTTTTATTCAAATGAATTTCCAACCAACCTACTCTCTACTAAAAAAGCTCACACAGTCAGGGATTAAGGTAAACTTTGATTCTAAAAGAAGTGTAGGACTATTTTATTAAAATACTGGTGAACTAATAAATTTTGGTAAATCACTGGACAATAAATTATATAACGTTCACTTTGTCATAAATGATAATTTAAAATCCAATTTAACTCTGAAAATGATATTAACTAGTGGCATACCAGGTTAGGACATCCAAATTTTGAAACAATGAAAAAGATTCAATCAAGGAACCTAATTATGATAAAGTAAATTTTTGTTACTCTTGTGTCAAAGGTGAGAAATGTAAACAACCTCTAACTACATCGAATAGAAAAACCATTTGACTAATGGAATTAGTGCATACCAATTTACAAGGACCAATGCAGACTACAAGTTATGATAGTAAACAATTCATGTTAACATTTCTAGTTGATTTTACACCATTTGTTATAGTTTATTTACTGAGACAAAAAATCAAGTATTCAAACAGCTGTGGCCCAAATGGTTATACAATAAATGAGTGTCCTCACAAAGGATAAAAATATTTCTACCATTGCATGACATTGAAACACAGCACAATAGACTGCACTGTCCTACAGCCTGCCAGTACTATTATTTCGTGTAAGTTAAATGTATTAAATGTTAACTGACCAAGATTTAATAAGTGTGTGTGACCAAGAAAACAAAGATATGAGAATAAATCTAATTCCATACACATTGGATAGTGATGCTACTAATCAAGGATTGTATAGTTATAAAGAAGTAAAGAATTACTATGCGTTTGAAGAGCCAAAAAAATTAGTTGAAGCCGGTAAAGAGCATTATTTGTATGTGATTGTTGAGGGCATAAGTATTTTTAGCCTATGTCATGCCAAAACAAATCAAGAATTTAATCTTGTGATAAAAAGGTAATACCTGGAGAAGAAACAAATTTATTAAGTGTGAAACAATTATGTAAGGATAATAAAATTGAATTAATATTTTACGTTGATAAAATTATTTTCTCCAGGTTAAAATCATTGTTAAACCAAGATAACTAAGAAAAATGAGAACTATTCAAGATCATGTGTCCTAAAAATCAAAACACATTTGTACCCAAATGGCTCAACAAACAGATACAAAGATATAACGAGTTTACTAAGAGTATTTTTAAAGGTATCTATTTTAGTTAGTACAAATGATAAGCTACAGTCAAGTTCTTATGAAATTTTGCTTGTAACAGTAAACATACCAAGAAATGTCCCTACTTCACCAAGTAATAAGTCAAAATTTAATAATGATCTATATTTAGACAAACAAAAATGTGTGAGATCAGGAGAAACTTTTGATCATGGTATAATACATCATAGTCAAAAACCTGGTACTTGAAATGAGAATCAAAATAAGAACCGAGTAAGTTGTAGTTCAAGTCTCAAAAATAATGTTGATGATTTAGCTACAGATTTGGATAAGAAATTACAAGTTTCAATGGAGGACACAAACCAATTTAGACCAAGTAACCAAGGTCAACAAGCAACTTATTAAACTAAAACGAAAGAAAAAGGTTTGTCAGGTTGGGAAGATGATTTCAGACAATCAAAGATCAAAATTAGTCATAGAGGAGGAAATATGGTATTGCAGAATGGGACATATCTCTTCTAATTTATACAGACTATGTTCTATCACAGATGGTATGGCTGACATAATTTTTCTTAATACTTTCCAAGAATGTGAAGTGTGTAATCAGACCAAGATGACAAGAAAATGTTTCGATAAATATTGAGAAAGTGCTATTCATTTAGATGAAATAATCAATGCTGATTTGATAGGGCCTATTTCACCTCTTACCTTTACTAAGAAAAATAAATACTTACTGTGGAGATGGGTGATTAAGATGAACAATTGTGTTTACACACTTGTCGATCATCTAGCGGGCCAGTGGACCTTTTTTGCACTCACGGCTTTACTTCGTCAGTACTATCAATTTGTATACTGAGCTCGGCTTGCCCACAAATATCAGCATACAAGAACACACATCACCTTCTGCAATTGTGGTGGTGAGGCGTATTACACACACATATACCCACACTTACTTTTATTAATTTATGATTTCATTCGATATAGGCATATTTTTGTAATGAAAAGAAATATGAAATAACCAAATTCTTCAAACAATATCTATTTAAAATGAGAGCTCAATTTCCTATAGAAGGGCAATTTAAAACTCTAAGATGCAATATTGGCAACAAATTTTGTAACCAAGCAATGTATATAGTCTTAGAAGAATTTGGAATCGAGAGAAATATCAGGTCCATATACCAGCGAGCACAATGGTACTGTGGAATGTGCAATTCACACAAAAGAAGTAAGAATTTGTTTGCTACTCTAAGAAAGTTGTTTCTAAACTTCATTTTGGGCAATTGCTAGAGGAGCAGCTGCTTATTTACATAATCAGTCTCTTCATTGTATGTTAAAATTTGTAATACCTTTAGAGCTATTTTATGGGAAAAATCTTGATCTGTCAACAATTCATGTGTTTGGCTGCTTAGCTTACATGCTCCAAGAAAACCGAGTAGTAAGGTGTAAATCTGATTTAAGTAAAAAGCAAAATTTAGCTAGTTATTTAAAAATGGGTTATATGGTTTACAACCCTGAAACTAAGAAAACATATACTTCATATAATCATACAACATTAAATTTTATGAGACAAAAACCTTTAAGAATATAATTGACAAATACCAAGACTTATCAAAACTTAAATTTTTTTAATGATTATTTAGGGAGTGATCTAAGTTAAAACCAAGATGACTCTGTATAAAATTCCATAATTCAAAATGAAAATTTAATACCTAGTCAACCCCAAGTACCAAGTCCAAGTAATAAGAAGTATTCCAACCAAGAAAATGATTGCTCTCAAGAGGTAGTAATCGAAATTAATTATGATTAAGGTTTATCTCAAAATAACAAAGTAAATTAGGGTGAAATTAAAATTCTACGAATTCCAGACCTGTATAATAAGATGAATGAAAATCGTACAAATAAAATCTTAAATCCCCTGATTGGACCAAGTGATAGATAGCTATAAACAAAGAAATTAAATCAATAGGACTGCAAAAAGTATGGGAAATAGTTCCCAAGGCTTCAACATGCAACTACCAAGTTCTTCCATCAAAATTGATTTTTACAATAAAACTAGATGGGTCCTTTAAGGCAAGAATTGAGACTGAAGGGTCTATTGATAAGGAAAAGTATACCGAAGATACCTATTCTTTCACAGCGACTTCTACAATAATTCGCTGATTCTTTTCAATAGACAAAAAATTAAATCTGAAACAGTAAACATGACGAATGCTTTTATTCTAGAAAAATAAATGAAACTGTTGCTTTTATTTTAATACACTTTGACATCTTAATTTATGGTCGTTGCGTAAATAAAATAAATGAGTTGAAATCTTCATTTTTCAATAATTTCAACACACAAATTAGAAAAAGTAAGTCATATTAGGGATTTGTTCCGTCCCATTTTTGCAGACGATTCAGTTCGTCTACAAAAACGTGTCGAACAAATTATAGACAACTATTATTCCTAATTCTCGGAATAATAGCTGTCTATATTTTACCTAGCTTCCCACAGACGAACACCACCAGATATGCTGACAATATAGTGTCATCATATTTGGCGGATGTTCCATGTCACGCCACCTTTTGAGTGAAACAAAGAAAACAAAAGTGATGTCGTATCTTCATTTTGAAGACATGATCATTCCTGATCTAGAAGTTGAGTAGAAACGTTAAGGTCCATACTCGATGTTATGGATATCAGGCATCACTAGTATTAAGAAATAGTAATAAGTATAATTCTAAAAGTATTTGTAATAATTGAAGTGAAGTATTAATAAAGAATAATATTCAGAAATTATCTTATTTGTTGAGGTAATTTAAAAGTATTGAATTACACTCGCAACAGGATTGCAAATTGATTAGGATGAAGATAATAATGCAATGAAACTAAATAAAAAACAATCAATTTTAAAGGTTGTCCACAAATTTAACATAAAAAAATGTAACCCAGTTAACACACCCATTGAAAAGCTGTACCTTCAACTAGATACCAATAACTGATGTGAGGTATGCAGAACGAGGATCGAAAGAACTTGAGACTTTTGACTTTCAAGAGGTTTATTTCGCAACTAAAATATATTTCACAAACGAAAAAGTAAATGGTGAAGCAACAGCGATATGCGATCGAAAGTAGTAGGGGAAACACTTCGTGACTAGACTGTACATATGACATATATATAGAATGTTGTGATGATGATGATGAAGAATGAGATGAGGTGGGATTTCGTATCAACACCCCCCTGAAATTTTATCGAATAATTTCTTCATCATGTTTCCTGAAATTGAATTAATAATTATTATTAAAAAAAAATGTATAAAAAAAAATATTAAATACACAAAAAATACAAGTACAAAAAAAAAATATATGCATAATAAAAATTTCGAAAAATATTAATATTGCCTGTTTATTATTTTTGGTAACTTGGGTTCCCAAAAAAATTTATTGCGCTGTGCTTCTAAATAAAATAGGTTAAAATAAATTAATATAACATAAATAAATATATAGAATATTGTAACATGCATGCAATAATGAACACTATCGTGTACGTAAATATTATATGGTATATGTATATAAATAAAAAAAAATTAAAAATTAAAAAAAATTAAAAAATGGTAACATGCATAATTGTTAAAGTATATCGACTAACATTTATATTTCCGCTCGTATAATTCGAGTCGACAAAAAAAATTCAAAAATGAAAAAATATTCACGAACATATATACGAATGAATAAAAAAAAAATAAAAGAAGGTGATAGAATAAATATGATGAAAGGTTTTTCCTATTTACGAGTTCAATGAATTCGAGCGTACGTTGCGTATTTTATCTTAAAAGTAACATGAACAAGATTGCAGAATAATATTTGTTGCATCGTATATTATCTTTCGTACGTTGTATTGTATTCGAAGTGGCGTTTAATATGTTTTCAGATAAGGCAACGTTTTTCGGTTTATCTTAATTTGCGGTCATGTAATGGGTTTTTATCTCTTATTGTATTTATTGTTGAAGAGTTTCTTTTCATACATGCGTGTGGGAATATTTCGTGTATTTTTCTCACGCTTGTTGGAAAGTGTATAGGGTTTTTATTATACGATTTGTAGGGTTTTTTCTTGCTCGATTTTCCAAATTTTTTCTTTGTTATAATATTCGAGAAACCTTCGATTTATCTTTAGCATGTATTTTCTAGTAAATGGTGTTATTAGGTATTCTTTTTTGACAATAATTGAAGGTTAATTTTTCTGCAAATATTTTCGTGTTACGACTTATTTTCGAACATTTTACGACTTGTAATTGAAATGGGAGAAAATGAGTTTATGGACTTGTACCAATTTTGACTTGAATTTCCTATTATGTGTATATATTCGTTTCGTTTAATATTTTTACAATTATGTTTTCGAATTTTGATCTGTCTAATGATTTTGTTAGGATATCTGCCAATTGATCCTCCGATGTAACTGTTCTGAAAAATATTATTTTGTCTTCATAGGCTTCCAAAATTGAGTAACACTTGATCATTAGGGCTCGTGACTTTTTCTGACTTCCCCCGGAACATATTTTCTGCGTCGAGATATTGTCTTCCATAATATCGACCATTAATTTTTCTCCAAAAATTTCGAAATTTAAATACTGCATTACTTTTATAGTATCAAGGGTGTCAAAAACTGCAATTATTTCAGCCGCGGTACTTGATGATGCGTGAATAGTCTGTTTACAACAATTCCACTCCACCAAGTCTCCATAGGCGAATAGCATAGATCCAGTTATTGACTTCCCTTTATCTAAATTATTTAATTCTATATTTTTATCGTCAACCTGGGGCGCATAAGATGCATCAATATATGCCTGAATTCCATCCCCCTTTGATGTAAATTTTAGATTATAATTTTTGGTTGTGTTGACGTACTTGAATATTCTTTTTACGTAATTTTTTAAAGTTTCATTCGAGTTATTCTGAAAGTGGGAAAAAAAGTTCACAGGGAATAATATGTCCGGTCTTGTCAGTCTCGCTAAATAAAGTAGTCCCCCTATCATGGATCTATATTCCGTGTCATCTCTGCCATTTTGTATTTTATCAATTTTTAGTCCCGTCTCCATGGGTGTATTTGTATTTTTGAGTTCAGAAATTCCAAATTTTTTGATCATTTTATCTATGTGTTTGTACTGGGAAATTATTATTGTGTTATTTTCGATGTTTCTCATTATTTCTAAACCTACAAAAAATTTTGGATTATTCGTAATTGTGATTGTAAAATCTTTTTGGAGTTCTTCGTTTATTTTCGTGATGGCAGATTGTGAATTTGATGCTACTAAAATGTCGTCTACATAACTCAAAAAATATGTCTTTTCATTTTCATTTTTCATAATATATAAGCATCTGTCACTTTTGGTCTTTTCGAATCCCATTTCTTTTACTTTCATGTCTAATAAGTCGTACCACGATTTGCTAGAAGTTTTTAGGCCGTAAATTGATTTCTGAAGTTCTAGTACTTGATTTTTATTTATATTGATTCCTTCTGGCCTTTTAACAAAAATTGGTTTTATAATGGGTGAATTTAAGTAAGCAGTTTTTACGTCGTATTGTACCATTATTAATTTTTCTTTATTGACGATTGATAATAATAACCTAATTGTACCTATGGATGCTACAGGTCCGTGTGTTTCTGCAATGCCATATTCTGTCCGATCCTTAAAGCCACGTGCCACAAGTCTGGCTTTAGGTTTTGGGTTGCCAAATTCGTCGAATTTTATCGTAAATATCCACCTAGTATCAATTAATTTTTGGCGATCATAATCCACCACTTTCCATACTTTCAGATCATCGAGAGAACCAAATTCGTCATTGATGGCCTTTGTCCATTCTTCTCTAAAAGGATTTCTTTCAATTTCAGAGAATGATTTTGGTATATTATCTTCGATGTAGGCCTTATTATATTTCATTCTAACATTCATAACTACAGGATTTATTATCCCCAAATCATACTCATAGTCTGCTGATTTTATTGTAAGAGGTTTTTTATTGATTGAGAGTGATTTTATGTTTTGGGTTTCATCTACTTTAACGTCGCATGATATATGTGATTTTGAATTATATGGATCTCCCAAACAATACCCTGTATTCGTGTAGCCCATTAATATGCTTTTTTCAGCCCTATGTGCCAATTTTGGGTCAATTTTGTCTTTTGATTTGGACTTTGCCTTCGTGGCATTTTGTTTCCTTACCTCCATGGGTATATGTCTGTATGTTAATGCACCGAATACTTTTAGATTTTTTAAATTTGGTTTTTTTTCGTAAAATAATTCGTATGGTGTTTTATATCCTTCATTCGCTTTAGTTGGGGATCTATTAATTAAGTAAGCTGCTGTTACAACAGCATAGGACCAATACTTTATATCGAGATTAGCATCAATTAACATGGCCCTTACTCTCCTCATTAATGTTTGATTTTGCCTTTCGGCAACACCATTCAATTCAGGAGAATATGGAACCACATAATCCATTGTTATGCCTATTTCTCTACAATAATTTATTATTTTTGTATCTGTATACTCTTTTGCGTTATCGCATCTTATTGTCCCTATGGGGTGTTCCGGAAATTTATTTTTCATGGACATTATAATATTTTTAAATTTGTTTGTTACCTGATTTTTGTTGGTTATGGGCATTACAAATGTATATTTGGAAAAGTGGTCTATGAAAGTTAGGATATATTTTTGATTAGCCACAGAGGGCGTGAATGGACCCATGATATCTGATGATGTTAATTCTAATTTTCGGGTTGGTTTTGTTCTAATTCCCGTATGTCCCAGTTTCGAATTGTTGGCTATACAGCATATTTGGCAATTAACGAAATCTTCATCTCTAAAATTAATGTTTTCGGGTATTCCTATTGCTAAATTTTTTAATTTCTGTAAATATCTGGCATTTAAATGTCCCAATCTCCTGTGCATTATTAATTTTTTATTTATGTTATTATTATTTCTAGGTTCATTTATTTCATTATTTTCATTGGGTTCATTTTTTATTTCGGTTTCGTCACCCCCCTGAGATTGTTGAGTATTTTCATTTTCCTCAATAATTTCCATTTCAACTGTGAAATCATCCCATTCATCATTAGTATCTTGGGTGACTGGGGCACATATTACATTTTTTTTATCCATATAATCCTCTTTATCTTTTTTTTTTTTTATATCATTATTCTCGACGTTATAGTATATGTAAAATATACCCTCTTCTTTTTTGGCGGTTATTATTATTTCCGCTGTCTCAATAAAATAAATGTTTGCTATTTCTTTTTGTTGGTCGATGTTAATTATACCTGTGTTAGTTATTTTTATGGCCGAGATAATATCCAAATTTAAGTCCGGCACATAATGAACGTCGTTTAGTTCTATCAATGATTGATTTTTTTTGGAATTTTCAATTTTTATGATCATTCTACCCGTATGTGTAGCATATAAAAATGTATTTTTACCCGCACATTGTAATTTAATGGGGGTTATAAATTTTTTAACATCCATTAATTTATTCAGATCGGAAGTTAAGTGGACTTCTGCAGCTCCATCAAGAATCGCTCTATTATTTAATATTTCGTAATTTTCCTCTAAATTTTGTTTATTTTCTCGAGTTAATTCATTCAACAACCAATCTCCATTACTATTGAATTTTTTTACCATACAGGACATTTTTACCTGTTGGTCCGCATTCTCCTTTTTATTACTATTGGATGAATTTGGGTTTGCTTTCGGTGGATAATTTCCCTGATTACTATTTGTATTTTCATTATTATTTGTTTGGGAATTATTACTTACGCAGTTTTGTGCTATATGGCCAAATTGCCCACACCTATAACATTTAGGGTTATTTTGGTTATTATTTCTAGTACTGCCTCTAAAATTATTTCCTCTATAATTGGGATTGCCTCTATAACCATTTCCCCTGTAATTACCATTACCATTATTACCATTATTATTCGTATTACCATTATTTTGGTTTTGTTCCGTCGAATTACCATCATTATTACCATTATAACCATTATTATTGAAACCATTTCTATTCCCATTTCTATAATTATTATAATTATTATTTTGGTTTCTATAATTATTTCTACCTCGATAGTTGCTATTAAATCTTCCTCTATAATTATATCTATTATTATTTCCATTATTATTATTGTTCCGATATGTATTATTATTTTGGTTATTACCATTACTATTTTGTTTCTTTAACGTTTGGTCCCTGTATTTCTGGTCTGAGTCCTCTCTCAATATTCTTTTGAAATTATCTAAATTCTTTTCGTTTAGGGGTAGACTTTCATACTGTATTTTTGCGATTTGTTGTTCGTAACATAATGCTAACTGCAAGTTCTCTAACTCTTCGGCTTCAGTAATCTCTTTTCCACTGTCTCTAACATCTGTTACGAGTTCATCCCATTTTTTTAAGAAACCTTTCATGTTTCCGCCTGGTTGAAATCTAAATTCTAACCATTTTGCCTTAGCCATATTAGCCGTAACTGAAGTCTTGGTCCCGTAAATATTATCTAATTTTTTAAGCATTAATATTGCAGTATTACAATCCCGTATTTGTTTTGTTATGTCGTTGGATACTCTTTCTAAAATGAACGCTTTGGCGTTATCCTGCATTTTACAGTAGTTGATCATATTTTTATCTGGCCGAAAATTTAAATCATCAATATTATTAATATATGGCTGTAAAAACTCATGTTCCCCAAAGATGTCATAATATCCCGCACCTCGGATGGCAGATATGATCATTCTACGCCAATCTAAATAGTATTTGCCATTAAAAACTTTTCCGAGTGGGGCTTGGATGGGTTTAATTTCGTTCGGGGATGCCATTTTTTCTTTTATTTTCTCAAAACCTAACAAATTATTTTCTTTATTACAAACAGGTGTGTATTTTTTATTTTCGTTTAATTCTTTCTAATTTTTCTATCAAACTTTTTTCTTCTTGATTTTCTTTTTTATCCAGTTTTCTAAATTTATTCAATTAAAGAATCTGTTCATAAATTTTTCTTTCGATTTAGCAGAACTGTAAATTCTGTTCGAAAAATAATTTACTGAAGATTCTGAAATCACAATATATTTTAGAGTACTGATTTCCTCTATTCTACCTGATATGTCTATCACAAAGGATTCCAATATTATTTCACCTGTATAGTATTTTACGTGTGGTAAATTATAAATTTCGATTTTTATATCAACTACTTTCTCTCCTTCAAACTTTTTTACCAATTCTTCCAAATCTTCCTTTTTAATATTATATTCTCCTATTTTACACTCAGACACGTTTATAATTTGGGACATGATTTTTAATTTTATTTTCTTATTTTTGCCTCTCTTCAAATACAATTACAGAATACGAAAAATAATTAATTTCATCAAATATTACCTTTACAATAGTTTCACCTTATAATTTCTGCTGTGCTTGCGAACGATTTATGTTTTCTACGCCGTTGACCTTGGTACTTCCTGCCTTAATTTTGTTGTGGGTTGTCCGAAAAAGTTGGGTCTTCGATGTTGGATCTCCGGTGAGTCCTCGATGACGGGAGCAGGTTTCCGTTGGCTGTTCTCTTGATCTCGTTGGAGGTCCTTATGGATTTAGCGTTCGTTGACTTCCAGTATTGGCCGTTATTTGAGTCCGGAACTTCAGCTATTCTTCAAATTTAAATTTTGATTTTTTCAAAATAAATTAAAATTCGAGATACTTTCTCGAAAAAACACGATAACTTTCCGTGTATTACTTAATAAAAAAACATAAAAAATTTTACGCACAGCAGCAAATTAAATTTCAAAAAATAATTATTTCATTAATTTAAATTTTCTAAGTCTCTCCTCAAAGTTCTACCGTAGCGATGGCTACCATGATGTGAGGTATGCAGAACGAGGATCGAAAGAACTTGAGACTTTTGACTTTCAAGAGGTTTATTTCGCAACTAAAATATATTTCACAAACGAAAAAGTAAATGGTGAAGCAACAGCGATATGCGATCGAAAGTAGTAGGGGAAACACTTTGTGACTAGACTGTATATATGACATATATATATAGAATGTTGTGATGATGATGATGAAGAATGAGATGAGGTGGGATTTCGTATCAACAATAACAATAATCAAAATAATATTTCAACAACTTAATATAAAGAATTACCTGGATGCCTCATATGAGTATATATATAATGTTAGAAACAAGATCAGATATCTGTTTTGCCATAGCTTTTACAGTCAATTTCAAAGTAATGCTAATAATGTTTTCTACTCCCACTTTTTAATGTGTTCTCAAGTATTTAGTACAACTATTGATTTTAACTCAACATTTTATACTTAAGACAAACCTATCAAATGTTTTGTAGATGCTGGTTGGGCTAATTTCCCTGATACTTGTCAATACATTAGCAGTTCTTGTGTATTTGTTTATGGTACATTTGTTTTGTAGATCAGTAAGAAACAATCGCTTGTTACACCTTCATCGACTCAGAGTGAAATTGTCCCAAGTTGTGAATCAGCCATTGATCTTGTATCTACTATTAACATTTTAAAAGACATGTATATTCATATTAATGAACCCTGTCCAATCTTTGAAGACAAATGTTGATTGTATTAAATTTGCAAACGCATCTAGAAAGAAATCAAAACATCTAGTTGTCAAATATTATTAGCTTGGTTTTATAGACTACACTAACTTACACCAACCCGCACTGGCAGGGATATTCCACAAATATTCAATTAAAACTTGGTCCCAAATCATATAACATTCCTACATTTGTGGAATTGCCCTCCTGACATGAGTTGAAGTCGGTGTCCTATCAAATAGAGCTATAATTTCCACATCACATGAATGACAAAATCATTAAGTTAGAACCTATTAATACATCGGATGAAATGGTTTGTAATTCAAAATTATCGTGTAAAGCTTCAGCTAAATACCTTTACCATGCAGTTTGTTAGTATATGTATATTTTTTTACATTATACTGATCTCTCAATATTTTTAATGCAGGTTTAAGGGAAGGTGTTAGTTTATTTAGATTTACAGTCATTGAACCATTTCAGAATCAGATTTATATGTAATCTTAAATGTACACATAGTAGACCATTGTTTCACGCCTGCACTTACAATTAGAAAATTAGTATTATATCTAATCAGTGTGAGTTGTTCTTTCAACTTGCCATCTGTGATTTAATTTTGACTGTGTAACTAACACTTATTAATTAAGAAGTTGTTAGAATCTCGATGTCCACCATGGTGGTGATGTTGCAATAAACTGGTAAAATCTAAATCTGCTTTTACTAATTTCGTAGTGTCTTTTATAAATCGTCCTTATCAAAAACCAACAAAAAATCCCAATTAGTTCCAAATAGGTGTAGTGGTGATGATTTAAAAATTTTTTTTAGATTGATTTAATCAATTTAATCAAAAACAAAATAATCAATCTGATTGATAACCGATAAGGATTCAAGTTTGAGCGAAATATCCATAAAGAAAGACGATTAAGATGATTTAATTTAGGATGGGGATTTTTTGTTTCCGTTTCTTTCATTTTGGTTTCCATTTCCGTTATGTTTCCTGATTTTACCAAAATTTTTTCATTCAGTTTTCATTTCTATTTAAAAATGTTTTTTTTCATGATTTAAAATTTCCCAAATTTAATTCAAATATCGATATATACATTTTAGGTGTTCAGGCGGTACGGGGATTCGAACCCGTACTGGCCGAACACCTAAAACCCCCCTCGTCACCGTCACCAAAAGCTGACACCGTATACACTCGGCCACGATGCCGGGTGACGGTGATCGAGGGAGAATGGCAATCTGCCGTAGTAGTGTGGCAGTAGTCGCCACACCACTCCCCTCCAGTATAGCGGAGCGTGATACGACAACCAGTACGGAGGCGCCTTGCGGGTAGGAATGTACGCCGGCGCGTGGTGATGCCCCCCTCATCACCGCACCGTGGCGCACACCCTACAGCGCCGTCACATACCGGTATCGGTGGTGTGACGTACCACCACGGCTATTGGTTTTGAACGTGTCCGAGAGATGGCGTGCATTACCATCCCCCGGATCACGTCGGGGTCACCACTTTAGGTGTTCAGGCGGTACGGGGATTCGAACCCGTACCGGCCAAACACCTAAAACCCCCCTCGTCACCGTCACCAAAAGCCGACACCGTATACACTCGGCCACGATGCCGGGTGACGGTGATCGAGGGAGAATGGCAATCTGCCGTAGTAGTGTGGCAGTAGTCGCCACATACATATTTTTACATTTCTCCAAAATTAAATGTATTTTTCGATTTCTTAAAATCCCTGAACAGAAACAAAATGAAAAAAGATACCTCACTCAATCCCAGATTATTTTCCAGGAAATACCGATATTCGATAGGTATTTCCAAAAAAATATTTTTTCAAATTTTATCTCCCAAATGATAAAATAATCAAAGTTAGAAACAAAAACCAAAACGATTCATCATTCAGTTATCATCGTTTCCCTTATTCGTCTTGAAACTAATTGGTTAATTGTTTCCGATTAAGAATTTTGGTGTTTTCGTTCATTTTGGTTTCCAGGGCAAAAAAATATGGTTTCCATTCCGTTTTTCAATTCCTGCATAGGATGAAGATAAGACGGTATATTTTCCCAGGCATTGAGAAACTGAAATGGAAGCTGAATATTTTGGAAACAAATCATATTTTTTTCGTAGGAACCCATAATACACTCAAATTACTTACAATGGTATCAAATAAACCAGCTTTTGTAAAAGAAATTATCTATTATATGTTCAATTTGGTTGACATTTTCATTCATTAATTAACGTCACACACGAAGAAACTGAATTAATTCAACTCTTCGAAATTCCAATAGACTTCACCATGTTCGTCTTTAGATAAATATTTCCGCTAGTGGCGATACCATTCTTTTCTTCGACACTTCCCGGTTCGTGAAACTTAACTTCTTTTTCCACCTAGACATCTCAGTTGTAAATTACCCAGAAAATGTTGCATTCACCAAAAACTTGCTACCAGAGGCAATAAGCTTGAATGCGTCAACGGAATAATGACTGAATATTACTACTTATAGTATCGAATGAAATCAAAAATGGATCCATCAGACCACCATTGACAAAAGTAACGCGGCATTCGAACTCCCTCTTTACATAATTTCGTTCCTTAGAAAATACAAGAATTGACATTTGAGAATAGTAATAGATTCGTTCTTTTGACCAAAAAAGTGTAAGAGCTCTTGCACTATTTTTTGAATTATTTTTTAGGAATATAGTGCTAAGTATTAACCTTTTAAATTTATTTCAGAGAAAAATGTAAAAGATGCATACATCTTCTACACTAAATGAAAATATGTGGAAAAAGTGCAACGAAAATTCTCGTCTAATCTTATTATGAATTGGGAATTCGTTTATTTTGTTGTGTGATAACTGATATATATTTTTATTTTGTTTTGCTTCAACTTTCTCTTAAAAAGTTATTTTGATAGCAGAAGAACTGGGAAATTTTTTGCACTTTTTTTTACACTTTCCGGTCCTGGTTCTGAACTATATTGAACAGAGTACATACGTTTTTGGCTAAAAGAACAGAACTAATGATGTAGCACCATCTTCAGGTAGTTCTGAAAAATATTATGTATCACTATCATGCATTAAAATTCAACAAATTCATAATCATCTTAAATCCCAATACCTCATTGGTTTCAATGCATTTTTTCAATAAAACAAAAGAATAAAACAGTCAAAACACGTACATGTATTTAATCACCTCCAGAAATCATAGTTTTTCAACAAGAGTGGAAAATTTCGAATGTTACACCCATATATATATAGTTACACTTTTCCAGCGATTTCTACAAAATAAAAACAAATTACTTTGAGGAATTTGCTAAATTGTTTTCAACAGGCATCAAAATTTTTTAAATACTTACGAGAACTTACCAAACAAAGGTCGATTTTGCAACTAAAAAATGGTTGAAGATCCGTACTATTAGAATACATGTTTATTTTCTTAGGTGGCTATAATTCATGAAAAAAATAATAAGATAAATAGTTACACAGCGTTTTGTAAATAGGAGTACGCCTACATCGCAAACAGAAAAAAAAAAAAAAAAAAAAAAGCTGCAGTGGTGTTCCTAAAGTATGTACTCCATATACGCCATATGCTCTCAAGCAATTCGCAAAGAAATTTTTTTTTAAAGTGATCAAAATAATTTATTTTTAACCGACTTCAAAAAAAGAAGGTTATCAATTCGATCAGTATATATATATATTTTTTTTATGTTTGTTCTAGTATAATTTCTCAACCTGGGCACCGATTTGGAAGAACTTTTTTTTTAAATGATAAGAGGATGATCCCACGGTGGTACAAATTTAATTTTTTACCATCAATGAAGTAGTTTTAAATAAAAAAAATGTTAGTTTTAAAGTAATATAGTCGCAAACACTAGAAACGAAAAATCATTGAAAAAAATTTTTTCATCAAAAGACCTAATCAACTTCAAAAAACAAAAAACGAATGAAAATATTCCAAAAAGAAAAAATACTTCTGTTAAAATTTCTCCAATAAAATATGCTGGAATTAAATTGAGACGAAAAAGAATTATGATAAATTAATAATGTTTTTCAAAAAACAGAACTTAAAAAAAAAAAAAAATCAGCAATAAATGGGCTAAAAAGAGAAAAATAATCCTTTTAAAATTTCTCCAGTAAGATGTACGTCTAGGGACTGAAATTATTGAAGTCGGCGCTAATTAAAAGGTTTTGTCATAAAATTTGACAGAACTGTTGTATAAAATCTACATGGTAAGGAAAAGAGTGCGGACTTCAATAATTCCAGTCTTTAGACCTACATTTTGCTGGAGAAATTTTAGAAAGATTTTTTTCTTTTTAGCGCATTTTTTCAAGTTGGTTTAATTTTTTGAAAAAAATTATTAATTTACCATAATGCTTTTTTGTCTCATTTTGATTCCAGTAGATTTTATTATTCATTTTTCATCAAATTTTGTTTATTTTTCCCCAGAAATATACAAAAATGTTATTTCTCATCATTGATACCATCGCGTCCTATTGATCTTACTAAAAGTATAAAATACCCACCTAAGATGAGACACTGAGCGACCTAGTATACCTTCAAAAAAAAAAATATATATATATATGTACATATTAAGGGAACATCACCAAATGGCTGTATCAGCAAATGAACTTGTGGTGATTAGAACAGAAATGATCCTGCCGGCGAAACGAAATACTAACTTTTATTACAACATCGAGCGGCAAAAACAATTAGTATATTCTTTTGGCAGTTTGAAGTTCATAACAAATTTGCTGTTAACATAATTTTGATTTGAGCACCAACATTTTGTTTACCCTGGTTCGAAGTTGCCGTTGCATACGTTGGCGTACCAAAAAAATATATTTTCACCACAGAATACGAACCATTCAGAAATTTTCAAAATCAATGAAGCAAATGTAATTCTCAGTCCAGTTCCTTCAATAATTCAAGTTCTTCAGAATCCTGAAACAATTCCCCACATTAATAACAAACAAATTATGATTAATTCATTAGACAAAAAGAATAATTTAAATAAAGAAAAAATTGCTTCCATACTTTAATGTAAAAGTAAAAAAATAAGGCGTAGTCATATTTTGAACAATGAGGAGAAAAAAGTTTCTATTAGGTTCATAGAATAAAAGATAATTATAATGCGGTCGTAATTTTTGAAAACAAAAAGCACGAAGAAAACTAAACGGAACTGCGAAGGTAATATGACGACCACTATTGAAATCACGGATGTATCTTCAGAATGACGAGTCGAAGAGAAGATACAACTAATTATCTTTTTGCTTAGTGAATACAATATTTAAATGTGCTAAAACTGAATTACCGTTGTATACTGAAGATAAGGTACATTTCACTGAAATGTAAATGTATTTTTATCGTTGATCGAGCATCCACTTGTAGACTTGTTCCTGGATATGATGTGTGGCAAATGAGATTCGTGTTTACTAAAGCAGGAGATACACAACTCGGATGTATAATTCCTAACTTCTAGGCGAAGAAATAAAACTCTAGAAGGAACTAATTCGATAAGTTTGCAAAGAATATGGTTTTACAAAAATTATACATAAAGCAGCAGCAGAGTACGAGGTAATTATGTAGCCTTAAATCATTTCTTTATCCGTCCTATTAAAATTCGTGAAACAAAAAAAAATTAGGAACATAGAGACCAAGTATGGATTCAACTTTGTGGGGCCCAGAATACAACTTTCACGAGGAGACACGCCCCTACCCTTACACTTTTTAAAATATATCACAAATATTTTTGAACTTCTTCACGTTTGAAAAATACATTTTCAAGATTTATGGTACGCTTAACGAGTTTTGATTCGAGGGGAGGGTATGAGAGGCCCAAGGAAACGTTCAACTACCACCTTCCCAAATCCGAGCGCGACAGAGATTGATAACAAACAGAAATGCAGAATATCGAAGGTTAGTAATTTTAAAAGCCATAAGACAACTGAAGAAAAAAAGATTCCAATAGTAAGCAGAGCATGAAAATTAGGATATGCAGCACCAACAGAGAATTAAAGATCGTTTCAAGAAAATAAAATTCAACAAAGAAGGAAACAAATGTTTGCTCGCATAATATAAAAAAGCAGAATACATGCAAAACATTCTTCTCAAATATTTCATAAATAGAAAAAATGACAAGAATACGGCAAGAAGTTTCAGTAGAATAACAAGGGGTTACAAATGAGAGAAAAAAAATCCTTCAACAGTTGCCAATATGATATCAGAGTTAAAGTAATTATTTTTAAATGCAATCAAAAAATGCACATAATATACAAAGTTCAAGAAAACCCGAACCAAAAAGCAAGAAATCATTATTACTGACCACAAATTATATTCGAATGATTCGTCACTAAAGAAAAATAATGAAGTTCACTCAGTAATCAATCAGCAATAAGGTAGTTTTGCTGAAGAGTCGAATTTAATTTTACTATGATGACTGAGGGATGTACCACCCATGAAACAGCATGGTAGTGATAAAATCATCGGTATATGAAGTAGTTCTAATTTGAATTTGACATTAAATTTTCAAATAATTGAATAGGCATCGTTACAACTGCTACTGTTTATTCAACTAACGAAAGATATAGGTACGTATGAACTTACGAAGCGTAGAATCGTGTTTCATTTTTCTGGGATGTTCAATAATCATCTCAAGTACGTTTATCGTCAAAATAATGGTTTCACAAATTCGTGTTTCTTGATACTTGATGTTATGACGGCTGCATTCCGTATCTACTTAATAACGGTATACTGCTGTTTCAAATGAATTGAGAAAACTCTTACGGCATATAAATGAATGTAGAATAAATAAAACCAACAAATACACAAGGACATATTACAAAAAAAAGGGATACGTTCAAAGATAAAATACACATTGTACAAAATAAACTTTGACAAATCGGAAATGATCTATTACGAGCGAGAACTCAACTTTTCAACCAAGAATAAGTCGAAGTTGAACAATTAAAAAAAAAATTATTCTTTTACTGGTCTTAGCACAGAAAATAAAACCACCTTCCTGAAATGTTTCTAATTCTTTAAATTTATTTTTGCATGACTTTCGAAGAAATTAATTATGAATTTTTTTAATTCATTTCAATTATAATATTCTTTTACACTGAAGGTTTCATTTCAACGATTTCAAAAGTAACACTTTTCGATTATAAGAGAAAAAATTTTTATTTATTTTTTGTTACCGTCAGCAACCAGAGATACAATAATTTGGCCGAGAGATGTGGTGGTACACTCGTTAGCGAGTCGTGCATTTGGGTAAGGGGTGGGTCGCTTGAGTAGTCGATTTATTAGAGTAGATGAGGGATCAGATTGTCACGATTCACCGAACATGAATTTTCACAAGATACGAGAGAGCACCAAATACACCGCCATTTCTGGGTTAAGATGTGACGTCAACTGTACTAAACATTAGAAACTTGCAGTCGTGATTCCAAACAGACCGACCGCCATTTTAATCGTGGCAATCAGTTAATCACGTTCAATTTTTCATTTTATAAATAGACGAGAACCCCTATTAAAATAACTACATATTTATGACACTTCATCACATGTGATCAAAATTAGGATTTGAAAAAGTAGTCTTTTTTTCAAAAACGAGCTGAGGGTTTTATTAAAGATAATGATAATACATGGGAAAGAGGTGATCGAAAATATTGTTGGACGGAAGTCATTTTATAGATCGAATTCAAAATTTAACTAAAAAAAAAACAATACAAAAGAGTAAGAACGAACCATCATAAAATGAGATGAACATCACCGAATGAATTCAGGAAAGGATATTTCAGAAAATTAAGCTCTGCTCAACTTCCACTCAAGCATACGTTTTCATGTTCATTTGATCACAATTTAGCTCAAATGCTAATTGATATCAAGACCAGCAAAACAGTATCATTTGTTTATTACTGGACCAACTTCGGAATCACATAGACTTATTCTCGTTTCTATATTGTCCCGACCAAAAAAAGCTTCTACAAAGTATGAAACAACGTTTCTGTTACATAGTATTTATATTTATTCCATCTTCGTTTGTATCAATTTAAAAATATCAAGCTGAGTAATAAAATTAAAAATAAGTTCTCTATACAATACAAAATAAAACGTTAAGTAGTTCGAAAACTTTACGTAATTTTTAACGATTTTTGTTTCTCTTGAGGAAACCTACATACGTGATTTCTTTCACACGATAAGAATTAAAAGAAACAAAGACATTTTTTTGTTTTCCTTACATAACACTGTTTTAACGCCGATATCATACATGGAGGAGCAGTGTTTTCGTTATAATTGTTTTATTAAGTCGAAGAGGAGTCGATGCGTTGCAAACAAATTATGGACGAGATTACTGAAATCATGGTAAATAATACATGACGCAGTTATTATACAAATTCACACGGAGAGAACTCTCAATAAAAATGCAGTTCTATGATTCATGCACTATAAATTTTAAAAACTAATGTTGATTGTCGTAGCCGTTTACACAAAATTAACTTTAATAAAATCGATGATAATTTGTCAACGACGTGCGAACCACTGGGCTGCGAACCCTTCCTAAATAGACCGTAGATTAGATTGAAGAAATTAATAAAAATCAATTTTCGATTGAACATAAACATGTAGAAAACGAGGCTCAAAAACTCAACAAACTACACGTTCAGATCAGCACAATAGTATTGAATAACGGTAACCTTTCTTGGGCAACATTAGACGGCAACAATCAAATGACAAGAGTATAAAAAAATATTGACGTATATTACATAAGAAATAATGGAGATAAATGATACTTACCAATTACAAATAAAAATAAAACAGCAATCTAAGGAGGAGGCCGTCTGCCACCACCTCGTCCTCTTCCACCTCGACCACCAAATCGCCTTTCACCAAAATCATCACCTCCGGATCCACCGCCAAATCGATTTCGGTCACCATTCTCCTCTCTAGGTGGACTAAAATTAGTACCGATTCAAAAATACATTTACTCCGTCTGTATAGCTTCAAGTAAATAAAGCACAGACGCATGATACTTACCCTCTGAATCCGGGAGATCTGCTACGGAACCTATCGCCTCCACGTCCGTTATCGTTGAAATCACTATCACCGAAGCTCCTGCCTCCGGAACCAGAGAAGCGTGATCCTCTTCCGCCTCCGAATCTATCACCACTGCCAAATCGGTCGCCACCACCTCCTCCTCCTCTCGGCTCTCGGCTTCGGTAACCGCCACCGCCAAAACCACCGCTATCAGAACCTCGATCGCGATTACCATAGCCTCCATCTCCTTTACCACCGAATCCACCGCCTTCCCGACGGAAACCGCCACCGTCTCCAAAACTTCGACCTCCGCCGCCTCCACCGAAACCTCCTTCGCCACGGTCACGAAATCCGCCACGTCCTCCACGACCACCACGACCACCACCACGGGTACGACCGTGGGATAGTTCAACTCTTAGGGTACAACCTTGAAAGTCAGCGCCATTCATATGTTCACATGCGGCATCAGCTTCTTCTTTAACGTCATACTCAACGAATCCGAAACCAGCTGGATTAAATGCAACCCACACATTGCTCGTCTTACCGAATCTTTCGAATTCTTTTTCAATATCTTCTCGTTTAATTTGGTCGTTTAAATTACCGATATAAACTTTGTATTTTTCAGCCGCCATCTATAAACACATTCAAGAAGATTGATGATGAACACGAGGCGATGAAAACACGAAAACGTATAAAGAATACTACGCAAAGAAGTAAAATATTTATAAAGTAACTAGAGTTGGAACTGAATGCGATAGCAATTACAACAGATGCATGTTGGAAGCGCCCTTCCAACTACAATAAAACAGGACAAAATTACTGTGTTACGGAAGAGGTCGATAGAAAAACACAGAATAATGGTGGTATGATACGAAATAAAGAAGTATTTACTTACATTGATATAGTAGGAAAAGAAGAACTATGCACAATAACTTAAATTAAATTTACAAAGAAATTTAAGCATAAAACTAAAATAAACTAATAACAAATAATACTAGAAAACAACATGGTTGAAAATGCGAAGCTTGTGTTGGTCGCTGGCGCGTTTGCGGTTCGAAAGGCCAAGCAAGGCGGTAAGCGATTAGTACTTGCGGAAATCATCCTAAAGACAAGAGACATGCAGTCATGTAAATATTTCCGTAGTGACGTCATATGTTCCATTATTTTTTGTTCTACACTCTACAACACTTGATGTGAGGTTGATGGTACGAGGACCGAAAACGAAAACAAGCCTTCAGTTTAGAAAGAATATAATATGCAGACTGAAAAAACTCATGCAAGAATAAAATATAATATCGTATATAATGGCGAAGCGCAGCGCTAGCGATAATCGAAAGTAGGGATAGCGGTTTGTGAGAGAAATGGAACCTATGACATATATATATATATATATATATATATGGTGTGGTGATGATGAAGAATGATATACGGTGGGATTTCCGTTACAACAACCCACTGAAATTTTACCATATCGAGTTGTTCATCATCATGATTGCTGAAAGTAAACGAAAATAAAATAAAATACGAAAATACAAAATTCAAAAGACATATATAAAAATGGTATGTAAAAGGCGAGAAAAAAAAATTGGTAATTGCTGCATTTCAAATGAATAAAATAAATAAATAAATAAATAATTCTATACATATAAGATTATTCGAATAAATGTAAAAAATGATAACATGCAAAAAAAAAAAAAATAAAGATCAAAAATAAAATAATAAAAATGGTAACACATGATTCAGTTATGTGGTTACAATGTCCCGTGCGTTCGTATCTGTTTGGAGAAAAGGAAAGAAAGAAAAAGAGAAAAAAATTTGACAAAAGGAATGCAGTATACAAAGGTTTCTACATTTTAGCTTATCTTATTTGATATTATGCAAGAAAAGAACGGTAGAATAATATACATCGTTTAGTATGATTACCTTTGTGGTATTGTGAGTTTTAGTAACAGCTAAACGAATGAAATACTTGAATTTGATGTCATTATCTTTATATTTAATTCCGACACCAATTACGAACAACTGAATTCAGATTAAATATAGTTTCACTTGATTAAATCATAAAATAAACTTGAAAAATGTGAGAAAATAACTTAATTTATTGAAAAGATAATTAAACATAATTATAGTCTCATCGCCATATTGAATACAAAAAGGAGTGAGCGTCACCTCTTGACCAGAAAAACAGAACGTGAAGAAAGACACAGATAAAAACGACGAAAACTTGACTATGGGAAATCTTGATTGCAGTAGTACCAACTACTGACATCTAACACCCCCTTCCTTTATTGGAATCTCTTGAGAATGAATGTTCTTGAATTATCATAGACTTGAGAAATCACAGCAGCTTGAGAATCACAGGAACTTGAGTAATCACAGGAACTTGAGTTTACTTAATCTTAACAAAACAAAACTAGTATGACGCTCCAAAAATAAAACAAACTTAAAATCTTAAATTTTGGTCATAATATTAAACAAAAACAAAATTGAGCAAATAAAATCAAAAAATTAAATGACCAGAGAAAAGGAAAAACGTCAAAATTAAACAAACAGAATGAGTATCATAAAATTAATACTAGGTAACGAATCACCTGCAAACAAAATAATATTAGTATTTTTAAATAAAATAATAAGTCTTCCTGAAAATAAAGAACACATGATTAAACAGGAACAAAAACAAATATAAAATTATAAAAGTATCTGAAAAAGAAAATACAATTATTAATATTATTCTTGATTGAATGTTCGAATTCATCTTGATGGAATACATCTGGAACAATAAACAGATATATTAGTATTTCATCAAATTAAATAGATGAGTTCATCAGACTGCTTGACATCAACTTGGTCTTAATAATAAAAGAGAGAAACTTGATTTAAAGCAATGTCGACTATTGAGAAAAATTAATTTACTTCAACTAAACTTCATTATTTCTTGAGGTTAGAGTCAATATTATATCATAATTTTGAGTCTGGATATCGATCTGTGAGAATAATGGCAAATTATAATATTCGACAGCCATGTATTCTCGCACATCACATGTTGTGGCAACACTGTTTTTGTTGTTATTATTAATCTGTGATATTTGTGTTTGTAACTCAACTGTGATTATATGTTTTTTGTATGCCTTCTTGTCGCTCATCTCTCGTCGATGAATTAACATGTATGTCTTCATGGTGTTTAATAAAAAAATTCGTGAAACATTCAAAGTATCTAGTCTTCTCTTTTATATGTCGTAATGTGTGCTTCTAGTCATCGTTTCATCGAATCGTCGTTTTAAGTTCTTCATCATCGTAGTTCGTGTATGGTGATCCGTTGAAAATTCCACCATTTTTTTCTCACACGATCGATGAATTATATTCAGCAAACTAGGAAAAATACGAAACTCGTACCCAATTTGGAATTATCCAAACTTGAGTAAATATTTTCTTGATTCTTGAACTTGAAACTTGATTTACTTGACCGTTAATAGTTTTCTAAAATTTATACAACTTACAAATTTTAAGAAAATTTCTTCTATTTATGAATAACAGAAGTTTAACAAATTTTCATTTATGAATAACGAAAATTTTATTAGCTTGACTTGACTTGAACAATAGAGATGGTAACTTGATAAATCAAGGTTTTCGGATATACTTGAATGACTCTTTTGACTTACCATCTTAATTGCTTAATAATTTTTCACGTAAAAATTCATGTTGCTGAGCCGTAAGAGGTTTTGTTAAAATATCAGCAACTTGATTGTTCGTTGATACGTGAACTATTTTGAGTAAGTTATCACGAACATACTCTTTTACCTTGAGATATCGACATTCGATATGTTTAAGTTTACCATGATTATCGAAGATAGATAATAAGTTACAGGTAGACTGATTATCTTCATACACGGTAACTTGAGTTTTAAACTGAGGAAAAGTTTCTTCAGTTAACCTACTACAATAGAGCATATGACTTGAAGCAACAGCAACAACTATTACAAGGTGAGCTTTAAAAGCTCCATCAGGTTTAATGGTAAAAATCCACTTCCACGGAAGTAGTTGACCCTTAGTATTTGATTTTGGGACAATACACCAAACCTTGTAACAATTTAGAGACTTGATTTCTTGAGTAATTGCTTCCTTCCATTTGGGCCAGTCAGGTGATTTTAGTGCCTCTTTGTACGATTGAGGTGCATTAGGAGAAGAAACCTCTGTTTCATCTCTTTTATTATTTTCATCAGAGATAACGTAGAAGCACCAGTAATCGGCACAGTCCAATCACTTTTTCATTTCAGCCTTTAGTATTTCCAGTTCTATTCAACAAGCAGATTTTTTTTTTATTAATTCATTGCCGCATCCCCCAGCTCTCTATTCAACTAAAAAAATTAATTTTTTTTCCATTTTATCAACTCTAAATTTTAATTTTCCTCAAATAAGTCAGAAATTTCATTTGTACCAGTAATCGACAAAAATGTTCTAGTAATCGGCAAATGTGTTCCAGTCATCAGACATGCAAAATTAACCCAGTAAAACTTAAACCTTGGCTTTTTTCATATATTAGGCAATTTAAATAAGCAAGATTTATTGTAAATTAGTAAGAATTAACAAAAGATTCAAACTTAAAAACAACATTTTGATATTGTTATTAACTATAACAATATTTTTTTTTAATAATAAAATGATGCAAAAAATTTTAAAATTAATATTATTTGAGAACATCAAAGTTAAAATGAAATTTTCCCCGGGTTTTGATTGGTTTAGGTAAAATTTTAACAATATTTTGTAGAGGAATTCGGTCAACATCTTCTATTTCTGGATAAATGAAAATTTCCTTTCTGGCAAGATATGGTCGCATGCATTTAATAGTTGCAAATTTATTTCCTTTCTTCTGAATAAAGGCCACATACTTTCGTACTGCTGAGCCATCCCCTGTTTTATATTCAACTACTACAAAATCCCCTGCACAAATTTCTTTAGATGCAGTGACTGGGATATCATTTGAAGCCTTCTGAATCAACTTAGCATTCTTTTTCTTGGTAATAACGTTGCGTATTTTACAGGGGGATGGCAATTGATCAGGTTCATCAACAATTTCTGAGTTTGTGTCTGAATTTTCATTTTCTGTTTCACTAGAAACTTTCCTTTTATTTTGAATCTTTTAAGATTTACCAGACGTCTTATTTTTTTTAATTGTTTTCTCACGTTGTTCACTTAACTTTGCCAATCTTTTTTTTTCTCTCAAATCTTTCTTCTTTTCGATTTCGAGTTGCTTGTCCAGTTTTTCTTGTTCTTTTTTTTTAAAAATAGTTAACCACTCCTCAGAAGTGGCAGTTGATGGCAGCGTGTGTTCTTTATTTTTTTCAGTCTTTTTAGAGTTCACTTTAGGCCAAAATAAACTATTTTTAAATGGCGAAGGTGCCTGGAGCTCGTCAAGACTTTGTTTTTATCTGGAGAAAAAATGAAAGCAGATTCATCCAAATTAAAAATTTGTTTCGGATTTTGTAGCACGTGAAAAAATAAATCTTTTTCTGCATCCTTTCGTACCTATAGCAAATCAATCAATCAGTTAATCAGTGTCAAAATAATATTACCTTTAGGCAGGCATCGGAAAAGTGATAAAAATTTAAACTTACTCCCTCAAACCACCTTCTAATATCTATTTCTGTCACATCAGCTCTACGAGGAGTCAAATTTTGGCTTGTCCTAATCGAAATTTCAGGATGTCGACACATGAAAGATTCATACCATTTTCTACCAGGTGTACCATTCTTGAACTTGTCAGTTAGCCCCATATATGTTATAATATTTTTCACATTCTCAATAAACTGTTCTTTAGAAACAGGATAGCCACGTTTAGCTAATTCCAAGATCCACTTAACAAGTTGATCTTCTTCTGAAGAAGTAAATATAGTTGCAGGACCCATTTTTCTAAACTGAGGTGTTCTCTTATGAACCTTATCATCCAAAGTTGATCGTGGAACTTTAAATTCTTTGGCTGCCTTGTAGATACTCATATTTTGAAGCTTTACTGCTTCAATAGCTCTTTGCATGTCGGAGTCATCATATTTGAAAGTAGGAGCCATTCTGAGGTGAAAAAATCCATAAGAAATGTATTAGAAATGAAGAACCAGTAATCGGCACACCAGTAATCGGCACATTTTTCTCATATTTCAAGGAATAATTTGAACCTTAAAATGTTTAAAAGTAATATGTCGATAACTGGTCAATGAATTTATTTATTCAATTACTATAGTTTTGTTATAAAATATTTTTAATTAAATAAAATTAATTATATTTAAAAAAATATTAATTCATTGCTGTATTGTTCCAGTAATCGAATGTATGCTGATTACTGGGTCACTTGTGATTTTTCTGTACCAGTTATCGGCATTTCATTTTTTGTTAAAAATTGATAGAAAAAAGGAAAAAAAGAGTAATATGAAGCTTGAAATACGAAGAAAAATGTTAAATGATTCGGTTAAAATTACAATCAACTCAAAAGTTGCAACTTACCTTAGTTAAATTACTCTGTATTGCTTCAATGCCATCAACAAGATTCATGAAAATTTCAACAAAAAGTAAAGATAAGAGAATACATGTTTTTATTATTTTTTTTCATACATTTATAATTGTCCTGGATAGCTCATATTTACTATCGATAATATGGTAGTAAGTAGGTTTTAGTTATAATTTTTTCAAAAGCGCTAAAGTCAATAGGTTTTTTTTAATTTTTAGTTTATTTTATATGCCGATTACAGGTACCATATTTGGCCACTGCCGATTACTGGTGCTTCTACATTACGAAGAATTTGCACTGAGCCATCAATCACTTGACTTTCTTGAGAAAGATCCCAATTATAATCAATTTTGATTATCTCATCTTGGGAATTATCTTCACC
This sequence comes from Ericerus pela, assembly GCA_011428145.1. Taxonomy (NCBI): domain Eukaryota; kingdom Metazoa; phylum Arthropoda; class Insecta; order Hemiptera; family Coccidae; genus Ericerus; species Ericerus pela. The sequence continues at coordinate 431,454 of WOFM01000288.1, forward strand.
AACTTGAACTTGAACAACGGGAGGAGCTATATCTTGATTGGGACTTGAACTTGAATCAACTTGATTCTCTGCCAAACTATCATTACAAGCAACGTTAGTAGATAGAGAATTATCTTGATTTTCAACTTAAGTTAAATTTTCATCAGGAAAATCTAATTCTTGATTACTAAATTCTTGAATAGTTTCTTGACGTTCATTAATAGCTTCCCTAAATATTTTACTTTCGTCGAATTTGACATTACACAAAACGTTAGTCTTTTTAGAAGCAGGATTATATATTTGTATAGCCTACTAAATATTGTTTAGTACTAACTACATCAAATTTTCGACCCGTAGGTTGATTTTCTTGAAGTACATAAGCCAGACAGCCAAAAACGTGAATACTTGATAAATCAGGCTTATTTCCATAAAACATTTCATAGGGTGTCTTGAAATTTAGTGCTCTGTGTGGTGACCTATTATATAAATATTCGGTAGCATCAGCAGCTAAGCCCCAAAAAGAAGTAGGAAATCCACTCTCTTGAATTAATGAACGAATCTTGACCTCAATAGTTCGATTTGCCCTCTCAGCAGTACCATTATGTTCACTTGTATAAGGACCAGAGGTTTCTCTCTCAATTCCTAATTCTTCAATTAACTGATCCATGGCCTGATTAACAAATTCAGAACCATTATCACAACGTAAAGTTTTACATTGGCCTTCTTGAGGGAATTGAGCCTTAATTCTCTTGACATACATCTTGAAGAACCTAGTCACTTCATACTTTTTCTTGAGTGCAAAAATAATAATATAACGAGTATAATCGTCTAAAAATACTAGTAAATAAATATTTTTCTTGGCAAAGGTAGGGGGAGAGATTGGGCCAATCACATCAGCGTGAGTTAATTCACCTGGTCTTGAAGCTCGTTCACGATCTTTATCGAAACATTTACGAGTCATTTTTGTTTGGTTACAAACTTGACAATCTTGAAATGTGTCCGGACAGATTATGTCCGGGACACCAATAGCAACTGAACGAAGACAGTATAAATTTGGAGAAGAGATATGTCCCATCCTACGATGCCAAATATTCCCTTCATTCACCAATTTTGATCTTTGATCGTCACTTATCATTTTCTTAACTTTTCGATTTTTTCTTTTACCAGTTTTCGTACGATAAACTGGTAAAGAATTCGAATTATTCTTAACATTACTTGAATTTTCTTGACCTGATTCCCCCTTCGAATCCTGCACAGTTTTACTAGAATTTGCGGAATCGATATTACTTGATTTATTTTGTTGACTTTTACTTGACTCCATTTTATCAAATTCATTGATCCAGGAGTCATCAACATCTGAACCATCAGTAGCAACATTAGACCCATTACTATCAGACTTTTTGTTACCAGATGATTTACTTGATTTGGGGGACTTGACTTGACTTTTATTACCCAGACCACTTTGATCAGCAATTTCTAACAAACTCGGATCATTAGTGTATTCAGATAATAAAATTGATTTACCTTTAAATATTCTTGATAAAACCTTTTTGTAGTTCTTGATATTTTTATTCATACTCGAAGGGACAAATTGATATCTATAAGCGGTTTACTCAACCCGACCTCTTCTTGCCTGTGAAATGTAACTTGATTAGACTTGAAGAGTAACTTGATGTTATTGTCTTTAACAAAATGGTTAACACTAAAAAGCCCATTTGCTAGACCAGGAACTACTAAGACTTCTTTTAAAACAAAGGTAAATATTCTTGATGACGATTCGTGATTTAAGGTAAATAAAATCATACCCTCACCCGTAGCTTTTAAAACACTATCTTTGCCAGCTTGTCCTAAAGTTTTGTCTTTTGGGAAAGCTCGATAGTTTAAAACTTGGTGACTGTAGGCTACAGCATTATTTGTTGCCCCACTATCAATCACAAATACATCAGTATCTTGATTTAACGAATCTTGATGTAAGGAATCTTGATTATTAATTACATTTAAATTAATTAAATGCAACTCACTTGAAATACTGTTAGGATCTGGTTGCGGTGCAAGACAGTTTCTGGCTTCGTGACCTGGTTTCTGGCACCGGTAGCAGACCTTCTTGTTGCTGTTGAAACACTTATTTGCCGTGTGACCATTCCAGCCACAGTCCTTGCACCTGACTTTCCTATCTTGATTTTCTTTCTTGACATCTTGATTTTGCTTCACGGGTGTAGACGGAGTTGTCTTGACACTTGATTCGTTGCTTGATCGTCGAAAGTCTTATAATTACCATTACTTGATGACGTACTTGATGTTGGAGCAGGTGATTTACCTGACTGAGGTGTCAAGGGAGTCGATGCTGCCTTACGTGTGTATTCTTGACGCTTCGGAGCACTCTCTGCCTGTTTAGTAGACATCGACTTCTTCCTTTCTATGTAATCCAAAAGGGATGTACGTAACATTTCCTCAGACAAGTCTTCACCTTCTCGAGCACATAACGTATCGATGACCGCCTCGAATGAAGGATTTAATTTTTGAATTAACTTGATAAGCCAAAAGGAGGGTGGAAACACTTGACCAAATTCCATCAAACTTCGTCGAGTGGCATCAAATTTTGATAAAAACAAAATTAATTCAGTATTATTAACATACTTGAGTTCGTCAAGACGGTTCATGACAGCAATCATGTCATGAATTGTCTTGCTACCATACTGCCTCTTGAGCTCTTGATAAATTTCGCAGGCTGATTCGAGATGAAAGATTAGCGTCTTGATCGGTTGTGCTACATTCATCCGAATCAGGTTCTGCACTTGAGCATCGACTCCTCGGCGAATGTTCTCAGGTAGGTTGAGATGTTCAGCTTGAGGGAATGCGATCCACTCAATTGAATTTGCTGCCGCCAAGTCATTCTTCATGTCCCTCTCCCACATCTTGAAATTTTGTTTACCCTTTAGTTTCTCATTATGTCCATATGTACTCAATGGAATCAATGGAACCATTTGAAATTGGCCCATCGTCGGGTAACATTGATATTGAAACGAAGTATTCATTGGAGTATAAATGCTACCCGATAGCGTTTGATTTGCATCGCGCACAAATGAACTTGAATCTTGAAAAACTGTTGGGTAACTTGACACTTGAGGTGAAGACATAAAGCCTGCTCTTGATTCTTGATAATTTGGTACTTGACCAAAACTTGATTCTTGACCGACATTAGTTAGTCTGGGAGGAGGAACAAAATGACTTTTTGGCAACATTTTTGAGAAATCAAGCGCCGCGAGTGCGTTTGATGTGGAGTCGACTACCATGCTGTCGACATTCGACGACGATTTAATTTCTGGAAAAACACTTGAATAATTTTTATTAATATTTACTGGATTAGAACTCATTGATATGACAGACGGCGATTTGCTTGAATTTGATGTTTCTGCTTGACTCGACGAACTACTTGACGGACTTCAGAATGATGTAGACGAGATATCTTGACTTACTGTACGTAATAATATTATTTTATCTTGATTATGCTCGATGGATGGTGATGTCGACTGGCCTGGTTGAACCTTCTTGACAATCTTTCCAGAATCCGAGAAAGTAACGGTGATTGTCGGTTCAGCCATAGTACTCGTGGACATCTTGATTTCACCAGCCATATCAGACAGTTCTTGAATGAGTGGAAAATCTTGAATTTGAACGATCTCGTCTATCATATCAGTTGTCACAGTATTCACAACCGGATTAAATGACACCTTCTTGATTTTAGATACCTGCTTCTTTTTTGTGACAGGAAGAGCAGGAACTTGAGAACGGCCTTCGCGTGTTTTTTGAGCCATAAAAGACGAAAACCGACAAACACAACCCGCGAGTTTCTTGAACAACGAACTTGAAAAATTAAACGATCATTTTTTGTAAAATAATACGAATGTAATTCTTGACGATAACAAAGGCGAGAACACGCGAACACACTTGAACTCTGCTACCACTTTATATTTAATTCCGACACCAATTACGAACAACTGAATTCAGATTAAATATAGTTTCACTTGATTAAATCATAAAATAAACTTGAAAAATGTGAGAAAGTAACTTAATTTATTGAAAAGATAATTAAACATAATTATAGTCTTATTGCCATATTGAATACAAAAAGGAGTGAGCGTCACCTCTTGACCAGAAAAACAGAACGTGAAGAAAGACACAGATAAAAACGACGAGAACTTGACTGTGGGAAATCTTGATTGCAGTAGTACCAACTACTGACATCTAACAATTATCAACACAGGAAACGAATTAAAGCATTTGAAGATGAAATAATTCACTATTCACGAAATAATGACACATTATTATTGTTCACCAATATAAAAACGATCATTTATATTTTGCACAATGTTAACAGCAAGAAAGCTGAAGATCGACAGTTATAAAAAATGATATCACAGACAGATACAAAAATATTAATATCATGGTCAATGTTACCAACCTAATGCGTATACAAAATATAATTTCCAAATATTATGATTTGAACATTATTATTTCAACACGCCTCCTCAAATCATAATTAATAAAAAAAAATTAATAAAAACGAATAGTGAAATGCATAATGAAATATATGAGAAATATAGGTAAAAACAATAAATATAATATTATAAAAATATGAAAGTATCACTTGTCAAATTACTATAGGTAACTATTATTATAAACAAAAATATACACATACATAAACGAGACAAACATAAATATCACATTAAATTCAAAGTCTCACAAAATTTGGTGAAAGCAGGTTTTGGTAAATCCTTGGTGAACATATCACCCAACTGTCGACTGGAGGGGATATACAAATATTTAAATGTGCTATTAACATGATAACAAATAAATCTATATTTAGTATCTATATGTTTAGATCATCGTGAATTCCATTTGCCAGTTCTAATTAGAGCCAGGCAACTTTGGTTATCTTCATAGATTGCAGACCTATCCCTATGGTTGAGTAGAAAGTCAGTTAATAAATTTTTGAACCATAGTCCCTCGGTAGTGGCATCACAAATAGATATGAGCTCATTTTTGGTTCTAGACAAAGCAACAGTTGGTTGCTTCCTACTAGAACATGCTACCAAGGCTCCATAAACTAGAACGCAATGTCCAGATATAGATTTATGACTGGTCACACAATTTGCCCAATCAGCATCTGAGTATAACTCCAAGATATATGTATTATTATTCGAAAAATTCCTGTCATACGTTAATTCAAAAGATTTAGTTGTGACCAGGTACTTTAAAACTCTTAACAAATACTTAAAATGTTCCTGTGTAGCTGCACTTGTAAATTGACTGTAATATGAGATAGCATAGCAGATGTCAGGTCGTGACCCCAGCATACGGTATATGAGACAACCAAGTAATTGTTGATAGTCCTTATTTAATGATCGATCTTTACTATTTAAGTCCTTCTCTAACTGTAATTTTGGCTCAATCGGAGAGTATGTGAGTGCACAATTGTTCACACTAAAACGTTTAGAGACTGACTCAATTAATGACTTCTGGTTGATTTTTAATAGACTACTCTCTCAATCATAATTAACATTTTGGCCAAGATACTTGTTAATATTGCCCAGGTCTTTGCATTTAAATTTTTGACTAATTTTATTATTTAAATATTCGATTAAATTATTATTATTTGAGCTGATGATGACATCGTCTACGTAAGTGAGTAAATATACAATAGACTTTTTATCTTTAAAAATGTAAAGACAATCATCAGCAGAGCCTGGTGTAAATCCTAATGATAATAAAAATTTGTGGAATAAGGTATTTCACACTTTGGGTGCCTGTTTCAACCCATAGATCGATCGATTTAACTTTAACACATTATTATTTAAATTAAGACCAATTTCAATGCCTTCTGGAATTTCGAGATATACGTTTTCATTTAATTTACCATTTAAAAAGGCATTACAGATATCAATTTGTTGAATATACTCTGCCTTGCCATTTTGTTGCAGACAGTTACCAATGGTAGGCTCAAGATCGATACCTTTTTCAGCACAATACGATTTAAACTGAGCATTGAGGTATTCGGTACCACAATCGTACCTTAACCTCTTAACGTTATAATTAAATTTATTAGACACTAGTTCGTTATATTCTTTGAACTTGCCCAAAACCTCAGTTTTGTTATTCAATAGATAGACATAACAAAAATTTGAAAAATCATCAGCCAACGTTAGAAAGTATTTTTTATCATTATATGAAACGGGATTTATCGGACCACATACATCCGTATGCACTAACTCTACGTGGCGGTCAAAAGGTTTCCTATGTTGTTTGCCCATGATACATGGCTCACATAATAACTGTTTGTTGGCTTCAACTTTAGTAATTAACCCTCGAGCAGACAAAAGTTTAACATCATTTATGTTAAGATGCGCCAAATGTTTGTGCCACACATCAATCGGACTTTTATCTGAACACACTGTTAGATTACATGATTCAGTTACGTTACTTAAAAATTCTACTGTGTACAGATCCGATGTGATGCTATTACCCATTATAATTACTTTACCATTCACGATTAATAATTTCCATAGACTCTTCACGAAACAGAGTGTCACATCCAGCTCTACTCATGCGTTTTACAGAGAGCAGGTTCTGTGGAAGGTCTTTATAGTATCTAACATTTTTAAGAGTTACGTTAGTCCCTTCCAAAGTCTTTAATTGGACAGTACCCACTGCTGTGACAGACAAGGATGCGTCCTTTTTCGCAATACAAATTTCCTGAGGTTTTGTCAGTTCAATATACTCAGAAAATAAATTCAAATCGTTAATTGCCTGTATAGTGCAACCAGAGTCAACAACAAACGTAATTCGTGAAGGGTGATTACTGACTTAAGTATTCAAACTGGTATCAACCACTGAGAAACTATATCCTGTTTCTGAACAATCATCATAAGAAGCAATATAAGATTGTTGATTTCTATTATTACTACCAGATCAATCACTATTACCAGAGCTTACAGATCAATCCGTATTGTTACCAGCATTATAGTTGGCATAATAATTTTGTGCTATATGACCAGTCTTATTACAAAAATGGCAATGTACATTGCTGTAATTACGATTAGAATTTTAATTATTATTAGAATTAGACGCACGTACATCATAATTACTCTGACTAGACTGATTACTACTCGATTGACTAGAATTTCTACGGTCATTTAGCTGTTACTGCCATGATTACTACTATTACTACCTCTTCCACAAAAACTACGGTTGTTATTACAGCCACGAGATCTACCTCGTCCATTACCACGAAAATTATTCAAATTAGCATAACGAAAATTATTGCTATGATTAAAGTTGCGTGGGTTACCAAAAAAAGCATTCTCTTCAGCAGAACAAATTTCTGAAGAAGGTTTTTGAGATGACGAAACAGTATTCTTAATAGATACCTTATTATCCATGATTAACTACGATGAAAGTTTGTCAGCCTTGTAAACACAGCATCCCAGCTCAGATGCTCCACATCTTCCAACACAACTTTGACTGGCCAAAATTTAGGGCAATTATGGACACAAACAAATGGAATAATAATTAATTAATTAACGATGTACCGGCTTACCAAACCATAGGATTCTTTCAAATTTGATCTGCTTCTTCCAAATTCTCGACTTTGACAACTTTACTGGCGCCTAAGAATTCAATGTCGTTTTCCTTAATTCTGACTTTTCGATTATTTACTTTCAATTATACTTCTGACACTTTTAATTATTCACTTTTACTTTTACAAAATTTCACTTTTAATTTTCACTTTTCCTATCACCTTGCGTGACGGAATTACTAGGAGCTAAGCCCTTTCATCTTACATGAAATAAACACAAAACTTATAAATTCAATTAAACGATTAATACATTCCAATTACATTTAAAACTGTGTGATCGCAAGCTCTGGCTACCATGTTGAGGAGAGATGAGATCTTTAAGTACAAACACAGTGAAAAATGAAATGTCAATATAAATTATAATAAAACATATATTGAGGATTGTGTTCCCAAAAATTTTGCCGAAATAAATTCAAATCTATTTAGAGAAGAATGGATCAAGGCCATAAACAACGAATTCAATTCTCTCGATGACATGAAAGTTTGGGAAATAGTTGATTATGATCACAAAAAATTAATTGATTCAAGATAGATTTTCACTATAAAATATGACAAATTTGTAAATCCAAAACCTAAAGCGAGACTTGTAGCAAAGGGGTTTAAGGATAGGACTGAATATAATATTACTGAAACCCACGGTCCTGTAGCATCCATAAGCACAATTAGATGGTTATTATCTATAGTAAATAAAGAAAAATTAATACTCGTCCAGTATGACGTAAAAACTGCGTATTTAAATTCACCCATAATTAAGCCAATTTTTGTAAGAAAACCAGAAAGAGTCAACACAAATTCGAACCAAGTATTAGAATTAAAGAAATCAATTTATGGATTGAAAACTTCAAGTAAGTCATGGTATGACTTGCTAGATACAAAGGTTAAGAATATGGGTTTCATAAGAACAAAAGCAGATAGGTGCTTATATAAAATGAATAATAATGAAAAAATATATTTACTAAGCTTTGTAGATGACATATTGATAGCTTCAAATTCACAGATGTCAATCACAAAAATAAATGAAGAACTACAAAAATCATTTACAATAACTATAATTAATGATCCAAGATTTTTTGTAGGTTTGGAAATAAAAAGGGATATCGAAAACAATGCAATAATTTTATCACAATACAAACATATTGAAAAAATGATTAAGAAATTTGGTATTTCTGAAATGAAAAATACGAATACACCAATGGAGACAGGGCTGAAAATAGACAAAATAGAAAATGGGCGAGATGATATGGAATACAGGTCAACGATAGGAGGCTTATTATATTTATCCAGACTAACAAGACCAGATATATTATTCCCTGTGAATTTCTTTTCCCATTTTCAAAATAACTCAAATGAAACTCTTAAAAATTACGTGAGAAGAATATTTAGATATATCAATACAACAAAAAATTATAATTTAATATATAAATCTGAAGGGGATTGTGTACAAGCTTATATAGATGCTTCATATGCCCCTCAGGTTGATGATACTAACATTAGTATTCAAAATTACAAAAGGGAAAATCAATAACTGGATCAATGATCTTTGCTGATGGGGACTTGGTGGAGTGGAGTTGTTCCGGGCGGACAGTACATGCCTCTTTAAGTACTGCAGCAGAGATCATTGCAGTTTTTGACACCCTTGATATTATCAAAGTTATACAATTTTTGAATTATGAAATTAATGGAGAGAAATTAGTTGTTGATATAATGGAAGACAACATTTCCACCCAAAAAATATGTTCAGGTGGAAGTCAAAAGAAATCAAGAGCACTTATGATTAAATGCTATTTGATTTTGGAAGCTCTAGAAGAAAAAATAATATGTTTTAGAGCTGTAAGTTTGGGAAATCAATTGGCCGATATTTTGACCAAATCATTAGATCAAACAAAATTTGAAAATATCGTGGTCAAAATATTAAGTAATACAAATATATACATATAATATAATAAAATTTGTTTATTTCAGAAAATATCAGTTCAAAAATCATTTCCTTCCAAAATACAAGTTGTCCCAAGTCCATATAGAAGTCAGAATGTGAAATATTTTGCTGAAAAATTACCCTATAATTATCGGAAACAGTACTTAACAAAGGCCATTTTACTAGAATTTTTTTGCTGAAAATAGATGTTCGACCTTTCGAAAAATTTAACAATGAAAATCGCATTAAAATCGAGCAAGTCAAAACCCTATAATATGAATAATAAAAACCTCATACAATTTAGAACCAGCGTAAGAGAAAAATACGAAAAATTCCCACACGACTGATGAAAGGCAAAATCTTAACAATACATATAATAAAGATAAAAACTCATTACACGACCGCAATAAAAATTAGCTCCACAACTTGCCTTATCAAAAAATAAACATGTTAGATGCCACCTCAAATACAATACCAGCACACAAAAGATAAAATAAACGGCCAACATGTATTAATCCTTCAAATCGATACTTTTTTAGAATTCAGATAAGATAGCACAACGTAACCTTTTCAAATGCATCGATGTCTTTATCACAAATACCTTTGTCAATTTTTTTCTTTTTTCATTTTCGTGAATTTATTTTAGCATACAATGCAGTGAATCATATTGTTACCTATATATATACATTCCTTTTATTCGTTTATTACTCATATATTATACCACCTTTTTTTTGTATGTTACCATTTTTTATATATATACATATTTTTTTTTGAAACTTATGTATGTTACCTTATTATTTATTTTAAATTTTTATCATTGTTTTATCGAAGCGCAGCACAACGAAATTATTTTCAAAATTGTAATTTTCATGTTGCCATAATAATTTTTTTTTTGAATATTGTATTTTCGTAATAATTTTTCATTTTATTTTTTGTTTGAATTAAAATTCCGTTTATTTTCATCGAACAGTTGATGAAGAATACAAACCAGTAGAATTTCAGGGGGTGTTGTAACAGAAATCCCACCTCATGTAACGTATATTTTCGTCTATTTTTAGAAATGACGAACATATTTGTTCACACATTTTTCAAATATCAAAAACGTAGATATTTATCAACAATAACCATCCTATAACTCTTTATAAACAACCACTAAATTACCCGTATTTAATTTTATGAATATAGATATACTTTCTGTATATTCATGACCTAATTGTACCTGTCCCTCGAGTACTCGACGAGTCAGCACAACCCTATAATAACAACACCCTACCTCACCTTACCTATCCGACACGTACGTTTTCATACCCTGAACGAGTATATAATCCCTCGAGTCAGTGGAATAAGACACAGTTCCTCGACAGCTACTTCTAAGTACCTGGAACCTCTCTTGTAGAAGTCTCTAGTGAACAGATAGTCTTGCTTGTTGAATTGTGAGTATATATGTAAAAATATTAACGTATATTTATGTACTGTGATGTACAAATTATTATTTTATTAAATGTGTAAACTCATTCATGTGTTTTAAATATTATTGAGTCTCTAACTAATGTTAAGGTCCACAATAGTTTGTGGATGATAAACTTGAATTTATTCTAGAAGTATTGCTGCTTTAATAGTACGTGATATTTCGTGTATGGTGTAATACCGAAAGTGGTTCTAATTAGGTACATTACCACCTCTTTTGGCCGTTACACATCACCTCCTTCTTCATCATCATCATCATCATCACTGAACTATATATATATGTTATACGAACTATTCACTTCACGGATTGCTTCCCTTACTTTCCATTACCAATAATGCTGTGCTTCGCCATTTTGTATTTTACTTGTGAAATATATTTCAGTCTGCTAATAAATGTTGTAGTAAAATAAAGTCTCGAGTTCTTTTTCGATCTTCATTCTGCATACCTCACATCAATCTTCATTCACCTACCAACAATTCTTTACATGATATGATGATCTCTATGATCCGCTAACTTCACTCTAATGATTTTAATTTTTACCACTTCTCTGATGACTTTAACTGACTTTATATTTGTTGTTCTGCACTCCACCTACACTCGCTCACTAACACTTAGTGCAACTACTCTCGATAGTGCGTACTAACAATATTCAGGTTGTGCGAACAAACACGACTTTTTTCATTCGTTCACCCGAGAATGCTAAAATTCATTTCCCACTCAAACTTTAACCTCATAATGGAGGGAGATCGTTCATCTTCCTCAAACTTGTAAATTGTACTTTAAATCATTGCATTAAAGTATCTCTAACTAACTTGTTCCTTTCCTTGGATTTCAACCTGACTTCATGGTAGGCAGAGCTGCGATTCCTGAACAGTTAGTACAGAGCGATACTTAATCTTTCATTTTAATTTTTTTGCTATAGTATCCAAAAGTTTAAGGAACTATAAGCTTTTATTTTCGTTAAAAGTTAATTTTTTTTACGAAGTATATTTTAATTCATGAGTCGTTAACTCAGTGAATTTTTTCGTTTAATTTTTCGAAATTTCATCGAAAATTATTCCAGGTTAAAAATAATTTAACGCCATTTTAATCATCTTCCGAAAAATATTGCATCGTCTTTTTGTGGTAAGGTGAAACAAAAAGGATTTTAGCTGTGGGATTGCAGATTACTTCGGACCTCGATTGTCTGTTACAGCAAAATGAATCATCAAAAAGTTCAAAAATCAGAGATTGCTGTTACGTCAAACTCAATTTTCGAATGCCATCATCTGCTAAAAATCATCATCGAAATTTTGTCGATCACGTGCTCCTGATTCAACCAATTTGTATGCTGCCAAGACTGAAATTCTCCGAAGACAACCTGAGATTGATCCAAGTACTGACTCACGGGAAAATGCCAATTACTCACGAACTCAACTGGGAAATATTCAACGGAATTCCGCAGATTACGGGTAATGTAATTTTGGATACTTTCAAGTTATATATTTCATTTACTATTGCGGAAAACAATGGGATATATTCAGTGATTTTGTGGGATATTGAGCAAAATTAGTAATATAAAATTTTTTTACTTTGAGAATTTTTTTAACTTCAATTTCCAAAACGCTTAATTTTAAGAACCCCCTTTAGTTCGGTAAAAATCAAATGAAATTTCACAGGACGATTAAGCTTAAAAATAAGTTCGAATAAAGCAGGTTACGAATGATAAGGTTTTGGAAACAAATTGCTAATTGCACATTAAACGGTGAAGGAACAATAAAAATTAAAGAAAAAGATTATAAAAAATTATTAAATATTTTTGAAAATGAAAAAATAACAGAAGTAAGAATTAATTTAATTGAATTTCCATTCTGGAAAACATTTTCGGGAGAAATAGTTTTAGAAACCTTCTCAGTAAATGTTAGTGGAATAATTCTTTATAAAAGAGGTATCAAAGTCGCAAAATTCATAGAAATTTCAAAAAATATTTTCAGTATTCAAGCTTTGGACTCGATAGAATCCTTCAGAATTTTCCTTGAAAATTTTGAGAGAGAAAATCCTGTTTAAAAATACGTAAAATTACGAAAATTAAAACATATAATATAATATTAACAAGCAAAATACTTTCATAATTGAACAAATTTCATGTTTTAACAATTTATTGTCATAAAAGAAAAAATCCTTTGTCATATAGGACAAGTTTACTTGTGAAAATTCAAGTCACAAAATTCCTTTATTCAAAATACTAATGCATAAACTTGAAAATTTATTACAATAAAATAAGATAGATAGTATTCAAAAATAATTTTCAATAGATCCTTTGTTATAGACATTCACAAGGATTCAAATTTAAACAAGATTTCTTCAAATTTATTTCTGAAATATATTCTCAATGGGAATATTTTTTCATATTTTAAAATACAAATATATACACGAATAATATTACGAAAATTAATAATTCAAATAAAAATAATTATTAATTAAAAAATAATTTTTTTTTCCCAAAAATAAAATAAAAATTTTTTTTGCAATTAATTTTTTTTGAAAATAAATTTTATTATTTCTTTTCAAAATTGAGTTGTCGGAACTAAGTACATTACCAAGTACTCCAGAAAGTATGAATACGGCAAGTGAAAGAACCACTACCCCATCCCCTCAAGGAGGATCAGGATCTGGGAGTACACACCCTCAAGTACATTATGTTATGCCAGCTGATGAAACCATACATCCGATACAAGGTCCAAGTGGGAAAATATTTGATGGTCAATATTACTTGGACTGGAAACGTATGATCATAGCTTTAATAAGGGGTTCGGGATATTGGGATGTTTTTGGACCACACCCTGAACTAAAAATTTATATTGAAAATATGGATAATTTACAATACAGACCATCTTCAAATTCTGCTAAAGCATACTTTAAAAAACGAGAATGTGCAAAAGCATTTATCATGGAACAAATGACATATAATGTATCAAAACAAATTAGGGAATGTAAAACAGTAGATCAAATTTTTGAAAAATTAGATATAACTTATGGTTCTAAAACCAAAATAGTTGCAAACATGGCAAAATCAAAATGGACTGCTTTTCGCTTTACACCTGGCTGTAATATAAGAGGTTTTTTAAATAAATGGGACATATTAGTACAAGATGTTCGTGATGCAGGGAAGGAAGTATCTGAAGAAGAGGAATTGGAAAACCTTCAATTGGCATTAGGATACGAACAAACCATTGCAAAAATGCAATTTGATAACCTCCCTGAAAATAGAAAAAATTTAGAAGTATTCAAACAAATATTAAAAGAAGACTGTGATAAAAAAATGAGAGATAAACAAATTAAATTACAATACCAATCGTTTAACAAAAAATTTGATAATAATGGGAATAAATTTAAAAATAATAATACAAATTATAATAATAATAAAGACAACAGATGGAATAGAAATAATAATTATAGATGAAATAATAACACAAATGGAAATAATAATGGAAATAATAATAATAATAATTATAGAAATAATGATCCAAGAAATGAAAATAATAATCCAAATAATTATAATAAAAATCAAAATAGTAACAGAAATAATAATCAATCACCTAGAAAAAATAATAAAGAAGAAAGATGTTTTATATGTAATCAAACAGGACATTATAAAAATAAATGCTCTGATTATAAACCTGAAAATAAAGAACAAAATAAAGAAAAACCAAAAAATAAAGATAAAAAAGAAGAAGAAAGACCAATAAAATTATCATACATGGTTAAAAAATACAGCAATAATGAAGATTGGCTTTTAAAAAAATTAATTAAAGATAATACAAAAAATGAAAATTATATACAACTAAAAAAAAAAATATTACTTGATGGAGGGGCGGAAGTCCATCTCACATCAAATATAGAAAATAGCCAATTATTGTTAGGAAAATGGTATTACAATGGATTATGTGGTTCCTTATTCTCCAGAGTTGAATGGCGTAGCCGAAAGGCAAAAAACCAGACACTTATGAGGAGAGTAAGAGCTATGCTCATTGACGCCAATCTGGACATTAAATACTGGTCATACGCAATTGTAACATCAGCCTATTTAATAAATCGTTCTCCCACAAAAGCCAATATAGATTTTAAAACTCCATACGAATTATTTTATGGCATAAAACCTAACCTAAAAAATTTAAAAGTATTCGGCTCATTAACATACAGGCACATTCCTTTTGTAGTCAGAAAACAGAATGCAATTAAGGCCAAATCTAAATCAAAAAACAAAATTGACCCAAAATTGGCACATCGAGCAGAAAAAAGTATAATGATGGGATACACCAATACAGGATATTGTTTAAGAGATACATTTGAAACTAAATAGTATATTGCATGTGACGTAAGGGTAGATTAGTCTCAAAATATTAAATCACTTGAAACATCTAACAGAAAATTAATAATTAAACCAGCAAATTATGAACAGGATCTAGGAATAATAAATCCAATCATTATGAATATTAATATTAATTACAACAAATCATACATAGAAGATTGCTTACCAAAAAACTTTAACGAAATGAATAATAATCCTTTTAGAACAGAATGAGTAAACGCAATAAATGATGAATTTAATTCATTAAATGACATGAATTTTTGGGAAATAGTGGACTATGATTGTCAGAAACTAATCGATACAAGATGGATATTTACCATAAAATACGATGAGTTCCGCAACCCTAAACCCAAAGCCAGATTAGTAGCAAGGGGCTTCAAGGATCGAACTGAATATAATATTACTGAAACACATGGCCCCGTTGCATCCATAAGTACTATTAGATGGTTGCTCTCCATAGTTAACAAGCAAAAATTAATTCTTGTACAATATGACGTGAAAATGGCATATTTGAACTCTCCTATTATAAAACCAATTTATGTTAAAAAACCTGAAGGGATAAATATTAATTCAAATCAAGTCCTTGAATTAAAAAAATCAATATATGGACTCAAAACGTCTAGCAAATCCTGGTACGACCTATTGGACTACAAAATAAAAGAAATGGGTTTCTTAAGAACTAAGGCAGATAGATGTTTGTATCAAATGAATGCCAACAATGAAAATACATATTTCTTAAGTTACGTAGATGATATTTTGATAGCCTCAAATTCACAAATGGCAATTACAAAAATCAACTAACAATTAGAAAAATCATTTACTATTACAATCATCAATAATCCCAAATTTTTTGTGGGATTAGAGATCGAAAGAAATATTGAAAATAAGACGATAATACTATCCCAAAATAAACATATCGAAAAAATGATCGAAAAATTTGGAATTTCAGAAATAAAAAAGACTAATACCCCAATGGAAACTGGCCTAAAAATTGAAAATACTGAAAATGGTAAAGACGACACAGAATACAGTTCGATGATTGGCGGATTATTGTACTTAGCCAGATTAACCAGACCTGACATATTATTTCCAGTAAACTTTTTCTCACACTTTCAAAATAATTCAAATGATACACTTAAAAATTACGTAAGGAGAATATTCAGGTATATCAGCTCCACAAAAAATTATAATTTAACTTATAAATCTGAAGGAGATGGAATACAAGCATATGTTGATGCTTAATATGCTCCTCAAGTAGACGATAACAATATTAACCCAAATAATTTACAAAAAGGAAAATCAATTACTGGTTTCATGATTTTTGCAAATGGAGATTTGATAAAATGGAATTGTTCAAAACAGACAATCCATGCTTCATCTAGCACCGTTGCAGAAATCATAGCAGTTTTTGACACCTTAGATATAATAAAAGTAGTACAACATATGAATTTCAAAATTTTAGGGGAAAAAATAACTGTAGACGTAATGGAGGATAATATCTCAACCCAAAAAATTTGCTCTGGGGGAAGCCAAAAGAAATTGAGAGCACTTATGATAAAATGCTACTCAATTTTGGAGGCAATGGAGGAGAAAATAATCCATTTTAGATCTGTGAATTCCAAAAATCAGCTTGCGGATTTACTTACAAAATCTTTAGACAGAACAAAATTTGAAAATTTAATAATTAAAATTCTTAAAAATACAAATTTGTACATATAATATTACACAGATTTATTAAGAAAAATACCCGTCCAAAAGTCAAGTCGTACCAAGTCAAATATTAAAGTCCAAACACGAAACATATTGTACAAGAAAAATACCACTGTATTGTTCACAAATAATACTTAAAAGAGAAATACACTCGAAAATACTTGTCAAAAATAGATACTCGATTTTACTGCAGATCCAACAATGAAAACAGAATTAAAATCGAGCAAGTATAAACCCCATAAACACAAATAATAGAAATAGCATGCAACTCTGTACAGGTTGAGAAAAATACACGAAAAATTCCCACAGATCGTATGAAAAGAAAACCTTAACAATATGCGATAGATAAAAACTCATTACATGACCGCAATAAAGATTAACCTAATAGCCTGCCTTATCCAAAAATAAACATGTTCCATGCCACCTCAAACACAAAAGATAAAACTAACGGACAACATATATTATCGTTTCATACTATTGCATGCCAACGTACTTGATAAGATTGTAAAACGTAACGTTTTCTATGCACGCTCGTATATCTTAAACTCTTTTGTCAATTTTATTTCCTTTCAATTTATTTATTTTTTATTTTTCCTTTCATACTTTATACTCGTGAATGTTCGAGAATTTATTCAGGCACACGCCACAATGAATCATATATTAGTCATTTATATACACGAAATAATTTTTTGCATGTTACCATTTTATTCTTTTTATTTTTTTTTTACATATTTTTTTTACAGGTTACCATCTTTTATATATACATATATTATTTAAATATTCAAATGCATGTGGTTTAATTGTTTATTATAATCGCTTAATCATTTTTGAAACGCAGCAAATAATTTTTTTTTGAAACTTAAGTTACCATAATTTTTTTTGAAATATCATACTATTGCAATATTTTTTAATGTAAATTAATATATTTAATTTCAGCGATCATATAGATGAAGAACTCGAATGGTAAAATTTCAGGGGGGTGTTGATACAAAATCCCACCTCATCTCATTCTTCATCATCACATCAATCTATATATAAATGTCACACGTACACTCTCATCACGAATCGCTTCCCCTACTTTCCTTTACCGATAATGCTGTGCTTCTCCATTTCATATTTTACTTGAAATTATATTTTTAGTCTGCTAATAAATCCTGTTGTGAATACATCTCTCTTGTTCATTTTCGGTCCTCGTACTTACCGCCTCACATCAGTTTTTATCAATGTTGGCTTGGAAGACTTGTTAGGTGGTGTTGAGGAACAAGTTTTCTCTATTCTTCTGGTCACACTGCTCACATATATATATTTCACTGTACTAATATTCATGCTACCTACATTGGCCACACTGACTCGGTACAGCTGTGCTTTTATCATTCTCATTTGGGTAAATGCGCTCGGCGACTATTTGTGTAATAAACATCATTGCGAATGTGACAATATGTATTTCTTTCATCAATAAGAATCTATTTCCCAACATTTTTTTGCTGTTTCTATAATATACATTAAAATAGTTTCATTTATTCCTGGGCTTTCTTATTTATTCAAAATAATACAAGTCATACTTTCACTGAAATTTCACCTTTTAATCATATCCATGTGACTGGACTTGGGTCACATTTTATTTATTAGGGGCTATATGTCGCAAAATAAGTTGGTAAATTAAATTCAAGCTAAATAACCTGCAGAGGATAAAGTGTTTCGTAATTATTTATGATATAATATCCTGTACCTCAATGGGGAGAGTTATGAATGACCATTGACCATAATGATGTTCATTTATATTAATTGGTATAATGGCTTTAGTTTTAAACATTATTAACGCTTAGCCCAGCTTCTCTTGTCACCATTCCATCAGGACAATTAGTTAATTTTTTTACTACAGAAACTAATAAAAATGAAAAGTTGAAATTTTCAATTTATGGTTTGCAGGAAATAATCGAAAAATATTAATTCTTCGGAATTTTGAATAATAAAAGCAGTAGCAGAAGCAAACAGGTTATGACTGGTTTATTTTTCATACTTTTTGAATATTCATAACTATATTTACTGAGCATAGTAATAAGAATATGAAGGAAAGATCGTTTATATATATTATTCATTGGAAGGATAAGGTCTCTCACATTTTACTTAGGTATCAACAATTTTTGTCATTCTTCGAGCTTGAAAAATCCATAACATATGAAAAATAAACAATTTTAACCAAAATGAAGAATTTTTAGTATTCAATTAATGGGGAAGTTTCCAAAATTTTCGTATTAAAAATCATCTTCCACTAATAATACTTATTATGTTGCCTTCACCCACTATCACTCACTAGTCCTATTAAGCTCAGTTCATGTAGTTATATGTAATCAACGGTTATGCTACACGCAATCAATTTTTAAAATATAAATTTTTATTTATTATTTTTTTATGGATGTACAAGTATTAATTTTATTTAATCCTATATAATTATAGTTATGGTGTGGATAATTACGACTGAAGTATGTGGTTCATTCGTTATACAATTGGCGGGATCTTTTGGCCTGACGCAAGGGGCTGGTCCATGGTATGCAATTTTGAGGGGGTTCAAGTGGGTATGGCAAACAACTGGAGACCACACAGCCATCACCAACATACCCCCACCCACATCATCCAAAAGATCCCTTTGCCAGTAATCTGCTGACATGTATAGTAAAACTCCATTAATATGTTTTTTGGGGGACTAAAGTGAAAAGCGTATAAAGCAGGAAAATGTAACACAGGAAATAGAAAAACGCCCAATATTTGGTAAACAAAAAACAATTATTTTAAAATATTTTATGAGAAAAAATGAGGGAAAAAATTGAAGTTTGAAAAAATGATAACACAATATAAATGAAACACATATCGATATCATATCGATATATCGATCAACACCAATTCCTTCATACTCTTATGATAAAACATTACATATCGATATTAATTTAATTGATATTCCCTCATTTCGACTAGTGGGGAAATTGTGATTGGCTGTGGGAATTTGTATTCTTTCTGTGATTGGCTGTAGCACCCTTTTTTAATGAAAATTTAACAAAAATAATTTTTTCCGAATTTACTCTGAATTCAGCGTAGTGAAAGTACAAATGTGTACCACATTAAAAAGTTCTAGTATCATTAATAATTAGGTCTGTTCAATGTGGCAAGAAAAACAGAACTTTTAGTAAGTTTAGAAACTAGATGCAGAATTCAGGAAAATGTGACCAAAGTTCTTGGAAAAACCAGGCCAGACCTGCCCTAAAAAATGTATTATTCGGGAAAATGTCTTACCTAGCAACACCCAGCAACATCTTATCCCGGAATTATTGTTCGGGTTGAGTATAATAAATCAAGGGATCAGTGAAAAAAACTTATGTGGGAAAAGTTCCCAAGTGAAAAGTATTAACATGGTTTCACTGTACTAGGATCAGACTTCACGCGAAAAACAGTAAAAAATTTTGACCAGTTCCTGATACAAGATTGTTTAAGTGCCTTAAAATATCCGAATCATTCAAACTCAGTTTAAGCATTAGGAATTTTATCCAGATACAGACTAAATCGAAAACAAAAACACAAAAAAAAAACACGCAATCATGAAATGAATATTTCATTAGCCTAACACCAGAATGAAACAATAAAAGAACTGGGAATAGTGACCAAATATAAAAATTTAGAACCAACTAAAAGTAGAGAACTGATTACAGATTCATTGAAAAAAGTAACAAAATTCGAACTTCCTTCTCTCATGATGCAGTCTTTTAAAAAACATTAAATGTGACGAAATTTGAACATGATGAATTTAGGAAATAAGAAATAAAATTCTTCATGGCCGACCAAAAAAGCTGCTCCATTTTGAGCTATTTTTGAAAATGATATTTCATACGTAGAAATGCAAAATCATCTTCAACAATAATTTCCAATATCGTAGAAAAATATTTTTTCAATAAAACACGGAAAATATTAAAACACGTGTTTGATTTTAATAAATTCGAATTAATCACAATTTTTAAACGGGAGTGGAAATTTTCACAATTGCATTCATGTAAATGGTACCAAATTCTTCATTCAAGCGACGTCTGTAAAATGCAAAAAAATTATTTTCAATAGAGTGTAAACTGTGATAGAAGAGATGAATAACGGCTATTTTCAAAGAAATACAAGTACTCACCGAGCAGGTGTCGAGTTTGGATCCAAAGCAAATACAAAATAATTCAGCGTTCTACCACGTCTATGATAGATACACAGAGAAAATGAATTGGGAATAGTTAGGAACGGTTTCCTATTCACGAGATCTTTACATCTGCATATGAATCGCTAAAAAAACTTTCAGCAGCAATGAGAAATCAGATTCTTCCACAAATTTCTTCGACCATCCAAAAATTCTTCAAAATCCTGCAACAATTTCTTAACGTCAGATACATAATTCTATGAATTAGTATTAAATCACTACGACAAAAATGCGGAAACAAAAAATAAAATAAATTCGACGTAATAAAATTATTTAACGAAAAAGAGAAAACCATAGTACTCTGAATGAGAAAAATAAAAAAAATTTTCTCGGCTTCGAAGAGAATATATAATACAATTAAAGAAAATTAAATTTATGTGATCATAATTTTTGGAAACAAAAAGCATGAAGAAAACTAAACTGTATTGCAATGAAAGTTAATTCGACAATCACTACTGAAATCATGGATGTGTAGTATCTTTAGAACAACGAGTGGAAGAGAAGATACAACTAATTCATCTTTTTGCTTAGTGAATACAATATTTAAATGTGCGAAAACTGTATTACCGGTGTATACTGAAGATAAGTACATTTTACTGAAATATAAATGCATTTCTATCGTAGTTCGAGCATCCACTTGTAGATTTGTTCCTGGATATGATGTGTGGCAAATGAGATTCGTATTTATTTAAGCAGGAGACACACAACTCGGATGAATAATTCCTAACTTCTGTGCGAAGAAATATAACTCTAGAAGGAACCGATTTGATAAGTTTGCAAAGAATATGTTTTTACAAAAATTATACATAAAGCAGTAACAGCAAACGAGGTAATGCGTTAGAAAAATTCATTCACTTTTAAAATTTTTTCGTAGATTCACGGATTGCATACCGGAGGTGGTGGTGAAAATCCCGAATGTTTCTAGCAAAATTTACATTTTTTTTTTCTCGTCTTAATACAAAAAAATAGGAAAGAAAAAGGCAAAAAATTTATTAAAATCTTAAAATTTATTTTTCAAAGTAGTTCTTGAAAAAACTAATTATTTGAATCAACATAACTGACAAATAAAAGAAGAAAAATATCGAAGAACCATTGCCCCCTTCAGAGCTTACGAATTATTTTCTTTCAATTTAAATACAATTCTTTTTTCACAGTTTAATTTCATTAAGCATTCTAGACAATTTTTTACAAGCAAAAAAGAAAAAACCACATGTTTTTTTTGCAACCGACTGTCAGGTTACTTGATCGGGGATTCAGGGAATATAGGGTTACATTCAGGTCTTGCTAGTAAAGCGGTTGAATTAATGGGTGACGGGGGCGTTGCAGTAATCTGATGGTAATGGCTTTCTTAACATTAATTTTTCAATTTCACAAGAGTGCAGTAACACACAGTCACTAATGGTCAAAATGTGACGGCAGCATGTATGAAAATTATTGAGTTACGGTTGTGAAGCTGATCCCAGACCCTTACTGCTACTCCACACAGACCCAAATCTGTAACTCGGTAAAATATCTCTCACTAATTTTTAATATTTTTGAATCATTCGAAATTCTCGTTCAACTCTTCATTTGCGAAAAAGGCGAGTAATTTGTTACCCTTTACAAGACTAACACTCCTACGCACATTGAAAAACCATGTCTTTGTAATATTGTTTTCATTATATGTTATCTGAATTGGAACAGAGATAATACCTGTCTACTCAAAATTAACCAGAATGACAAGAAAAAATTAAATTCGCTGTTTCGAGCGACATTCACTAATAAAGTGCTCTGAGAATGTGCAGAATTTTGGATTTTGAAGACTAAATCGAACGTTAAACAAAGTTTTACATGATGAAAAGTAATGGATGAGAAATTATTAGGATAAATATGTTTGACGACATACAAGGCCTTAACACCTCATTTTGTGCCATTCAAATAAATTTATTGAAGCACAGATTAAATTCAAGATTACTTTGATTGCTAAAATGCCATAACAATAATTTTCAACGTTTTTCCCAAACATACTTTATTCTATGCGAAATATTCTTAGCTTCCCAAGGACACTTCATCTGTTTGAAAGTGGTCTGGATGATAAAAGCAAATCATATTACCAAATTTCTCATTATACAGCGATTTCCGTTCATAAAAAGATTTATTTGTTCAGTTAATTCAACAGAAATTAATATTAAAGGGTCATCAATTTTTGTACAAATGACTATTCCGTAAATCGGATTAAATTTTAATTTTTTTTTAAAAAACAAAGAAAGAAACGAAGTGATAATGAGAAAGGAAATAGATTAGTATTCCATGACAGAAGAATAAGTTCAACGAAAATACTCTGGCAAGACATTTTTGAGACAAGCTTTATTAATATTCTTCTCTATCTTACGGTTTCTTATTCCGTAAATTATCATTCAACTCGAACGGTAACCGATATCGTGAACATCAACCAAACTATACCACAGTTCATCACTATAATCACCTCGTGGATTAAAGAAACTCATCTTCGCACTAACTTACACTGACCACAAAAGCAGCTGCAAAGTATGACACAACGTAACTGTTACATAGTATTTATTCCATCTTTGTTTTTAACCATTTTAAAAATATCAAGCTGAGTAATAAAATTAATAAAAATAAGTTCTCTATACAATACAAAATAAAACGGTAAGTAGTTCGAAAACTTTACGTAATTTTCTTTTTAATGTTTTTCGTTTCTCTTGAGGAAACCTACATACGTAATTTCTTTCACACGATGAGAATAAATAGAAACAGACAGTTTCTAGTTTCCTTACAGAACTGTATAGACGCCGATATTACACTTGGAAGAGCAGTTTTCGTTTTTATTGTTATATTAAGTCGAAGAGGAGTCGATGCGTTGCAAACAAATTATGGACGAATTTACTGAAATCATGGTAAATAATACATGACGCAGTTATTATACAAATTCACACTGGGAGAACTCTCGAAAAAAATGCAGTCCAATGATGCATGCATTATTAACTTTGAGAGAATTATACAAAAATTTAATGTTGATTGTCATAGCCGTTGATGCAAAATTGAATTTTATTAAAATTGACGATAAATATAGTCTAATGACTTCCGATCCATAGGATAATGTATCTTTACAGGATTGAACTTAAATTTATAGACGTTATTCTTTGATTGAAAACACACACATATCGAGAATGAGATTTAGTAACTCGTCTAGCTAAACATTCACATGTGCAGTTACATTCCAAAACGGAAAAATTTGTTGGGGGAAAACATGACGGCAACAATCAAGTGACAAAAAAATATACGAAAAATACGGACGTATTTCATGCTAACCGAGAGACAAATGATACTCACCAATTAAAAATTAAAATTAAGCACTTTTCTATGGAGGAGGCCGTCTGCCACCACCTCGTCCTCTGCCGCCTCTACCACCAAATCGTCTTTCACCGAAATCATCACCTCCGGATCCACCGCCAAATCGATTTCGGTCACCATTCTCTTCTCTAGGTGCACTAAAATATTTACCAATTCACACATACATCTTCATCCGCGTAGGTTCAAGTAAATAAAACCAACACGACACTCACCCTCTATATCCGGGAGATCTGCTACGGAATCTATCGCCACCACGTCCGTTATCGCTGAAATCACTGTCACCGAAGTTCCTGCCTCCGGAACCAGAGAAGCGTGATCCTCTTCCACCGCTGAATCGATCACCACTGCCAAATCGATCGCTACCACTACCACCTCCTCCTCTTGGTTCACGGCTTCGGTAGCTGCCACCGCCGAAGCCACCACCACCTCGATCACGATTTCCATAGCCTCCATCTCCTTTACCACTGAATCCTCCACCTTCTCGACGAAAACCACCGCCATCTCCAAAACTTCGACCTCCGCCACCACCTCCAAAGCCTCCTTCACCTCGGTCACGGAATCCACCGCGTCCTCCTCGGCCACCACGACCACCCCCGCGGGTACGACCGTGGGACAACTCAACTCTCAGGGTACAACCTTGAAAGTCAGCGCCATTCATATGTTCACATGCGGCATCAGCTTCTTCTTTATTTTCATACTCAACGAATCCGAAACCAGCTGGGTTAAAAGCAACCCATACATTACTCGTTTTGCCGAATCGTTCGAATTCTTTTTCTAGATCTTCCCGTTTAATTTCGTCGTTTAAATTACCAATATAAACTTTGTATTTGTCAACGGCCATCTATAAAAACACGAGGTGATAAAAACAAAGAAAAAGGTGATTATACATGGAAAAGCGGAAATGAAAATTTTAGATAAGCAGATTAACACTGTGGGTAAATCTTTAGAGAGTAAATAAATTGGATTCACGCTTAAAACGCATTTCCACTTATGGGGGTGGCTATAACTATTGATATTAAATCTATGACAATATAATGAATGATATAGCACAAGAATCCATCAAATACTTACATTGATACGAAGATATTTACGCTCAACAATAAATTAAAAGGGAAAACCAAAGTAATTCACGAGTATAACTAAAATATAATTTCTTGTAGATTTATAACTTGTAACACTCAAAAAACCAACATGGTCGAAATAATGCTTGCTTCGACATTCGATGTTTTTACGTTGGTTTGTATATTGTGATTACAAGAAAGGGGATAGGGGTGAAATTATCCAACGAGCATATGAATTATACTAGAGGCACAATTCGTAGCGATGCACGATTAATCGCATACTGTTCCACCCTTTGACTATATACATACTGGACTGCTAATACTGATAAAAAGCTGTATTCAAAACAAACAGGCGTATCCCTGTTCAAAATGTTAGTTCATTATCAAATTTATTAATACTTATTGTCTTTTCCTTTGACTAGGTCTCTTCTTACCACAATTATTGCTTTTAATTACGAATTAAATCGGTAGTGTTGTAGCTTTATAAAACTCAGAAGTTCAAAAATTTCAGTTAAATCAATTTAAAATTTGATTTATTGATGCATAAAAATAATCTTTTTTGTTGCTGTATGACGAATGTTTTTATCTACTTGCGAAATATTCTTACAAATATGTCTAATTCTAATTTTTACTTAGAAATTTGTAATTAATTCGGTTAAACGCGGATCGAGTAGCTCTATGTTTTTAAACAGCAAACCAGTAAACTAACATTTTGAACGGGGATACGGGTGTCTGACTCAACTTCACCGGTTGTTCATTAGACTCTGTGTTATTCTTATCAGTATTAGCAGTCCAGTATGTATATAGTCAAAGGTTCCACCCAAGGTGCGTTCAAAAATCTCTGCTGTTAATAGCGTTGTCCGTGATGCTAAGGGCCTACAGGTACGAGTCTGACAATATGCATTTTGAAGTGAGGTTGAAATCCAAGGAAAGGAACAAGTTAGTTAGAGATACTTTAATGCATTGATCGAAGATACAAAATATAAGTTTGAGGAAGATGAACGATCTCCCTCCATTATGAGATTACAATTTGAGTGGGAAACAAGTTTCAGCGTTCTTGGGTGAACGGACGAAAAAAGTCATTATTTTCTTCTAAATTATTATTATTATTAGGTTCTTCTTCCTCTTCTTCTATTTCTAATTCGACAGAAAAGGAATCCCATTCATCGTCATCTTGATTTTGAGTGACGGGCATACATTTTTTTGGTATATTTATGTAATCATAATTTACTTGAAAGACACCATCGATTTTAAAAGATGTAAATAAAATGTCTCCTGTTTCTATGAAGTACGTTTGTATTTTTTCTTTTCCCTGGTCCATATGTAGAATTCCAGATTCTGTCACTTTAATCTCAGACATAATATCTAATGACAGATCCGGCATATAATGTACTTCCAATAATTCAATTGCTGTTTGGATTTTATTTTCATTTTCTACTAATATTCTCATATTTCCCATATGTGTGGCATTTAAATACGTATCTTTAAGTGCACACTGTAATTTTACTGTAATTTTAAATTTGGTTACATTAATTAACTTTTCCATATTTGATGTGAGATGGACTTCCACCCCCCATCAAGTAACATTTTTTTTTTAATTGTATATAATTTTCATTTTTTGTATTGTCTTTAATTAATTTTTTTAAGAGCCAATCTTCATTATTATTGTATTTTTTTACCATGTATGACAATTTAATTGGTCTCTCCTCCTCTTTTTTATCTTTATTTTTTTGTTTTTCCTTATTCTGTTCCTTATTTTCTGGCTTATAATCAGGGCATTTATTTTTATAATGTCCCGTTTGGTTACATATAAAACATCTTTCTTCTTTATTATTTTTTCTAGGTGATTGATCATTATTTCTATTATTATTTTGATTTTTATTATAATTATTTAGATTATTATGATTATTATTTTCATTTCTTGAGTTATTGTTTCTATAATTATTATTATTGTTATTTCCATTATTATTACCGTTTGTATTATTATTTCGTCTATAATTATTATTTCTATTCCATCTATTGTCTTTATTATTATTATAATTTGTATTATTATTTTTAAATTTATTCCCATTATTATCAAATTTTTTGTTAGACGATTGATATTGTAATTTAATTTGTTTATCTCTCATTTTTTGATCACCGTCTTCTTTTAATATTTGTTTAAATATTTCTAGATTTTTTCTATTTTCAGGGAGGTTATCAAATTGCATTTTTGCAATGGTTTGTTCGTATCCTAATGATAATTGAAGGTTTTCCAATTCCTCTTCTTCAGATACTTCCTTCCCTGCATCACGAACTTCTTGTACTAGTATGTCCCATTTATTTAAGAAACCTCTTATATTTCCACCTGGTGTAAATCTAAAAGCAGTCCATTTTGATTTTGCCATATTTGCGACTATTTTTGTTTTAGAACCGTAAGTTATATCTAATTTTTCAAAAATTTGATCCATTGTTTCACATTCCCTAATTTGTTTCGATACATTATATGTCATCCGTTCCATAATGAACGCTTTTGCACATTCTTGTTTTTTAAAATATGCTTTAGCAGAATTCGAAGATGGTCTGTATTGTAAATTATCCATATTTTCGATATAAATTTTTAGTTCAGGGTGTGGACCAAAAACATCCCAATATCCTGAACCCCTATTATCATCTGTTTCCAGTCCAAGTAATATTGGCCATCAAATATTTTCCCACTTGGACCTTGTATCAGACATATAGTTTCATCAGTTGGCATGACATAATGTACTTGAGGGTGTGTACTCCCAGAGCCTGATGCTCCTTGAGGGGATGGGTTAGTGGTTCTTTCGCTTGCCGTATTCATGCTTTCTGGAGTACTTGGTAATGTACTTAGTTCCGATAACTCAATTTTGAAAAAAAATAATAAAACTTTACTTTCAAAAAAAAATTAATTGCAAAAAAAAAATTTATTTTATTTTTTAAAAGAGAAAAAAAAATATTTTATTTTTATTTAAATTATTAATTTTTTGTAATATTATTCGTATGTATGTTTGCATTTTAAAATATGAAAAAGAAAAAGAAAGAAAAAAAAATATTCCAATTGAGAATGTATTTCAAAAATAAACTTGAATAAATCTTGTTTAAATTTGAATCCTTGTGATTGTTTATGACAAAAGATCTATTGAAAATTGTCCTTGAATACTATCTGTAATATTTTATTGTAATAAGTTTTCAAGTTTATGCATTAGTATTTTAAACAAAGGAATTTTGTGACATGAAAATTTCAGAATTAAACTTGCCCAATATGACAAAGGATTTTTTCTTTTGTGACAATAAATTGTTGAAACTTGAAATTTGTTCAACTATGAAAGTATTTTACTTGTTAATATTATATTATATTTTTTAATTTTCGTAATTTTACGAATTTTTAAAGAGGATTGTCTCTCTCAAAATTTTCAAGAAAAATTCTGAATGATTCTATCGAGTCCAAAGCTTGAATACTGAAAATATTTTTTGAAATTTCTATGAATTTTGCGACTTCGATACCTCTTTTATAATGAATTATTCCACTAACATTTACTGAGAAAGTTTCTAAAACTATTTCTCCCAAAAATGTTTTCCAAAATGGGAATTCAATTAAATTTATTCTTACTTCTGTTATTTTTTCATTTTCAAAAATATTTAATAATTTTTTATAATCTTTTTCTTTGATTTTTATTGTTCCTTCACAGTTTGATGTGCAGTTAGCAATTTGTTTCCAAAACCTTATCATTTGTAACCTGCTTTATTTGAACTTATTTTTAAGCTTAATCGTCCTGTGAAATTTCACTTGATTTTTACCGAACTAAAGGGGGTTCTTGAAATTAAGTGTTTTGGAAATTAAAGGAAAGAAGGAAAAAAAAATTTCAAAGAGAAAAAAATAATTTTTTATATAACTAAATTTGCTCAATATCCCACAAAATCACTGAATATATCCCATCGTTTTCCGCAATAGTAAATGAAATATATAACTTGAAAGTATCGAAAATAACATTACCCGTGCGGAATTCCATTGAATATCTCCCAGCTGAGTTCGTGAGTAATCGGCGTTTTCCCGTGGGTCAGCACTTGGATCAATTTCAGGTCATCCTCAGAAAATATCAATCTTGGCAGCATACGAAACAGTTGAATCAGAAGCACTCAATCGACAAAATTTTGATGATGATGATGTTCGAAAATCACGATGATTGCGTTTGATGTAACAGCGGTCTCTGATTTTTGAAATTTATTATTTTTCACCTTGCTGTAACATATGATCCAGGTCCGAAGTAATCTGCAATCCCACGATGAAAAAACTTTGGTTTCACCTTACCACAAAAAGACGATCCAGTATTTTTCGGAAGATGATCAAAATGGCGTTAAATTAATTTGGCGCCAATATGATTTAAATAAACATCGAATAATTTTCGATGAAATTTTCGAAAAATTAAACAAAAAAAAAAATTCACTTGAGTTAACAACTCTTGAATTAAAATATATTTTGTAAAGAAAACAACTTTTAACGAAAATAAAAGCTTATAGTTCTTTAAACTTTTGGATACTATAGCAAAAAAAATTAAATTGAAAGATTAAGTATCACTCTGTACTAACTATTCAGGAATCGCAGCTCTGCCTACCATGAAGTGAGGTTGAAATCCAAGGAAAGGAAGAAGTTAGTTTGAGATACTTTAATGCAATGATCGAAGATACAAAATATAAGTTTGAGGAAGATGAACGATCTCCCTCCATTACGAGATTACAGTTTGAGTGGGAAATGAGTTTCAGCGTTCTCGGGTGAACGGACGAAAAAAGTCGTGTTTGTTCGTACAACCTGAAAGTGTTAGTTTACGTTGTCAAAAATAGTAGCGCTAATGGTTAGTGAGCGAGTGTAGGTGGAGTGTAGAACAACACATTTTTATCCTACAGCTCATAAGTGAATTTATTGATATTTGTGAGAATGGTATCAACGTACAAGTGTTATGTAAAGTAAATAAGAAAGAACATATAAGTAAGAGTGAGAACTCTCAGATATATAATACAGGTGTAGAACCTATCGATATTTATCGATATAACTATCGATATATATTCAACATACATATCGATACAAGACATCGAGAACCTCAAGAATCTACTACGCCATATTTTATATTACGTACGTTACAGTTTGTCCATTGTACTCACACAATAAACTCATATAGTTCCGCGTGTACATATTATTCTTACATGGTAACAGTAGCAAGGTTAATGAAGTATTTTTGATTGTGATTTAATTTAAGTAGCCAAATAAGCCATCTATCAGTGAGTAAAATGTAATTAAAAGTTAAATAAGCTATTAAGTAGTTAGTTTGTTGTTCGTGTTTAAGTGTGAGTATATATTCGCTAATTTACCGTTTCATTTTATTCATGTTTTTCAGAAAAATATGGCGTCATTCTACCATAAAGTAGTATCACCAAGCCAACTACTGAGAATACCTGTAAGTACAGTAAATATTTATTACTAGAATAATGAAATTAAAAAATATGTTACAAATTTTTGAAAATTGGATGATAAAACAATGAAGTGCGCCATTAATGAAAATGTGGTGCGAACACGTGTTTGGAAAATAACCGAAATTGAAAACATGAAATTAGTCAGGAATGAATTAAATAATAATAAATAATGAACATATTGTGTAGAATAAACTTATTTTTCAGAAAATTTTAAGTATTCTGTCGATCAGATGTAAAATGATGAAAACGTGGTGTGAATTTTGCTACGAAAATTCCCATGAAAAACAAAAGCTTAGCCATTAATTTTGTTTAATTTAATTGTTTTATAACAAAGATCTGGTTGCCATGACATGAACCTACTATAGTATGGACGTTAGTAGGTGGTTTATTGACAAATAAGTATATGTAATATTGCACTTGGGTACTTAGATGAAAAATCCTGGCCAGGTTAAAGCGTTCAAACTTTATATACACTAAAAGTAATCTAGACCAAAGTGAGATTGTAGATAGATCCCAAGAGAGTGCAAGTACAAGGAACTACTTAAAAGTAATAGTAGTAAATGTGGTCTAGAGTTTACGTAATCGTAGCAGACATAATATTTTCGATACTTATTCTAGATGTTCCTTGTGTGACATTATAATTAATCTGTATTTGTTGTTGTATACAGAACGTTGTGAAAGAATCAAGAGAGACTCAAACGATAGTATCAATGGCACCAGAAGACCAGAAACCATCCATGCCAGGGGAGAAAACAATGTCCAAGGGACCGTCTAAATTTCTTGATACAAGGGCAGATGATTTGATCTCGAGAGCGAGAGTGATAAAAGCAATCAAGTTTGGAATTGATCGATATTTCACAATCAATCCAGCGTCATGCATACGGCTTGTGCATGGACTAGAATTGAGTCTGATAAAAAGGTTGAACGTAATTATAGAGGAACAATTAATTAATAATCAAGTTCCAGATAAGAGATATACAGACATTTACGAGAAAATGAAGAACCTGCCAACATATGATAATGATCCGTCAGATACTCCGGGTGAACAATGGGAAGAAGCCCAGGACGATGTAATGTTTGCAAGACCAGAAATCTCACGGAAAGATAATAGCAACAATGTTCCAGAGATCTCAAATATCAGATTGGAGTACAGTGCTGGACCAAGTCAGTCCAACAAAAACGACGTTGTGAGACAGTCAGCACCCACCAAAGAGGAAGAAAACTGGGACAACCCGCCACCGACACAAAGGAATTACAATGAAAAGACAAATAAGAGAAATAGGACAAATAAGACAGGTAATAATGAGCCATTTAAACAGACATTTGCAGATGATAACAGATCAAGACAGTTAGAAAACATTGAGAATATGCAGACGCAACAACAGTCATTTAATACGAAAGGTAATGATTCTGACATTTTCGATAATATTTTAAGAAAATTTTTGCAAATTGATAGATCGCTAAGTCAAAACGAGAAAATCGATAGTCATAGAGGTAAGGAAGATAATTCTTCTGGTAAATTTAATAATAATCCCAGTCAATTAGACAAAAATGTAAATAGTTCGGATTTAAATGTTGTTGAGACACAAAATAATAATAAGGAATATAGAAGTAAAATTAAAGTAACGGCAAAGAAATTATCGATGATGATAGACTTTAGAGTTTGGTTAGAATCGTTTAATATGTTTGTAATCAGATATAAATTCTCGAAAGCTTTTCATTTGATAAATCCTGTTATAATTAGTGAAGAGAATACTAGAGACAGATGTGATGCAAAAACCGTGTTGCATATGGGGGTGGGTTTGTTTGCTGTAGTTTTGAAAGATGAGTTTGCAATATTTCTTTTGTTTTGCTTTGATGAAAATGGTTAATATTTGAAGGAATTGGTAGTTTGTGTTAAGATATGATTTGTATGCAATTTCTGTTGTGCTGACTTTTGTCGAAATTGTTTTAGTGGTTTTATTATGATTTGAAATGTTTTAATTAATTTTTGTAGTGAAGAGAATTTAGTAATGTCTAAATTAAATGGTGTCGAGTTGTTTCCATATATATATATATATATGTCATGGGTATGTTCGTGTGTGATGAGGTCGAGTTTGTAATTATTTCTTCATGATCTATTGTTTCTTTTCCATTTAAGTGTGGGTGTATATGCTGTGTTCGTGGTGTATTGTTGATTATTTCTTCGTGGTCTATGTCGGGATTTGTGCTATTGTTAGTGACTGTTCTGATATTTGTTCATAATGTGGGATTTTGTATGTTTTGGATTGTGTTTGTCTATATTTATGTGTATATGTGTGGTCTTTATATGTGTTATTTAATATTGTCTCATTAATGTGAGGTTGAGCGTAATCGTGTAAGGATTCTGCTATTGTGCAAAAGGTTTGTTGATGTTGTTCCTCTATTTGTATTTCCTATTTTTCATCTTTTAATGTGTGTAGATCTGTTTGTGGCCATTGTGTTTTTCCTTGTGTTAGCCAGTCTGGTCCTGTGAACCATTTTGATTGTATTAAGGAGGATAAGTTTGATCCTCTTGATCCTATGTCTGCTGGGTTTTCTTTTGTTGGTACATACTGGAATGTTATTTTTGGAATTGTTATAATTTCTTTAACTCTGTTCTGTGTAAAGGGGGGTAAGGTTTATCTTTATGTAAGCCATATAAGTACACATTTGCTGTCAGACCATAAGAAGGATTGTTTATTGTTGGGTATGCGTAATGTTTCTCTAAGAAACTTTATGAGACGTGCTCCTAGTAATGCTGCTATTAGTTCTAATTTTGGTATTGTGTGTGTTTTTGCTGGTGTTAATCTGCATTTGCCTATTAGGAATCTTAGTGTGTGTATGTTGTTTGTTTTGTATCGTAAGTATGCTACTGCAGAATATCTATGACAGAAGCGTCTACAAATGTGTGAATCTCTGCTTGTTCTGGTAGAAAGGGTTTTTGGAAAAATTTCCTTGGGAAGCATATGTCGTTACATTTACTTATGTCTGTTATAATGTTTTCTGCAATAGGGATTAAAGAGTTTGGTAACGATGTGTCCCAGTCTTGTTTGTGATTCCATAAGGTTTGTACAAAAGCTTTTGCAGGAATCATTAATGGTGCGAACCATCCTAATGGGTCAAAGATCGCTGAAAAGTTGCTGACAAAAGTTCTTTTGATATGTTGTTCTGGTATTTTTATTTTTGGTTGTAAGTAGAGTATGTCTTTTGTGTAATCCCATTGAATGCCTAGTATTTTAACGGGTGGTTTTTGTATTGCATTGTTGTCTGTAAAATATGTTCGTAATTTTGTGTCATTTGTTGCCCATTGTGCTAGTTCCATAGAAATGTCGTTAAAAGTTTTGTTTGATGCGTTGTATAATTTGACTGCTTGTTCGTGTGTTGAGACTGATGTGATTAAATTGTCTATGTAGAAGTGATTTGTTAGTATGTTATAGAATTGAGGGTTGGTAGTTTGGAAGTGGTAAAGTAAGGTTGCTGCTAGTAAAAATGGTGATGCTATAACACCAAAAGGTACTCTTTTGAATCTGATAATGAGGAGGATGTTGTTTGTTAGTGGTTTATTTGGGTCTTTGAGCCATAAGAATCTAATGACATCACAATCTGATGGGTTAAGTTCTAGTTGTAAGAATGCTTTTCTGATGTCTGCGCTTATTCCTATTGGGTTGAGTCGAAATGTTATAAATAATTTTACTAAATCAGCCAGAAGTTTTAGACTTTTGTGTATGCAATCGTTCATTGAGTGGTTTGCTTTTTTGGTTTTGGCTGATCCGTCAAAAACTATTCTGATTGGGTGTGTAAGCTTTGTTGGGTCTATTAGATCGTGGTGTGCTAAGTAATGTATTGGTTCTGTTGAATGTTTATTGTTAACATATTCTATTATGTCATTTTTAAATAGTTCTTCAAAGTATGCATTATATTTTTTGAAAAATTCTGGTGAAGTACGCATTCTTGGGAGTTGACTTTTGAGTCTGCTAAAGGCTAAAGAATAGTTGTCTGGTATTGGTGGTGGGTATATTTTCCATGGCCATCTGACTTGATATCTACCATTGACTAACTTTATGTTTTTGTAAAATAGTTCGATTGCTTTTTGTTCTTCTTGTTCTGCCGTTAAGTCTGGTGTGATTATTCCTATTGTTTCAAGTTTCCATAAGTTTTCTATATCTACTAGTTCTGATGAGAAGAATGTGTGTTCTGGTTCAGTTGGTTGTTTGGTATTTGTTGTTTGTCCGGTTATGTGGAATCCAAAGTCCGTTTCTATGAGTTGTATGGATGGGGATAAATGAGTGATTAATTTGATGAATTGCCACATGTATTCATTGCCTATTAGTATGTGTATTTTTGATGTTGTTTTTAAAGTTTGTGCAAAGTGTAAATTTTTATATTCTGGGTGAGTTTGTTTAATATCATCTATGTTTTGCGTGTCTAGTTTATTTGATATATTTGTTACTGTTCTAGCTATGAGGTTTGTAAATTTGTTCTTAGTATGTTCAATTTCAAATTTGACGATGTTTGTGTGGAATGTTTGAGATATCTGATTTTGTATGCCAGTTAGTTTTAAGGAGTGTGTTCCTATTATAGGTAACTTGAGGGTTTGATTAGCTATGCTATCAAGTATATATGTTTTGGTACTGCCTGAATCAAAAAACGCGTTAATTGGGTATGTTTGTAGTGTTTTGGGATTACGTATGGTTGTTAAAAATGTAAGAAATTTGTTGTTTGTTGATAATATTGTGAATAATTTCAACTTACTTGGTATTGGTGGTTGTAGTATTGTTTCTTCTGTTGGTTCTGCTGTGTTGATGGTTTGTGCTTCTGGTGTCTCTTCAGTCTCTGTAATATGATGGTGTTTGCTTTCTTGGTTCTGGCGGGGCTGTAAAGAAGTCGTATTATTAAGATTATTTTGTTTTACGTTGATGTTTGTATTTATTTGTTTTGGCTTACGTAATGGGAATTTAGTTTGTAAGTCTATTACTCTCTCTAAGTATTTGTTCGCCTCTGCTTTTGTCATCGGGTACGTTGTTCTGGGGCATAGTGCCGAATGATGAGCGTTTGTTTGTTGGCATTGAAACCATCTGCACCGTCTCTGTTTCTGATTACAATGGTCTGCTGATGCTAAAACTCCACATTTGGGACACAAGCCAAACCGCCTGAAGCAAGATCGTCCACTCCCCAACGTACCATACCCGCTGCCACAGCAAAGGCAACTCCAATGCGGTCCCCCGCAAAACATGCATCCCTGCCCCATTGGCATGGCTGGAAAACAACCGAGCTGCCTGGGAATGCCTCTGTCTGTGTCTGTTTTGTGAAATCATCAATATCATTATCTAAGTAATGTTCAGGTGAAGGTTTACCTTGTTCTATATTTGAGTGAAAGTTAGGACTACTTTTAAGTTGTGTTGAATTTTCTGTTGTATTATTGTTAGTGGGTTTGTTATATTTTGGTCTATTGTATTGTCGTCTATTAAATGTATAGTTTGATTTATCTCTGTAGTAGGTGTTGTTTTGTTGTTGGTTTTGTTGTATTTTGTGTGTTTCTTTTATTATGTCAGGTTTTTCTGTTAAGTCTCTGGTTTTAATTTCTTGGGAAACAGCCTCTAAAACAGCTCTTGAGTTTGGTTTGGAAATGTTTATTCTATAGGAGTATGAATTTCTAGGAAAGATAAGTAATAATGCTGGAAAGGTTAGGTCGTCTGTTAACTCTGGTACGAAGTTGTGAACAGTGTCTAGTAGCATGCATGTTTTATCGGATGCGTTATGTAAGCCTTCTTTGGTATTTTGTGCGAGAGGAATGTTGTTTAGAGTTTGCCATAATTCCGAGCGTAATCTTGATTCATCTCCAAATTCATCGTGTAAGTATTGTAGTCTTCTGAAATATCCTTGTTCATTGTGTCCTAAAGTTGTTAGTCTTTGTTTGATAGTGTCTGGCATAGCGTCTTCTAGTATTTTACATTTTTGAGGTGTTATGATGTCTTCTCTTATGTGTATGTATTTGGTAAACGATGTTATGAAGTCTGGGTATGATATACGTTTTCCATTAAATTTTGGTAGTTTGTACTTTGGCGTTTTAAGTAAGCATGATTGAGTTGAGGTGTTTGTTCCCGTGGGTATTTCCCAGACTTTTGGTATATGGAGTATGTTTTTGTGTATTGTTGTATTTTGTATGTTATTCTGAAGTTCTTGTTTATTTTTGTCATTTGTTGTTTGTTCTGATATTATTTCGGTTGGTTGAATTAAAATATTGTTTATAGGTTGTCTGTTTGGAGTTTGTATGTGCGTGTTTGCTATTATAGTGCGTCTTTGTATTGTTGTGTTCGTATCTGTGTTAGTGTTTTTTCTTGTGGGTGTTAAGTCAATTGGTGTTGTTTCATCTGTTATGTTCCTTGTTCTTGATTTTTTTGTTTCTATAGTCGGTGTTTGTGGTGTTTGATCGTCTTTGTAAGTCCATTTCGATGATCTTTTCCTTTTAGGGGTTTGTTCAAGTATTGTTATGGATGTATTTAAGGTATTACCTGGAGGTGTGGAGGGTCTGTGTCACTCCTCTGAGCCCGATCTGTAATAACCCGTGGAGCGGGGACTCATCATTTCTTCGCTCGATGTTCTGGACACTGTTCTTTGCCGCTTGCTTGGTGATGTTGTTATGTTTGTGTCACAATATATGTCTGGTGGTTGTCTGGCTTGTATATATTGTTGAGCGGTCTGTTGTATCTGTCGAGCTGTTTGTAGTTGTTCGAATTCATTATTTATTTTCGTTATGTAAATGGTAAGTTCCTCTTTTATGTCATAAATTTTCTGGTAAAATTGTGTGTCTGCGTCTGTTGGTAAGTTATCTAAGTCCGTTAATTGAAATTGTAAGATGCTTAAGAATATTCTTACATCTGAAGGTTGGTATAAGGCAACGTTATAGTTTTTGGCTTGTTGAATTTTAGTTTCTGCTCGTGCCATTGAGATCTCTATGTAGGTTTGTTGTGGACTTTTGTATGTCTGTTGGGTGTGTTGTGTGTTGGTTGTGTAAAGTGTTTGTCGCGGTTGTTGTGTCGGTATGATGTTTGGAATAGGTAATATTCCCTGTGTTATTGTTTGTTTGTTCGTAGCTGTTAGTAGGGCTGTTGTTGTTGGTCTGTATCTTGAAGTTAGTGGGTTATCTGTGGCAGTTATTGTGGAGTACGTAAGTTGAATGTTAAGGTTTGTGATTGTATGTGTAGTTGTTGTTGATAAAGTAATCATAATGGTTTTTGGTAAGTTAAGAGTTTTTGTTTCTTTGTTTGTGCTCGCTATGTTTGGAATGTTGGGATTGGTTTGTTGTGTGGAGGTCTGTTGATCTGTAATGTTGCGTGTTAACAGTGATGGATGTTTGCGTGGTTGTTCCGATAAGAGTAATGGTGACGGGTGTGTAGTTTTTGACTCTGCTGCTTCTGCTTGCGGGTTTGTTCCTTCGGCTGTTTTAAGCTTTTTCTTCCCCATGTCAAGATCTGTGAAACAATTGTTGCGTTAGATATCTGATTGTACGAGTGTCGCGCATGTGGATATTGAAATGGTATTCGTACTAATTTATTTCCCGATCTCACTTGTCTATATAAAAGTACATTAACTATGTTTTATGTATAAGGAATTCAATAAATTATGTATTTGTCTTTACTTATGTCTGCTTTGTTCTTTGTGTTTGTTGTTAACATACATTTTCTGTTTTGTAGAGACACATGTTTTTATATAACGAATGATTTGAAAAATTGACAGTATGCACGAATAAATGTTAGACACGAATAATAATACACTAAATAAAAACTTAAAATATACTGCGAGGACCATTTCTTGCTCTGCTATCATATAGTGAGATCAAATATAAATGAACGTGTTGTTTACACGTTCGTCGCCATTAGCCGAATGACATCATTCATTATTACTCTTAATGAACTTATCCATGTTGTCTGTGTTTGTGTAAGTTGGTGGGATTTTGATAGGTCTGTTCTACTGACATCATTGAGTTGATCAATGATGTCATTGAGATATCGATATTGTCGTACATTATCGATATCGAATCGTGTACGACTCCGTCATTCACAATATAGGAATGTTGAGTGACTTTATGCCAAGTTTTACTTGAATATTTGTGGAATATTCCTACCAGTGTAGGTTGGTGTAAGTTAGTGTGATCATATCAAACAGAGCTATTGTTTTACAAATTTCATGAAGCATTTTCATTGTTTCACTTGAAATTCAATTTTGCCCAACAGATTTAAGGGTCAAAGAAACAAGCTTCTTATTGTTAGATATCACTGTTACTGTTAGATATCAGTAGTTGGTACTACTGAATCAAGATTTCCTACAGTTAAGTTCTCGTCGTTTTTATCTGTGTCTTTCTCTATCACCTTTCTGTTTTCTGGTCAAGAGGTGACGCTCATTCAACTTGTTGTTTTTCAATATCTAACTTAGAATAAATTAGTTTTTCATTATTATAGTGTTCAAGTTTTATCTATGAGTTAAATCAAGTCAAATTACATTTAGAATTGAGTTAGTTGTTCGTAATTAATTTCTCTTCTAAATATAAAGTGATAGCAGAGTTCAAGTGTGTTCGCGCCTTTGTTATCGTTCAAGAATTACGTTCGTACAATTTTAAGAAAAATTTCTTTTCAAGTCCGTAAGTTAAGATAAATTAATTTTTCAAGTTCGTCATTCAAGAAATTTGCGAGTGTGTTTGTCGTATTATTCAGTTATGGCTCCGAAAACACGTCGAGGCCGTTATCAAGTTCCTGCTCTTCCGGTTACGAAAAAGAAGCAGGTATCAAAAATCAAGAAGGTGTCATTTAATCCGGTGGTTAATACTGTGACAACCGATACGTTAGATGAGATCGTGCAAATTCAAGATCTACCACTCATTCAAGAATTGTCTGATATGGCTGTTGAAATCAAGAAGCCTATGACTACCACGGCTGAACCGACCATCACCGTTACCTTTTTGAATTCTGGAAAGATTGTCAAGTAAGTTTAACCTGGTCAATCGCCTTCTCCATCCATTGATAGCAATCAAGATAAAACGATACCTTTACGTTTGTTAAGTCAAGATATCTTGTTTACGTCATTTTCAAGTCTGTCAAGTAATTTGTCGAGTCAAGTAGAAACATCAAGCTCAAGCAAATTGCCGTCTGCCATACCATCGAATTCAAGTCAAGTAAATATTAATAAAAATTATTCAAGTGTTGTTTCAGAAATTAAACCGTCGTCGAATGTCGATAGCATGATAGTTGACTCTGCATCCAACGCACTCTCAGTGCTTGATTTCTCAAAAAAGTTGCCAAAAAGTCATTTCGTTCCTCCTCCCGGACTAACTAACGTCGGTCAAAAATCAAGTTTTGGTCAAGTACCAAATTATCAAGAATCAAGAGTAGGTCCTAGTTGAAAATTTCTAGCTGCAAGTCATTTTTCTCATGTAAACACTACCACTGGTTAAAAGTTGTAGCTAGAATTTCACTAGCCTGCAAGAAATTTATTGCATCGTGTAAACTCAGGGGATAGTAAAAACTTGCAACTAACCAGCTATCTAAACTGTATGGATAGTTGGCTAGTGCTAATAGAAAGAAGAATGATATGAAATGTATAAATGTACAGTAGAAAACGCTATCATTGTGTAAACACTTTTTTTTTCTATCCTCTAGTTTTTGCCTGCAGCTAGCAAAAAAGCTCTAAATTATTGCAACATGTAAATATGAGTAATAATTTCTCTAGCAAATATAGCAAACTAGCTGCTAGAAAACTTGCCTCGTGAAGACATCTTAATAAACAATTTGTCCAACATAAGTAACGCTAAATAAATTAACAAGTGCGTGAAAACGAAACCAGTATTTGAGGGTGTTGACCAAGTTCAAGTGAATTACGAGATATAAAGCTTATTATGCTCAATTTTATAGGAACCAACTATACAATCAAAGTTATCAAATGCAATTGCAAGAGAACCATTGTTTGTAGAAAGTTAAAATTCTGGTGAAACATTAATATATGTTTGCTGAAGATTCTGTGAAAATTTCACTGAAATTGTACCATTGGTTCTTGAGACATAGCTGATGTTCTGAAAGGATTTTGTGAAATAAATTGTGGATACAAAATAGCATATTGCTGTACTTGTACCGACAAGGTTCTAGATTCACAAATTCACACGATGGTGGTGTTGTACCTGTCGTATCATGCGTAGCCCGTAGGTAAATACTTGGAGGATATCGAAGGGTTAATATCTTCGATCGTATACATAATGGACTGCTCATACTGATAAAATTAACATTGGTTTATATGGAGACACTGTGGAGGCATACATTTCATTCAAAAGTTCCTTTTTTTCAGGATTTATCAAATATTATACAATTGATTAAATAATTTGGTGAGATTTGCTTTGTCATTTTATAAACGAAAGTGTTTTTAAAATTAAATAGCGTCATTTATTCCTTTTTAATATTCTTAGGTGAATTCTCTTTGATTCGTCGCTGAATCCTGATTAATTTAAGGGCGACGAATCGAAGAGAATTTGTAGGTTAATTCTCCTTGATTTGTCTCTGAATCCTAATTAATTTAACCGATAAATGACGACAAATTGAAAAGAATTCGTAGATGAATTTTCTTCCATTTGTCGCTGAATCCTGATTAATTTAACGGCGAATCGAAGAGAATTTGTAGGTGTATTCTCTTCAATTTGTAGCTGAATCCTAATCAATTTAAGGGCAACGAATCAAAGAGATTTTGTAGATGAATTCTGTGAAAAGTGATGTGAGGCATGCAGAACGAGGATCGAAAGAACTTGAGACTTTATTTAATTACGACATTTATTAGCAGACTGAAATATATTTCACAACTAAAATATGAAATGGCGAAGCACAGCATTATTGGTTAGCGAAAGTGTAAAATTATCAAACTTAATTACTCATAACTGAGCAGCACACAGGATTCTGATGAATCAAGATGAACACTAAATACAAATCAGAATAAAAGACAAACTTGAAATAAATCAGACATATGTAAAAATGAGATCGAATATGTATTATTATATCTAAGACAGTTGACAGTCTTCAGCAATATCACGAATAACGATAGCACAAAAATACAAATATAATTTAGGTTAAGTTCCAAGATATATCACGGATAAAAAGAATCGTTACAGATGGTGAACGAGAGTCAAAAGAATCGGAGTCATTGTGGTGAACGAATTATACATTTAATATCATTATTTCTCACCTTTGACTATATAGCTTAATGGACTGCTAGAACTGATAAGAAATACATAGAGTTAAATGGAACACCGCTGAAGCCACTGTTAACAGGCGTTCTTTTTCGAAAAACGACCTTTGGTGATAAGTGAAAGTACAAACACTAGTGAAACTTAAAAGAATATCGTTCTCTCATTGCTTATATTGTTAGGAGTCACGAAAATATAACTGAATACAAATTCAATTTTCACACAAAGTACCTTTTTCGAAAAGTAACGCCTGCAGTGTTTGGCTTCAAGATTTTATCAGTTCTAGCAGTCCATAAGCTATATAGTCAAAGTTTCTCACAGAAAGGTAGGGGAAGCTTTTTGTAAGTTTAATGAACGTATGACATATATATATATATATAGAATTGTGGTGATGATGATGATGATGAAGAAGGAGAATAACAAAAAGTACAGTTTGATAAGGGAAGAAACTTTTGATGTGAGGCGTACAGAACGAGGATCGAAAGAACTTGAGACTTGTGGTAATTTTGAGGTTTATTGCACGAATGAAAAATACATTATTAACAGAATACGAAATGGCGAAGCAACAGCAATGTACGATCGAAAGTAGTAGGGGAAAGCACTTCGTGGTGAGAGTGTACGTATGACATATATATATAGTGATCGTAATGATGGTGATGAAGAATGAGTGAAGGTGGGATTTCCGTTACAACACCCCCCTGAAATCTTATCGAATGAGTTCTTTATCATGTTCAACGCTGAAAGTAAAATTATTATTGTTTATACAAAAAAATATTGATATTAAAAATGACATATGCATAATAAAATATTTTCAAAAAAAATTGACATCGTATTATTTAAATATTATGGTAACTCTGTGTTTCTAAAAAAAATTTTGCTTTGCTGTGCTTCGAGAACAATAAGTAAAAAATAAACAAATATATAAAAATGGTAAAATACATGCAATAGTAGGTTAATATGTGATGCTGAATAATATATGGCATCGAAGAAAAAAAAAATAAATAATTATAAAATTATAAAAAAAATAAAAATGGTAACATGCAAAAAATTTTCGTATACATTGATGACTAATATAAAATATATTCGGAAGTGTGCTCAGAAAATATTCTCGAATATTTACGTCTATATAAGAATTGAAGAAAGGAAAAAAAGAAAAAAAAATAATCACGATGAAATAAATTGACAAAGGTTTATGCGGCACACGATCGTTTATCAGAAACGTTACGTTTAACAGGTATTATCTGTGGTACATGACATGAAAAAGATTATAGAATAATATTCATCGCATCGCTTCTTTATCTTTCGAGTATATCATTGTGTTTGAACTGGCGCTTACAACATTTTATATGATAGAGGAACGTTTTCGACTTATCTTAATTTGCGGTCATGTAATGGATTTAATCTCTATTGTGTTCATTGTCGAAGAATTACCTTTCATTACTTCGTGTGGGAATATTACGTGTATTTCTCTCACGGTTGTTCAAAAATGTACAGAGTTTTTATTATTCGAAATGTAGGGTTTCTACTTGCTTGATTTTCTTGCTTTTTTCTTTGTTAATATTTTCGAGATTTGAAGCATTTATCTATTGCAAGTATTTTCTGGTAAATGGTATTGTTGAGTACTAATTTTGTATTAAATTGAAGGTTATATTTAAGCACTTATTTTCATGTTACGACTTATATTTTGGACTTGGGACGACTTGTATATTATAATGATGAATTCTGAAATATATTATGACTTTGGAATAAACGAATTATTTTTATATTATATTATGTGTAAATATTCGTTTCGTTTAATATTTTGACAACAATATTTTCGAATTTTGATCGATCTAGTGATTTTGTCAAAATGTCTGCTAACTGATTTTCGGAGCTTACAGTTCTAAAGAATATTATTTTTTCTTCAAATGCCTCCAAAATTGAGTAGCATTTGATCATTAGGGCTCTCGATTTTTTCTGACTACCCCCTGAACATATTTTTTGCGTTGAAATGTTATCTTCCATTATATCTACGCTTAATTTTTCACCTAAAATTTCATAATTCATATTTTGTGTGACTTTTATGGTATCGAGTGCATCATAAACTGCGATTATTTCAGCTGCCGTGCTAGATGATGCATGAATAGTTTGCTTACCGCAATTCCATTCTACTAAATCTCCATAAGAAAATATCATAAATCCAGTTACGGATTTCCCCTTTCCTAAATTATTTATATCTATATTATTTTCATCTACTTGGGGTGCATATGAGGCATCAATATAGGCCTGTATACCATCCCCTTCTGATTTATATATTATATTGTAATTTTTCGTATTATTAATATATTTGAAAATTCTCTTTGCATAATTTTTTAATGTATGGTTAGAATTATTTTGGAATCGAGATAGAAAATTTACCGGGAATAATATGTCCGGTCTTGTAAGTCTCGCTAAATATAGCAATCCACCTATCATTGACCTATAT
This sequence comes from Ericerus pela, assembly GCA_011428145.1. Lineage (NCBI taxonomy): Eukaryota > Metazoa > Arthropoda > Insecta > Hemiptera > Coccidae > Ericerus > Ericerus pela. The sequence goes on from WOFM01000288.1 coordinate 476,304, forward strand.
TCGGTGTCATCTATGCCACCTTCAATTTTATCCAATTTTAATCCCGTTTCCATCGGAGTGTTTGTATTTTTCAACTCCGAAATTCCAAATTTTTTTAACATTTTTTCTATGTGTTTGTATTGGGAAAGTATTATTGTATTTTGTTCTATATTTCTAGTTATTTCTAGTCCCACAAAAAATTTTGGGTTATTTATGATGGTAATCGTAAAGTCTTTCTGTAGCTCCTCATTTATTTTTGTAATTGATGACTGCAGGTTCGATGCGATCAATATGTCATCCACGTAGGTTAGAAAGTATATTTTTTCATTATTATTAATTACTGTATATAAGCATCTATCGCTCTTAGTTTTAATAAAGCCCATTTCCCTTATTTTTGTGTCCAACAGGTCATACCACGACTTACTAGATGTTTTTAATCCATATATAGATTTTTTTAATTCCAAAACCTGATTTGTGTTGATATTTACACCTTCAGGTTTTCGTACAAATATAGGTTTAATAATTGGTGAATTTAGGTACGCAGTTTTTACATCATACTGTACCATAATTAATTTTTCTTTATTTATTATAGACAGCAATGATCTTATTGTCCCTATTGATGCTACGGGGCCATGGGTTTCCGCAATATTATATTCGGTCCTATCCTTAAAACCTCTTGCTACAAGCCTTGCCTTGGGTTTTGGATTCCCAAATTCATCAAATTTAATTGTGAATATCCATCTTGTATCTATTAGTTTTTGGCGATCATAGTCGACTATTTCCCACACATTCATATCATCGAGAGAATTAAATTCGTCATTTATTGCTCTGATCCAATCATCTCTAAAAGGATTTGATTCTATATCAGAATAATTTCTAGGTATATTATCTTCTATATATATTTTATTGTATCTTATATTTATATTCATGATTACAGGATTAATTATTCCCAAATCATATTCGTAATCTGATGATTTTATTACTAATGGTTTATTATTTATGAGTAACGATTTTATATTCTGGGTTTCATCCACTTTAACATCACATGAGATATATGATTTTGTGTTGTAGGGGTCTTTAAGGCAATATCCCGTATTTGTATAACCCATCATTATATTTTTTTCGGCTCTATGAGCTAGCTTTGGGTCAATTTTGTTTTTAGATTTTGCTTTGGCTTTGGTGGCATTTTGCTTTCTGACTTCTACAGGAATATGTCTGTAGGTCAATGCTCCAAAAACTTTTAAATTTTTAAGGTTTGGTTTTATCCCATAGAATAATTCGTAGGGTGTTTTATATCCTTCGTTTGCTTTTGTGGGGGATCTATTAATTAAATAGGCCGCTGTTACCACAGCATAAGACCAATACTTTATGTCAAGGTTGGCATCAATCAGCATGGCCCGTACTCTCCTCATTAAGGTTTGATTTTGCCTTTCGGCAACACCATTTAATTCCGGAGAATATGGTACCACATAATCCATCGTTATGCCAACTTCCTTGCAATAATTTATTATTTTTATATCAGTATATTCTTTGGCGTTATCACACCTAATAGTCCCTATGGGGTACTCTGGGAATTTATTTTTCATGGATAATATAATATTCTTAAATTCATTTGTTACCTGACTTTTGCTAACAATGGGCATTACGAACGTATATTTCGAGAAATGATCTATAAATGTTAGGATATATTTCTGATTTGCTACTGAAGGAGTAAATGGACCCATAATATCTGAGGATGTTATCTCCAGTTTTCGAGTAGGTTTATTTCTAACACTATTATGACCTAATCTCGAATTATTAGCAATGCAACATATTTGGCAATTTAAAAAATCTTCATCCCTAAAATTTATATTATCTGGAATGCCTACTGCCAAATTTTTAAGTTTTTGTAGATATCTGGCATTCAAATGCCCTAATCTCCTATGTATAATTAATTTTTTATTAATATTATTATTTATTTGTGGATTTTGAGGTATTTCCTCAATTTCATTATTATCATCTTTTATTTCATCTTTCTCACCCCCCTCAGATGATTCCTCATTATCGTCATTTTCTTGAATTTCTAATTCCACAGTGAAATCATCCCATTCATCATCTATATTCTGAGTGACGGGTGCACATATTATATTATTATCATTATTATTTATATTATTATTATAGTTTTTATTTTTATTTTCGATATTATAATATATATAAAATATTCCCTCTTCTTTTTTTGCTGTTATTATTATTTCAGCATTTTCAATAAAATATATGTTAGCTATATCCTTTTGTTGATCTATATTGATCATACCAGTGTTCGTAATTTTTATGGCTGAAATGATATCTAAATTTAGATCCGGCACATAATGAACGTCCTTTAACTCTATCAATGATTGAATCTTACTGGAATTCTCGACTTTGATCACCATTCTTCCCGTATGGGTAGCATATAAAAAAGTATTTTTTCCTGCACATTGCAATTTTATTGGAGTCACAAATTTTTTAACATCGACTAATTTATCCAAGTCAGATGTTAAATGCACTTCTGCAGCTCCATCCAAAATTGCTTTATGATTTAATATATCATAATTTTCATATTTATTATTTTTATTGTTATTTATTAGCTCGTTCATTAACCACTCATTATTATTTTTATTAAATTTTTTTACCATACAGGACATTTTCACCTGTTGATCCGAATTCTCTTTTTTATTAGAGTTCGGTTGGCTTGTATTAGTTTTTGGGGGATATGTTCCCTGACTATTATTAAAATTATTATTGTTATTATTTTCTTGTGAACCATTACCATTACAATTTTGCGCTATATGGCCAAATTGCCCACATTTGTAACATTTTGGATTATTATTTTGATTATTATTCCTATTATTGCCTCTATAATTATTACCTCTATAATTGTTTCCTCTATAATTTGAGTTACCTCTGTAACCATTTCCTCTGTAATTGCCATTACCAGTATTGCCATTACTATTCGAATTATTATTTTGATTTGGTTCATTATTGATACCATTACCACTATTATTGAAATTGCCATTATTATTAAAATTGTTTCGATTACTATTAGTGTAACCATTACGACCATTTCCGTTTCCTCTATAATTATTTCTATTTCTATAATTGTTATATCTTCCCCTGTAATTATTCCTATTATAGTTATTATTATTTTTATAATTATTATTAACTTGACTATTATTACTATTTTGTTTCTTTAGAGTTTGATCTCTGAATTTCTGATCAGAGTCCTCCCTTAATATTCTTTTAAAATTGTCTAAGTTTTTTTCGTTTAAAGGTAAATTTTCATATTGGATTTTCGCAATTGCCTGTTCGTAACATAAGGCTAATTGTAGATTTTCTAATTCCTCTGACTCGGTTACTTCTTTACCACTATCTCTCACGTCGGTTACTAATTCATCCCATTTTTTTAAGAAACCTTTCATATTTTCTCCTAGTTGAAATCTAAATTCAGTCCATTTTGCTTTTGCCATATTTGCAGTGACAGAAGTTTTTGTGCTGTAAATATTATCTAATTTTTTTCGCATAAGAATTGCTGTATTGCAATCTCGTATTTGTTTTGTTATTTCATTAGATACTCTCTCTAAAACAAACGCTTTGGCGTTATCCTGCATTTTACAGTAATTTATCATATTTCTATCTGGCCGAAAATTTAAATCATCAATATTGTTTATATATGGCTGTAAAAATTCGTGTTCCCCAAAGATGTCATAGTATCCTGCACCTCGGATGGCAGATATGATCATTCTACGCCAATCTAAATAGTATTTCCCATTAAAAACTTTTCCAAGTGGGGCTTGTATGGGTTTAATTTCGTTTGGGGATGCCATTTCTTCTTCTATTTTTTCAAAACCTAACAAATTATTTTCCTTATTACAAATAGGTGTGTATTTTTTATTTTCGATTGATTCTTTTTCTAATTTTTCTATCAAATTTTTTTCTTTACGATTTTCTATTTTATCCAGTTTTTTTAATTTATTCAATTAGAAAAATCTATTCATGAATTTTTCTTTTGATTTTTCTGAACTATAAATTCTATTTGAGAAATAGTTTACTGAGGATTCTGCAATTTTAATATATTTTAGGCTACTAATATTTTCTATTCTTCCTGATATATCCACTACAAAGGACTCTAATATTATTTCCCCTGTGAAATATGTGACGTAGGGTAAATCGTAAGTTTCAATTTTTATATCGACAACTCTTTCACCTTCAAATTTATTAATTAATTCTTTTAATTCTTCTTCTTTAATATTATATTCACCCAATTTTCCTTCGCACAGACTAATTATTGGGGGCATAAAAATTCAATTATTGCTCTACCTAGTTCAAGAACACAATTATGTACCACGAAAAACAACCAACTTCGATAAATATTACCTTTACAAAAATAAAAAATATTCTACTTTACTTCATCTGTTGCGCTGACGAATAATCCCAGTTTTCTGTTCTCTGCTGTTGACCGTTGTACTAACTGCTTAAATTTTGTTTGGAGTTGTCCGAAAAGTTGGGTCCTCGATTTTGTGGATCTGCGATGAGTCCTCGACGACGGGAGCAGTTTTCCTTGGGCTGTTCACTCGATCTTTTTGGCGGTCCTTCTTGGTTTTAGCGTTCGATGACTTCCAAGTTCGGCCGTTATTAAGTCGGGAACTTCAGCTTCAAATTTACGATTTTATTTTTTGAATTTTCAAAAAATTAAAATTAATTAAACTTCGAGTTTAAATTTCTCGAGAAGAAAAAACAATTAATTCTTCATATATTACACGACAGAAAACATAGAAAGATTTTCGCGCAACAGTAAAATAAATTTAAAAGATTATTTCATTTGTTTAAAATTTTAAGTCTCTCCTCATAGTTCTACCGCAGCGATGGCTACCATGATGTGAGGCGTACAGAACGAGGATCGAAAGAACTTGAGACTTGTGGTAATTTTGAGGTTTATTGCACGAATGAAAAATACATTATTAACAGAATACGAAATGGCGAAGCAACAGCAATGTACGATCGAAAGTAGTAGGGGAAAGCACTTCGTGGTGAGAGTGTACGTATGACATATATATATAGTGATCGTAATGATGGTGATGAAGAATGAGTGAAGGTGGGATTTCCGTTACAACAACTTTTGAATGGAATGTACATTTCATTTGGTTGCCTTCAACATTTTATCAGTATGCGCAGTCCATCTAGTAAATGGTGGAAGGTTAATATAATCTAAAGAATATAATATCTTTCATGTTGAGTACTTTGGCATCCCTAAATGATTTAGGATGGCGAAGAAAGGTGAGAAATTTTGGTTTCCATAGTTACTGTATCCATTGTTTTGCTTCTTAATTTTGTTCTTAAAGATGAATTGTTCCTTTTTCCCAATTATGTGTTTGAGTTCTCTGTAAAAAAATACATTTCTTATGGTATAAAAATTTTTGATGTTTGAAAGTCGTTGACTTTCGTTTGCCAACTACAGAAGAAAGCTGAAGCAATCCATATGTAAGTCTGTATTTCGAAAGTCGCAATCGAAACAGATTCAGTTTTTTCTACCCGTCAGTTATTATAAAGATGACTTTGTCTTTGGATGAGTTAAAAAGTTCGTCAAATTTTTACTTAGTCAATTTAAGTTTTGATGTTAAATATTAGGTATATCTAAATTTTGAATTTTAATTCCTTTATATTTAGGCATGTTCCAAGTATATGCCATTGAGAATCACGAATACGATCTTCTTGAAGTAATGAAAAATAAAGAAGCCGAGAAACATTACGGAATTAAAATCAAGTTTGGTTACAAAACGAGTTTTAAAATAATTTATTTTTTTTAATTTACTTTATTTTGAGTTTGAAAGTGTATGAATTGTGAATCAAGAAAATGAAAATCGTGTATTACTCATATTTTTTAGATTATAAATCGTTTACATAATTATTTAATTTTTTAATTTTTTGTATGTTGCAGTTTTATTTTATTATTTGAGAAAAATATAAAATTGGGCCACGGATTGCTATCTAACGCTGTATCATTGTTACCGCAGTTAGACCATTCTTTAATTTTGGCTCAGCGAAAACTTTTGACAGTTGTCTCCAATAGGAATGTTGAAGTACTTAATGGCAACCAATTTGTGGTCAAAACGAATGTGCACGTTCGTTTGACTGGTAATTTTGTTTCTTCTTAAAATTCTTGTTATTATTAGCTTATTGTTTGTGATTAATGGAAAATAAAATTAGGTCTGCCAGCTTGTCCAGAATTGCATCGTACGAGTTTTCCTCGCAATCGAGATGTTGGAAGTTTACTGACTGTTGTGGGTACCATTACACGAATAACGTCGCCCAAAATGTTGGAATTTCGTCGCGAGTATTCGTGTAGTAAATGTAAAAGAACATTTATGGTTCAGGTATGCGGTAGTTCTCATTATGCGTCAGTAATTTTGTATTTGAAGCGTTCAAAAATTAAATTATTAACCGGGCTGAGTGGGTACTCGTGACCAAATTTTACCGGAACTACTATCTACTTAATTGTTATTTCTGAGAATAAGTTGAATTAAGTTATCAGTCAATTATAACTTGTCTTATCCATTCACAAAGAATGCGAGTTTTGTGTAGATGTGTCAAATCTTTTTGAGAAATTATGTCCTAAATTTCAATACTGACAAAGAAGTAAATGAAATGAAGTGTAGGAAATTTAATATTAAAATTTATTCATGATGAAAGAATAGATGGTAAGAAAAAAGCACGTTATTACTGTAGACATACTATGCAGGACTAAAGTGTAACGTGTTCTTTTTATTTCTTCCCGTGAAATTCTTAATCAGATTTTTGGACTTGGTATTCAATTGAGGAAATCGTTTTTTCGGATGTACATGTATAACTGTCATGAACTTAATTTTTTCGTTAACTTAGATTACGTACGTGTTGAGTCAAATTTGAGAATTCGACGAGTAAAATTATTTAAGATGCAAAGAACTATAATTATAAACTGACAGGTTGTCGGATCTTTCAGGTTTTCTACCGTTTATTGGTTCTTAGAGTTAAATGCAAGAACGGTACCTGAGTAATTCTTACATTTTTTCTATTATCAATTATATTCATACATAAACATCATTATAGTATAGATATAACTTTGTTAAGATGAGTAATTCTGGAGTCACTGTTGATACCGAAGTATCTTTCTAGCATTCAGGCCTTAGTTTATTGGTTTGAATGATTGGCTATCAATTACGGCTACAAAAATCAGCGTAATGGCACCAGTAATGCAGATTTTTTAAAATTTAATTATATTATTTTATTTTATTTTGTTTTCCAGGCAGAATATGAAACATATTATTCGCTGAAAACACCAGCACGATGTCCAAATGAGTCAGGTTGTTGCGGAACGGATTTGACACCAATAAAGCGAATTGATCAGTGTAATTACAAAGATTACCAGGAAATTAAAATTCAAGTAAGAGGCTTAATTTAATTTATTGTGTGGTGATTTTTTTTTACAATACTGATATGTTTTCACAGGAGCAAGTGAATAAACTGAACATTGGAACAGTGCCGCAGTCGTTGTGGGCGACGTTGGAAGACGATTTGGTTGATAGCTGCAAACCTGGAGACGATGTTGTTCTGTGGTACTGTATCTGTAATTAGGTCGTGCTTTTAAGAAAACGAAATGCAGAGTTCGTATTTATTTTCAAAATCACGAGTTTTTTACTTCGGCTCTTTGTTTTTTCAAAACAAAAAACGGAAACAAAAATAAAAAAAACTAGCGCAGCAAGTCACACTAGAAAATATAGGTATTTTTAAACAAAAAATTATTTGGCTGAATGCTGGCTAAAAATTAGATAAGTACGTTTAAAATAAAGTTTCAAGAAAATTCATCATGAATATTGTGTTGTGAAGTTATAAAAAACATATGCAAGTCAATAAATGATTGCTTTGTAAATAAAATAACTGCAAATTTGCTTTCCGAACAGCTTCATTGGTTCATCTGGAATTTATCTTCTCTGGTAGCAATAATTCGAGATTTTTTCAGATCATTGAAACCAAATTTTTAAGAATGTTAGAATATAATATGTTCTGTCTGTACCAAATTTCGTGTTTATTGGTTGAGAATTACTCATTTTATAACAGTTTAAGCCACAAAAATGCAACATAATAGGATGTACCGGCCATAGCATCTGGCCCATCTGGATCAAAAACAATAAGGATGAACCTTGTCTATTTAAGAATAAGTGTACCAAATTTCATAACTATCGGATAAAAATTGTGAACTATATTTTGTTGGATCGAAATGTGTATTTATATTAATTTCAGCTAATAGTGCCAAAAGTTTTCTGGAGTCCTGAGACGAAAAACAAACCTACCATCGACTCTAGTTCTTAATACAAGATCATTTTTAATATGTAGATTTTCTTCGAAAATTGACATAAAAACAACAACTCGGCTCATTGTTCTCGATTTCTTCTCAACCACTATTAATGACACGTATGAATAATGTTGTTATTCGGTCTTGAAGAGATATCAGACTTTTCTGATCTTATTAATCTGTACTTGAAGAAGGCATTAAGTCTTTCATATTTGGTGAAACTCGATTGTATGGAGTGAACATCGCGCCTATCTGTTCACATATTTTGATCATTTTCGTCCAAATCTTGTCAATCATGAAAATATTCAGTTATCGAAAATTCTAAATTTATCAATTATAGTTCGATATTTTTCGCGATGAAGAAGGCTCAATCTTTATTTTTTGTTCTTTTTATTTTTTTAGTGGCACCGTTATGCGTCGTTGGAAAAACGATTCACCAGGCAATAAGCACGATATCGAATTATTTTTTCGCGTTAGTCACGTCTCTGTTTCGAATGATCAGAAATCGTGCGTAACCATCACTAATGAACTAGTGTCACAATTTGAGAATTTTTGGAGTGAGCACCAGTTAGACGAACTGGCAGGGCGCAACTTAATTGTCGCATCCATTTGTCCGCAAGTAATTGTATTAGCATAAATTTATTGTGTATATTCAAACCATAGTTTTATATTTATAAAAATGATACGTTTCTAATAATCTCCTTCGTCCAATTGCAGGTGTATGGATTATATTTAATTAAGTTAGCAGTGGCTATAATTCTGGCCGGAGGCGTGGGTAAACAACAAGAAACTGGAGGTTGCCGTTTGCGTGGTGAATCACATTTGTTGTTGATTGGTGATCCAGGAACCGGAAAATCACACATAATTCGATTTGCCGCGAAAATTTGTTCGCGTTCCGTTCATACGACTGGCATCGGGTCGACTTCTGCTGGTCTTACTGTGACAGCTATTCATGTAAAGTTTTCAGCTAATATTTGCATTTATTCCGGTAAATCTTGTGCGTTCTTGTAATGGATGCAGTTGTGTTACTTTTTCAACGATGTACGTGTTTATAGGAGGGAGGAGAATGGCAGCTGGAGGCTGGTGCATTAGTGTTGGCCGATGGCGGTATTTGTTGTATCGACGAATTCAATTCAATACGGGAACACGATCGGACGGCCATTCACGAGGCCATGGAGCAACAAACGATAAGTGTAGCTAAGGTATTTCAAGTACTTTTGCTTGTATACGACAGATCCGTAAATATGGGTTACTTGGATATTTTTTCTTCCATTATACATGAATAAATTTTAAATATCTTGTTGATTCGTCCATGTCTAGGATGTAAAAACAAGCAGTGAAAAGTTTTCATGATTTTAGTAGTTTTTAAATGGTCGTTATTGATGAATAGACTATTAAATTATCTTTTACTACAGAAATACTTTTTGATTTTCATAATTTTTCTGTTGATTTAAGATATACAAAACTTATGAAGAACATTTTGAAACTTTGTTTCCGACATATGGAGTACTTCTGTAAGAAGTTGTGTTGTATATTCTCAGATGATATTAAATTCAAAAGATGAAAGAAACCCGATTACAGCTTTTCCTAAAGTTTCATATTTGATTGAAAATATAATGCATTCCAGTAGACTATTTGTGCCATTATACTCGAATACAGCTTTTCTGAGCCAAAGGAATTTGGTGAGAAAAAAATCCGGGTTTGGGAAGGTTGCCAAAAAAAAAAGGTTTTGAGTTGAATGTTCCTCTTATTTTTACGGGAATGGTGGATGATCGTCCCCTTCGTTCTTCTCGAGTATTGGCCTTGTGTGCTATTTAGTAGATTTCCGAATGTTATTCAAAGTGCTTCTGACGACGCATGACTATTTTTATGAATATCAAAATGGTGACTTCGTGGCCGAAATTAGTCATTCTGTTTTTTCCGTTTATTTTACAATATAAGTTTGGATTGTCTTAATTAATTCGATAGGCTGGAGTCGTCTGCAAATTGAACACCAGATGCAGTATAATCGCAGCTACTAATCCTAAAGGACATTATGATTCCGAAATACCGCTCAGCGTGAACATCTCGGTCGCCAGTCCGTTACTCAGTCGGTTCGATCTCGTTTTCGTGTTACTCGATTCGAAGAATCCTAACTGGGATGAGTAAGTTCCTCAAATTTACTTCAATAAATAACAGTTTTCTGATGAGCGTTCGTTTTTGTTTATTTGCACGTATTCAATGATTGCCATTCACAGAATCGTATCACGCTTTATTCTGGATGGGAAGGATGAAGGAAACTTTACAGGCTCAACCTCGCTGTGGAGCGTGGAAAAACTACAAGAATACCTCTCGGTGGTGAAGAGTTTGAATCCAACATTGACGGACGAAGCGAATATGGTGTTACGACGTTATTATCAGGCTCACAGACAGGCAAACCACGGTCACATGGCTCGAACCACAGTGCGTCTGCTCGAAAGCCTTATTCGGTAAAGAGCAGAGCAGTATAGTTAATTTGTGTAACAGTATTCAAGGAGAAATTTATTACTCGGTTTTTTTTCAACCATAAATATTCATTTGAAACGAAATGGCCACTGCCTCATGAGAAAAAATAATAATTTTAAATCATTATATTTCGGTATAATATGAGGCGTATAAAATGTATTTATTAAGTTAAAGGTCATAAAATTCAAAAGTCGCCTAGGTGTAGTATCTCAAAAGTTATCTCGATGTAGGAATTCTGTATCATTTTCTGTGGCGCCGATTTGATAAAACTGTCGTAGAGCGGGGAGTGCGAAAGACAATATTTAAAAATCTCTTAGTTTACGTTCAACCCAGAAGATAGGAGGATTATGAAAATATAAAGCTTGAAGTGTAATGGCGCAACTATCGTTGACACGTTTAATGAGTACCATGTCTTACCTATTTTTTAGTGAAAGAAAGCGTTCTATCCTTGTAAAATCGAGTAGGTAACTATTCAACAAAGAATAGAACGTATGCCCATTAGTAGATACTAAAATATAAAAAAAATTATTGAGAGATTAGCTCCCCTTAAAAAAAAAGTTTTGGAGGCCTGTTCCCTCCGAAGCGAACCGAAGTCGGCCCCTGTAGTTGTTTTGAGAGATACGAATGAATAAGAGTAGAAAATTCATCTGTTATGACATTCTTGTTGTTACGTATCATAATTCGACAATTGAAATTTGTTCAGTTAATGAAAGAAAATGTTATATAGACTTTCTGAAGGACACGCTCGTTTAATGTTCCGCCAAAAAGTGCTGGTGCAAGATGCTGTCGTAGCCATATCACTAATCGAGTTTTCTATGTTGGGTACGTCTTTTTTTGGCCAAGTCGATACTCTCCACACGACTTTTCCGACCAATCCGACAGAGGATTACATGGCTCAGGGTACGTGCTTCATTTAAATGAGAATTGCATTTAAATCCTGTTGATATGTATAATATGCTATTTTTCTTTTTCCGTACAGCTCGTATTGTTCTACAGAAATTGCAAATTTCTGGAATAATGCTAGAGGAGCGCAATCAAACTCAAAACAGTCGTGTATTTTCGGTTCCATGGTCACAGGCTGCAGTTGCTAACAGTAGTAGAACTAGAGATGCTGTCGCCTCGTCCACAACGGAGAAGCTGACGGAAATCTTGAGCAATATTCGTAAAACGAAAGAAAAAACTGCGTTAAGTAATATGGTCCGGGAGAGAACTGTTACGAAAACCAAACGGGTTGTTAATCGTTCAAATAATTGTGACAATGATTCGGACAGTAGCGACGAATTTCGCCCCAGTATTAAACAAAAACGTAAATGGAACAATGAGAATGAGGACAGTGGTCAATCATTGGTAACAGTCGAAGAGATTCGATCCCCTGGTTGTGAAAAAAATACTCTAAACCATAGCATGGCTTCGAGCTCGCTTGCAAAAGCTGTTAGCAATATAGAAGATGATGATGATGATGGTGAAGATTATTCACTTCCGTTGTTTGGTCAATTCGTCAACAATCGAAGACGAAAGTTACGGCTAAATTGTGAGGATGATAACGTATTTCAAGTCGAAGCAGGCCCATCTACTCGTCCTAATGGTTATCCACTACCAGCGTCTGATGCCAGTTGTTCTACTGGTCCATCGCCGGCTTCTGATGCTATTAGCACCACTTATGTTAGTCGTAATATTGCTTCAGTCTCACAGGCAGTTCATGCAGCTCGTGTCGACAATATTGTAACTCAGGTTTTAGATGCAGGAAGTTCGACGTATATTGATCGCCGCCCTTCGGTTGTTTCTCATGTTAGTAACTCATTTTATGCTGATCATAATATACTTCAAGGCTGTGACAGTGGTACTCCGAAACATAAGAAGAAGATTTCACCGTCAACGATGAGTAAACTTAAAATGTTTGCGGTATGCCCAGCGTCTACCTCGGATACGTCAACATCTGCCATTGCGAATGATCCATCTTCATCTGATGCCAATGAAAATGGGCCTCATGCGACTTCTCATGTTGACGCAGTTGCTAAGGAAGTTGAAGTTTCTCCCGCATTTACATCTGACAGATATTTGGCTTCTTTGAGTTTATTTGCGGTTGACCAAGACGATCTAAGTATTCTCGACGATATTTGATCATGGTTAGGTTTTGTGGGTAAGTAGGCAGTTGTTAGCAATTTGATATCAATTTGTTCTAATGTACGGTGTAACTTATTCAGATAAATGAATCATTTGTCCGGAGAAAAGATAATGCGCTATTGGAAGGACATCAATTGGCTTTGAAGAGTGCTTCAAATTCTTTTGAGACATTGTTATACTCATGAGTTTAAGCCCAGTTCTAAGCGTTTTATGTGAACTGAATTAGTTCGGATCATCCAATATGTGCAAGATTACCTGGCTGCTTCACTAATTTAGTGGGAAATTAAAATGGTTGTGTTTAGAAATGGGATTACATTGTTTGTCAGCAAAGTAATATTTAGTCGTGTAATCGCATCGAATAAAAATTAAATTATTTTTTCCCTGTGCAAGTAGGTTCTATAGTTTGATTAGTAAAAGATGAAATTCACTGAAAAGTTCTTTTTTTAGGATTGTTTTTGTGGTCGTGGTGAGGGGGTTGTAAGAACCATATTATGGCCTAAATGGAGAGGAGCTAAACCCTGTATGGTCGAACTTTTAATAAATATTTCTTCAATCTGATATTTTTGCAAAGAAATTTAAATCATAGGAGTATCATCTTTGTGTTTAGAACAACTGAGTAAAATGAGTAGAAAACCGAAAGTACTCTATGATGAAAGTCTGTTTTTGTGACGATGAAAGTAGTTTTTTTTCCTAATTCATTAAAAACCTAAATGACATAACCTTCAGTCTATAAGTTGTATCGAGGTGAATATATAAATAAAAAATCTATTCTGGTAATCCCATTGCTTGCATGTTTGCGTTAAATTATATTTTATTGACTTATTAATACTTCGTTTTTGGTAATATTTCAGAATATAATACAGAAATTCGCATCGACGAGTGATTTTTGAGTATTTTCTCCCTGTACTCACTTCTATTCAAGCTGATTAAGAAACTGTAAAGGATTCGAACTGGAACGCATAATATGTATACTGCTGAATATTGTGGGCCATGAGTCCTATACTGGTTAGTTACTTTCTCTCCCACCGGTTGCCGGGAAATATAGAATGATTCGTTTGCTTTCTATTTATCTTTTGTGAAAAGCATAAAAAAGTTTGAATTTGTTTTTTGTTCTCAATCCCCTTAGGATAAAACTGGATTCGTTCGTTCTATGTACTGATTCGAAGAAGTGTCATATCATCGGAAGATACACCATTTCGCATATTAAATTGGACAATGGTTTCCATTTGCGAAGGTGCCCATATTCTCATATCTTGTTTTATTATTATGGATAAAAATTAGTCTGGATAATGATTAATTTAACAATAACTCTCGAAGTGAATATACGTTGAGCCGCACTTAACTAATGGATCTTGATAAGCGTCTGTATTAATCTAGAAAAAGCAGTAATAAATGTATTCATATGATAGGAAACATACTTTGTTTGTCCGTGATAAATTAATTTTTATTACTCTTTTCAATTGATTCATTTATAAAATGCTTTTTTTTTATTATATGCTTTTGTTTAACTCAGTTTGGGAACAGAATTTAGACTTTGTTTTTGGTTCGTATGTAAACAGTTACCCAATTCACCAAAGAGTTTGAATCGAACTTAGTGAATTCTATTTCACTCCCATAGAAACACGTAACCTAAACCGCGACACCGGTTAATTCTGTTAATGAATGACATATGATCTTCCGAGCTGTCCTAAAGTATTTCCTGATAGTTGAATTTTCTTTCCATTACGAAGTTAGAGCGATTTGAATGCAGAAAATTGAGAAAAATTTGAAGTAAAAATTGAGTTTACAGAAAAAGCTTGATAACATCTAAAATAATGGATCTACAGCTCTAGGAATGAGCTCATTGAATTTTTCATTGAAAAATTAATAAATTTCATTTAGAAAATTAGAGAATTGAGAAAAAAATTGAAATTTCAAGTTTTTTGGTGCTTTTTTCATTGTCTAAAGGTTTTATTTTTGTTTTTACTGAATAATGTCAAAAAATCCGCACTCTAATCATAGGTATAAACCGGCAACCGAAACATTGTGAGATGGTTGTAATTTAATTTTTGAAAAGAGAAAATTATGGCTTTGAAGATGTATCTCGTAATTATGGTTCGTAATTATTTTTCCAAATGGTATAAAATTCGGATAAGAATTTCATTGAATTTTTGGATGTGCCTGCCTTCTATAGCTAAAGTTCGGACCAAATAAGTTGATCTCTGAGGAGATAGTCAATATGACATACAAACGTTTAATGGCCAATGATGACAACGTAAAAATGTTGAATGGCCAATGAGAAACAACGTTGCATTAATGCGCCATGAACGTCGGAGCTCAACTTATTTGGTCCGGAATATGGTGATTAATGTAATTCGACTCGCTGAAAAATTTCAGTAATAATATGTTCTAATGTTGTTTTCAATACAATTATTAGCCTACTGTTGTTTATCAGGTAAAAAATTTTCAAAATATTGAAAGAAATTCTACCGTAATTTCTACTTCTGTACATGCACCCTGTTCCAAATAAGAAGGACAAGGCGAGCCAAGTTCACCTCAGCCTATCTAGCGAAAAAAAGCTAAGAAATACGTCATCCACCTGTGAAAATACGTTATTCGAAACGACTGCTGCGTTTGAATCAATCTTTTCCTCTTTCCGCTAACTCACCGCACTAAGTGTGTTGTGGGTGGTGGATTGTCTTTGAAATAGGGTATAGCGAAATAAGTAAACGGTATGAGCCATTTGTTATCTAAATCAAAATAATGTTATATTGTTTTTTAAGGCAACTGTTTTTAACAGAAATTCGAACGATCTAAATTTGCATTTTTTTTGTCTTGAGACCCTCGATAATGATTTTAGGAGCTATGCTTACGAACGAATTTGTACCTATCCGTTTTGTGCCAGTCTATCATGAAAAAAAAAGAAGTTTTTTTGGATTAATTTTCAACACTATTAGCTTGATAGGTAATAGTTTTGAGGAAATTTGTTTGAGTTGTTCATTTTTTATCTGTTCTTCCTTCTATTTGCTGATCAGTTTAGCTTCTCTTGACTCGTTGTGTGAAAAAAATACAAATTTTTGCTAATTTGAAATAGAATTATTTATTCGATGAGAAAAAACTTATTATTTTACTTTGTTGTGTATCCGATCCACCCTCAAATAATAAACCAAAATCAGCTCATCACGTTATGTACTGATGTTTATGGTACGAGATTAAATGCGTACGTTGTCTCAAATTCGTAATGATTTTCAAATTCTTATATTTCTTCATCACCTACTTATTTAACAGCCTCGACAAAAATCTTGGTATATTGAAACTGCGTAACAAGAATGTATTATGTTAGTCGGACGCAATAAACTTGAATTTGCGTGTACTTACAAATTACAAAATCCTGAGAAGTGTTCGTACGTGTAGTGTTTCGACATGTTATTCAATTTCTTTTATTTGTAATGCTTTTGTCAAATGGTTTAATATGATTTTCTAGACCACTAATTCTTGAATTTATTAATTGATCATGCAGAGGACGTTCGTATTATTTATTAGTTTCGTGAGTTGTGTTTATGCATTACATGCTTCAGCTTGTGATTCTCGCATTTGTTCTGCATGTTGCCGCATGAAACATGGAAAAAATTATGTTATTCCGTTTGTGCCTCCCTTAGTTTTCTCCGTAATTGGAATTTGTGAATCGGTGGATGCTGTTCGAAATATTTGTCGTTGTTATTTCGCGAACAAACGTAGCAAGAAATATTTGAGCAACAAAACGGGAAAGTCGTTGTTGCAGATGATAGTAAATAATTTTTTGTAGGCAACCTGGGTTTTAAAATCGAGCAGTTTTTTTGGTAATCAATTTAGCTTATGTATGTGTACTTGGTTGAGATAGAATAAATAGTTACAAAAGATCCTATACATCTGAAGTATGTTTGAGTGGGCCACTCACCCAAATCCTAGGGCTACTATGTGTGACTATTTTTAATGTTTTCAATTTTCCTTGATTGTTCAGCGATACACAATGTAAGTACTTTTGTAAAAAAAAATGAGTATTAAATTTGATACAAGAATTTCCATACATTGTTTTCATAACAGTCATAGAGGCTGAGTTACAGAGTGATAAGGAAGTACTGTTCAAAATATTCTGCATTATTTTTTTATTTTGAAGCTGGAAATGAATGTATAATTTTTTTCATAGTACATTTCTATAATTGAGGACACATGTATGCACCGATACGTAATATAATGAACAGGTGTTTTTTTGTATAGGAGAGTTGTAAAAATTCAGAATTTTTTTTTTAACGTATTATTATTGCGTGCTGTGTTTCATCGGTTGGAATATGAAATACCCCTTTCTCACCCTACCAAATATAAAGTGATGCTTCTGTGGGACAATGACCGAGCCCACAATTGTGGCATCAAACAATGGCTTCTTAAATCCTTAAAATGAGATGTTACCCCGCTCCCACAAAACTCCCTTACTCTTCCACTTTCGACATCCACCACTATCTGCATGAAATGAAGCTGTCAAATTTTCTGAAAATTTGCGTACTTCGTGGAATTTTTCATTAGGTCTCATTTCAATTATTAATTCTAAAATTATACATCATTTAATCCTGTTGAGATGGAAGTTTTACTGAGACTGAAGCCTCTGAAGTACAAAAATTCGTTTGCTCAATTATCAGTTTTAAAACTTTTTTCTCAGTTTAGCTTATCGGTATTTAATTTTCAAAACTTTCATAAATTCATTTTTTTAGGACGTTCTAGCCGATTGAAAAGTTGTTCAAGACATCAACGATTACTGAAACCAACAAACCTCTCTAATTATTAGACACAATTATTTCTGCGATAAATATGCAACAAAAGTTGATTAAAAAGTATTGTAATTCCTAAAATAACATTAATTACAATGATGAAGAATACGAGTTCGCAATTTCCACTGGAAAATACATAAAATAAGGTATAAAAAAAAATAAAATTATCGAATTCGAGATAGCAAAGCTGTTCGTCGATCCGTATGCTGGAATAATGCACGTATTAAATGTTTTATTTGTTCAGGTGTGAATTCTTGAGCTAACGGACCTTTACCATCAGCCCAACGATCGTCTATGTCTTTCAAACTTCCATTGAGAACTACGAGTAATTCACAGAATTTTGACCAAAATTTCACGTGTCTGAATATTTCTTTTGCATCCTAAAACAAAATTGAATACTTCATAATAAGAAAAATTAAAATAAAAACACCCTTACAAAATGACCTCTGGGTTGTACTCACCTGAAACAAAGCTGGAATTTTATCTTGGGCAATGGTGAAGATATTCGTCAGCTGTGAGGCAGTATCTAACGTAATATCATTCAATTGTAGAACAGAATCGATAAGTTTTTCTACAAATGCATTGCACAACATACCTGAGGTATATAAAGTAATAATTAAAATTCACATGAGAACATAAAAAACTGGAAAATGCTGAAACCAACCTATAGCTTTGCAATACATATTTTGAGGTAATATATTCTGCCAGACACTTTGAAGTAAGACAAGTTGTCTAACGCACTGTCGTATTGCTTTTTCAATGGTAGGAGGAAATTCACTTTGTTCGACTAAAGATGACAGTTCTGAAAATAGTCGAACTGATAATGGCGAAAACAATACATTCAGAAGAAAATTCATTCGTTTGTTTCGCAAATTACCGGAGTTGGATAATATTTCCAATATTTGCTGACGCTGAATATCGATTTGTGAATTCAAAATATTATAAGCAAGAGATCTGAGAGGCTCAATAAAATCTACGAATGTTGTGATGATATTTTCTTGAAGTAAATCCGAAAACTGAATACCCAATATAGCTAACTCGTGGGCCAAGTACATGCAATTATTAAAAAATAAGGCTGAAATAGTCAACAAAATTCAGTGAGAAATTGGTAGAGTTCAAATATATTATAAAGGGACGAAACACTCATAACTGTGAAGTTGAAACTTACCAGCTTGCTGTGGAATCGATTTTAGTAGAATGTCATGCTTTAAAGGCATAAGATCACAGTACAGGCTAATGACGTTCCTCATAGTGTAAAAAAGCTCAAGATTATTGATGTTTTCGATGGTAGTGATTTCTTGTAATCCGCTTTGAATTAACTTTAGTAATTCCACAGAAGATTTACTATAAAAATCAATTGTTGATTAAACACGACATTAATTATTATAATTTTCTACGGACTTCTACCAACCTGATAAAACAATTGGGATACGATAAAGTGTTCTTACACACAGATAAATCATTGTCCTCCAAATTCTTGCTACTTTTTCGATCATTCCAAGAGGATGCCACCTGAATGAATAAAGAATCGAAATGTTTTCCACAATGAAGTCGACACTTCCAACGACTTAAAATACCTACTTACTTGGACCATATCATGCAAATCTTGATCAAAAATTTTCCGAGCTGTTATCAAATACGTTTGACAGATTTTAGAAACAAACAAACTGTTTATATTATTAACGTAATCCAAAATTGAATTATCGGATGGCTTCAAAAAACCTAAATGTGGTAAAAAAAGTAAGATAACACGAAATATTGCGGATGGAAGCCCGCTTAAGTAAATAATTAATTCATACCATTTTCTTTCAAAAAGAGATCGAAGTTGGTAATTTTTACTAAAGTAGATTCGAAGTCATTGAGTTCTTCTTTTTTGGAAGGAATGGCCTCGTAAAGACAATTTTCCGTCAGGCATTCGCAAAATTCAGAGTCCAATAGATCACCTAGTTTGTTAACAAACGTTTCATCTGTGCTAATAAACGCATCCAATGACTCAAATAAAGCGCGAAAAACGTCTGATAATTCATCGATTAACTGGTCACAAGTCGTAGAGCGTAGAGAGTCGTCTTCTTTGTATTCTAACACAACCTCACAAATTCCGTCGTTTGAATTCACTCTCAGAGACGTTTTATCTTTAATGATTGGTTTCAATAAACAATCAAACAATCTTTTACTCAGCAGTTTTAGCTCGTAATCCAAATAATCATAATACATCAATACACAAATCACATCAGATTTCCCATCGAAATTGTTAATGGTAAGAGTCACTTTCCTCAGATTATTCGGCAATTGCAGTTCTTCCCATGTAATGAACTTATTCCAAACCACTAAACTATCATTAATGAATTTCTGCTGCAATGATGAAACATAGTTCGCCAATGATTCGTAAATTTTTAAATTTTTAATGAGCGTATTTGTTGTGAGCCACTCGTTGAGTGTTTTAAATTTTTTAGCTGCTTCTAAATAGCAATTACGACTTTGATCCTCTTCAGCTGCTTTTATCATTTCGTCTATATCAAGCAACTGTTTCACAACACGAAGACATAAGTCAGTTTCTTTCAGTTTGGTGACTAAATTCTTAATTTCTTCTGCTGACGAGTCCAATTCTCTTTTAACCTGTTGAACCGACGAATTTATTATCATTTCATAAGTCGGACATAGAGCTTAATCAACCTGAAAATAGACTGTGATCTTACTTGAGAGCTAATACGCTCTTGTAATTGATCAATTTCCAAAATGAGATCTTTGGCTTTCATCATTAAATGGTTTTCTTGTAACAAAATAGTGAATTTGGAGTAGTTATTTTCCAGATAATCTTTGACTTCAATTTCTAGAGCCGTTATTCTCCTTTCGGCATCACTAATTTTATTTTTTAGATCAACGATTTCAGCCTCACCTGGGTGGAACAAAACATTAGAAAGTATAATTAATTTAAAGTTGCGATAGTTTTAGAGGAAGTAATAAGCATACCGGCAGTGGCGATAACTTGGGCAAGGTAACTCATAATGAACGCCAACCGGCAGAAGCTAAGTTATAAAACAATACTGGAATACAACAAGAATCCTCAGGTTCAAATGTTCCTCACATTCTTTAATGGTTCAAGTTAAATGCGGATTAACACAATGCTGGAGTAGAGTAGAGACAAGGGATCATACGAATTAAGACATTCGAATAACATAACAGTCTAACAGTCATACTTTCGAAATACACTTTGACTATAATTATAGCTAAATGTACTGCTAGAACCTTTGACTATATAGCTTAATGGACTGCTAGAACTGATAAGAAATACATAGGGTTAAATGGAACACCGCTGAAGCCACTGTTAACAGGCCTTCTTTTTACGAAAAACGACCTTTGGTGATAAGTGAAAGTACAAACACTAGTGAAACTTAAAAGAATATCGTTCTCTCACTGCTTATATTGTTAGGAGTCACGAAAATATTGTTGTAACGGAAATCTCACCTCCTCTCCTTCTTCATCATCATCATCACGATCACATTATATATATATGTCATACGTACACTCTCACCACGAAGTGTTTTTCCCCCTACTACTTTCGATACGATATTGCTGTTGCTTCGCCATTTCATATTTCACTTGTAATGTATTTTTCAGTTGCGAAATAAACCTCTCAAATGTAGAAAGTCTCAAGTTCTTTTGATCCTCGTTCTGTATGCCTCACATCATGGTAGCCATTGCTGCGGTAGAACTATGAGGAGAGACTTAGAAATTTAAATCAATGGAATAATTTTTTGAATTTATTTACTGTTGCGCGAAAATCTTTCTATGTTTTCTGTTGAATAATACACGAAATAATTACCGTGTTTTTTTCGAGAAGTTTAAACTCGAAATTTAATTTATTTTTAATTTTTGAAAAATTCAAAATTAAATCAAAAATTTAAAGCTGAAGTTCCGACTTAATAATGGCCAATCCTGGAAGTCATCGAACGCTAAATCCAGAAAGGACCGCCAAAGAGATCGAGTGAACAGCCAAAGGAAACCTGCTCCCGTCATCGAGGACTCATCGTAGATCCACATATCGAAGACCCAACTTTTCGGCCAACTCCAAACCAAATTCATGCAGGTAGTACAGCGGTAGACAGCAGAGTGGAGAAAAACTGGAATTATTCGTCAGTGCAACAGAAATAGTAAAGTAAAAATTTTTTATTTTTTGTAAAGGTAATATTCATTGAGGCTGATTATTTTTCGTGTTTGTATAATTGTATTTTTGAACTGAGTCTGAAAGAGAAAAATTGGAAATTGTAAAATTTTTATGCCCCCTATAATAAATTTGTGTGAAGAAAAATTAGGAGAATATAATATTGAAAAGGAGGAATTAAAGGAATTAATTGATAAGCTTGAAGGTGAGAAAGTTATAGATATAAAAATTGAAACTTATAATTTACCCTATGTTACATATTTCACGGGGGAAATAATATTGGAATCTTTTGTGGTAGATATATCAGGAAGAATAGAAAATATTAGTAGCTTAAAATATATTAGAATTTCAGAATCTTCAGTAAATTATTTTTCGAGCAGAATTTATAGTTCTGATAAATCGAAAGAGAAATTTATGAACAGATTCTTTAATTAAATAAATTATATAAACTGGATAATCAAGGAAATAGTGAAGAAGAAAATTTAAGTGAAAGAATTGAAAAAGAGACAATTGAAAATAAAAAATACACATCAGTCCATTAATTCCGCCATGCATGTGGAACACCACGATGAGGAGGATTATTCATTTTAAGATGATCTATAACAATAACGAAACGAATGACATTTTCACGTACAAATTAAAATGTTAATAAATAAAATCTGTTCACAAACCTAGTATTTTTCAGAAATTTTCCAAAGTTAGATTCCTCACCACAAGCACCAACACGCACGAATGAATTTTGAAGAAATGCATTGACGAACAAAGACGACGCTACCAAATGACGATGTAGATGTATATCAAATGAATGACGAACGTCGCTACAAGACAGGGAATACCTCCGTAACTGTATCGGCCAACGCCACATACTCTGCGTTTGTAGACGAACGAGTGACCGAGTTCTGCTTTCTTGCTGACCAAATGACCAGATTGCCAAACACTCTAATCAGTGTGCCGCTGGTCGATTTGCTGTCAGTCGAGTCCGATGCCCAATCCACATTGGCCCACCCTTCCAACGGTTGATCTGATTTGCCACTAAAATTCAGCTTCAAGTTCCGTGTAACCTGTAAATATTTCAAAACAGGAAGCGCATAGCGGAAGTGGCTACGGGTGGAACATGTCTGAAAACGGCTTAAATAATTTATTGAAAAAGATACATCCGGGCGCGTGCAGGAGCTCACATATAATAAGCCCCCAATTAGGGGCCTGTAATTGTTGTTTTCCGGAGTGACTTCCGAGTCCATTTCCAGTTTGAGATTTTTCTCCATTGGAGTGTTGAATTTCATCTCCGATACAGAAAATTTCTCAGCGAGAGAGTCGTTGTATTCTGATTGGTCCAAGCTCATCCGTTGTCTTTTCCTATCATATTTGACGTTGATACCCAAGTAATTTTTCACTGGGCCCATGTCCTTCATGTGGAAACGCTTACACATGGAGCTTTTCAGTGCGTTTATCGTTTCCTCATTATCTGAAAAAATCAACAAATCATCGACATATATGATTAATCCCACCAAATCCCTGTTATCGAGTTTGGTGTAGACACAACAGTCATAATCAGAACGTTCGAAACCAATATCCACCAAGTATGCATGCAGGCACTCATACCAGGCTTGCGAGCTTCCTCGAAGCCCATAAAGCACCTTTTTGAGCTTGTACACCTTTCCGTCCCCTGCATCATATCCCTTGGGCTATGCAACGTACACTTCTCCGTCGACTTTCCCGTTCAAGAACGTCGCGTCTACATCCATTTGATGTATAAACTATTTCCGCTTCCAGGCGACTGCTAGTACGGTTCTCAGTGTCCCGAGGCTGGCCACGGGCGAGTAATTCTCTTCACCTTCCGATATGGGCTGTCAAAATCCCACTGCCACCAATCTGGCCTTGAATTTGCCATTTGACTTGACAGTGTACCGCCATTTCACAGGAATAATTCTGGCGTTATCCGGGGGTGTGAGCAGCTCCCACGTATCGTATTTCCGCATATTTTGCATTTCTTCTTCCATCAACTGCGCCCAATTCTCAGAATTTTTTCCGTTGACAGCCTCTTCATACGTTTCCGGGATGCAAACACAAGTACATCTCGCTTCAATAACGTAGTCTTCAAAACGAGCAGGAGTTTTCTTTGTTCTCACAGGACAGTCAGGTACTGCGTCACCAACTGCTTCCGTTGATTGATTGTTCACCCCAGGCTCAACGTTCTCAATTTGGCTGGGCTCTGTTGATAGTTGTCCGGTATTTTCGTTCTCGTTGTCTTCTGGCTCAGACGATGCATCTCCAAAATTGAAGGCTTGAGC
Source organism: Ericerus pela (assembly GCA_011428145.1). Lineage (NCBI taxonomy): Eukaryota > Metazoa > Arthropoda > Insecta > Hemiptera > Coccidae > Ericerus > Ericerus pela. The sequence goes on from WOFM01000288.1 coordinate 500,469, forward strand.
TTCCACAGCCTGTGTCGACTTTGTCTTTTCCTCTGCCGCAACCCGGATGTAGGGTGTTTCTTTAACAACATTACCAACCAACACCCTGAATCCAGAGTCAGTGTAGCCAACCAAAATTCCTAATTCTGCCTTCGGATCAACCTTGAATTTCCTCTTGATTTCTGGTATATGCACATACACCTTGGTTCCAAACGGTTTCAGTCTGCCAACATCTGGCTTCTTCCCCATAAACAGTTCGTAAGGTGTTTTCTGCAATTCAGTATTTGCCAAGAGTCTGTTGCCCAAAAATGTCCCAGTCATCACTCATTCTGGCCAAAATTTCTTCGGGATTTTTGCATCTGCAAGAAGGCATCTTGTTCTGTCCATTATCGTGCAGTTGAAACGCTCCGCAGTTCCGTTGAGTTCGTGTACGTAGGCAGGGGACGGGTTTAGTGTAATTCCCTTGCTGGAACAGAAATCAGAAAACACCCTATTCAAGTATTCGGTGCCACTATCGCACCTAACAAACTTCACATTGCGACTAGAAATATTAGACATGGTATTCACATAGTTAATAAATTTATCAACCACTTCCGCTTTAGATTTAATACAGTACATCCTAGCCAATCTGCTATAATCGTCAATAAATGACACAAAACCAATTTCGCCATTTTCACCATTAGACGAGAAAAAATTGACATCAGAATGAATAAGTTCCAAAATATCATTAGCACGATTTCTTACTTTCCGATGTGGCAAATTCGCGAATTTACTTCCAGGCTTTTGGAGCCTTCCTCAAATTTTTCGGCAAACCATCGACTAACTGTTTTGAACTCAAAATTTCCAAGTCTGCAAAATTTATGTGGCCCAGTGCTCGATGCCAAATCTCCACATCTGCCAAACCTGAAACAGCCTTAGACACATCTGCCACAGCGCATGTGACATCCTCACAAACGACAGATTCAATTTCATAAAGACGATTGACCTTATTGGCCCTAATGACTACATCACTATTTGGGTTTCGAATGTCGCAAGTAGTACCCTCAGCCAAAAGAGAATACTTAGCAATAGTAATCCTATCGAAGCTCAATAGGTTTCCGAACATCTCACGTGAGTAATAAACATTTTTGAGATAAATTACACTTTCCTTACCGTCGACCATACATTTAATACGAATATTACCAATATGAGTGGCCTTCAAAATACAGTAAAACCTCGATAAGTGAAAACTCGATAACTGAAAAACCTCATTATCTGCAATAAAATCGCCTTCCCTTCACTTTGAACAAATTTCCATGTAAATCTTACTCTGTAACTGAATGGAACTGAATAGGCATGACTCGTTAACTGCAAAAAAATTTAGCTTCAACCAGCTCATTTCGTTTCCGAAACTCGTTCAATTATGTACTCTCCCATGTACTGTATGAAGTTTGACTCTACAAGTGAAATGTTTTATTGAAAAACTCTGTTAGTGAACTACCGATTATCGTGTGCTGGGTGAACCTGTAACAACTTGATTTTTCACTACACTGGTGAGCGATCGTGTTTAATGCTATGGCACAGAGAAAGTTGACGTCTTTATCGGGAGAGTTCGTTCAGTGCCAGTAATGGATGGCTTGGAAAATTCAAGCAAAGGCATGACATAGTTTTCCAACAAATAAGCGGCAAAGGCAAAGATTTAGATGAAGAAGTATGCCAAGAGTGGAAAGAAACTTTGCGGTCCATTATCGATGGTAATCAGCCCCGCGATGTGTTTAATGCGGATGAAACAGCCTTATTCTATCAGTGCCTACCAAATAAAACAATGTGGTTCAAGGGAGAAACATGCCAAGGGGGCAAACACAGTAAAGAACGTGTCACGTTATTATTTTGTGCTAACATGGACGGATCCGAAAAGTTACCTCCTATGATGATAGGAAAATCGAAAAAGCCGCGATGTTTCTCAAAGATGAAAACGTTACCCATGGAATATTTGGCAAATAAAAAAGCATGGATGACGTCGGACCTCTTCAAACAGTGGCTTTTGAAACTGGACTCTACAATGAGGTCTCAAAAACGACACATACTGCTCTTCATTGACAATTGCGCAGCCCACTCACCCCTACCAAAGCTGAAGAATGTCAACGTTCACTTTCTTCCGCCGAATACGACCAGCCAACTGCAACCACTAGACCAGGGCATAATTCAAAATTTTAAGAGTTTTTACCACATTGAAGTTATTGATCATATTTTGGAAGCCCTCGAGCAGTCAACAGATATGAAAATTAATATCTTACAGGTGATGAGAATGGCTCGAATGGCATGGAGCAACGTCATGCAGTCTACAATCACGAACTGTTATAGAAAGTGGGGATTTTTGTTTGAAACTGAAGCTGAGATGCCTGCCATTGAAGTTAACGAGGAACTACCTCAATGGCAGAAGATGACACAACTTCTTCCTTGTGAAACTAATGCTTCGTTGACTTTCGACGATTTCATGCGCTTCGATGATAACGTTTACGTGTGCGGTCAAGTCACAGAAGAAGACATTGTAGCTGAGCTTACAGAACCACATGAAAGTGCCGATGAAAGTGAGGAAGACGACGATGATGGCTCCCCACCTCTAAATGTTACTTGACAAGATGCACAGTCTGCTCTTATTACTTTACAAAATTTTTTAGAAAGTAAAGAGGGTGTGCCTGATTCATATTTTTCATCCCTTGTAAATCTCCAGAAATTTGTAAAAAATAGTACAGTACATAAGCAATCGAAAATAACCAACTTTTTTGCTAAGTAAATTGTATGTATTGAGGCGTCCGAAATCGATTCCTGCCACAGTCGCCAATATTTTATGAGGCATACGAAATCGATTCCTGTTACGTGTCATAAAGTCAACCTTTAATGTATAGTGGAGTTTAAATGCTAATGACGTCACAATGTCCTAAAGTTAGGGCATCATGCAGCCGAAACACTGACTCGAGGGGTCTTGAATTGTGTCTTCAAGACATTTTATTTTTTGACTTTGACTATGTCCTACGGCTGAATTCTTCTTGACTTGAATTAGACTTCATCAGACATGGCAAAACGCAGCTTATTTTTGTCTTCATACCTCAGCAAGTTAATATGACGAATCAGCAATAAGCTAAGTTGTGTGGAAAGAAGAGCCTAACAAAGTTTCGATCCATACAAGGTTCGAAACCTACAAAAACGAACAGCAGAATTATTTTGTCAAAGACTATAATTACAAAAGAACTATAGTGTCGACAAAGCGGAACAAAGCATAGTGTGTAGCGGAAAAAATAAAAAGTTAAAAAAAAAGCTATTGCAGACAACAAGTAGGAGAAACCATCAGAAAGCTGTTGTGTCTTCACCTAATTGTGTGTCTTCATGAGTGATGATTTTGTTGTGTAAAAGACTCCTAATACGAAACTTTAGGTCTCGGAGCTTTTGGTTGTAAGTGAGGGTGAGGTGAGATAATTACTGACATAGATGGAATCAAATCCACTATGCGAAGAAAGAAGGCTCGACGCGGCCTTTAAATGACAGAGCAAGGCAGTCATCTTGAACCAAGCTTGTCTGAAAGTTGTCTTCAACACACCAAATTTCCCTCCTAGCAGGTGCCAGGAACTCCATCTGATTGTATTGTCGACTGAAGCCTCACCTCGTAGGTGTTTTTAAAAGATCGCCTTGAAGTGCGATGTGCAACTGGCAAAATTAGAAATGTCTTGTGTGTCGTCACTACTGATCCTTCATGACGAAAGAACATATCTAATTTGCCTTTGTCTTCAACTGAACCTATCTGGAACACAAACTACCATCCTAGTTGTCTTCAAGGTAGATCAGATTGAATCATATTCTACATCCGAAGATGGTACACTTATAAAATTGCCTAACGTGAGGACTTAGACGTACGACTTGTGACTTGGACCTGCTACTATCCGCCTACACAAGAAGGACTCATTTGCAAAGACAAACCTAGTACCGGGTGTCGCCAATGCAAAGTCGAGAGCGAGAGTGATGTGATGTGTGATCGAGAGTGAAAAGAAGAAGAGTGAGTCTTCATTTAAAATTCGTCTTCACAAATCAGCTTATTCTTGTCGAGGAAATTTCCCCACTTATTGTCTGCTAATTGCCTTCAAACATGCGATGTCGATAACATAAAGCGAGAGGAATTACCAAATGTCTACAGCCAATAAAATTACAGATATTAGAAATTAATATACGTCGACATACAATAGGCAAAAAGCGCACGTGGATGACTGATAAAGCAAAATATAATAAAATATATTAGATGACTGCAAACCGCAAGCAAAGCGTGGAAGGAACGGAGATAAAAAAGGTTGGCTGCATTCATGTCCGTCGATGGGTTTTTACTTCTATTCAATTCGTCTTCATTTAATATTGAATTCGGAAAAGTCGTTGCTGAAATAAAATACATTATAATTGCCTGAAAGAGAATCAGATTTTATTTCTGTCTTCACGTCTTCATCTGAATCCGAGTTCAAATTCGGATAATATAATGTCCGAATTTGAACTTTGTCTTTCGAGAAATTGTCTGAACTTGTGACGTCATTATTCTGTCTTATGTTTGTCGAAAATAATTTTTATTTTGAGGTCCAGATCTCGGACTTCTCAGTATGTATGTACATACATATGTAATTTTACTAAACTCTGTAACTGAAAATAAACTGTTTTTGACTCTACAAGTGAAAAACTCGTTAAGTAACCTTTTTTTCTCGCGTCCTCTATAAGTGAAAAGTTTCTTTTACTGAAAAACTCGTTAAATGAGCATCAACAGGCCTTCCCTTGCAAAATCACTTATCGAGGTTTTACTGTACTACCATTGGCCAACCTAACGTCAACAGGGTACCTAAGCTTCACCAAAGAAGAAAAGTACTTGTCACAATTGACAATATGGTCAGTACAACCACTGTTGAGGATCCATATTATTTCCATCAGATTGTCTGCACGCCTTTTTCCGCATTCACCCTTGACAACCTCTGATGAAGACACGCTGACCAGCAATGTACTAATCCCGTAACCCTCGCCGTTGTTTGCCACTTCCACCAAATTTGAAGCAATTCTGCTAGACGCGTTACGATTGGTGGTGTTTCGGTTCTGGTTTCCTTGACAATTTCCGGAACTACTGCCGTTCGTCCCATTTCCTTGAGTCAACTTGACTCTGCAATCTTTCCGGAAATGGCCTGGCTTATGGCAGCGGTGACATGTATATGACGATGGCGGTTTTCCAGAGTTCCGCCCGATGGTGGCTTTCATTGCAGTGGCCTCGATGGTATGTTCCTGCGCCCCATTCGATCGACAATGGTCGAACAAAACTTTCCCCTTGACATAATCAACCGTTCTCTGAGCTTCTGGCATCGCGTCAAGTACATCGATGATGTGATTATATCGCTCGGGCAAAATCATTAACAAGTAATGGAGCCTTTCCATCGGTGAAATTGTTTCACCTGCAGTCCTTCAACGCACTGACGTGTTGCTCAAATCTGTTAAAAAAATCCTGGGCATCCTCACTTTCCGCTATCCTGAGATTAAGCAATTGCTTTTTCGCCAGGATACGCATTAAAAGTGTTTTGCGTAAATACACAGCATCGAGGACATCCAGCATGCCCTTCGCAGTGGACTCATGAGCGATTTCGTCGAGGATCTTATCGGTAACAGCGTCGACTAACGTACTACGAACCTTGACATCCAGCTTTTCCCAAGCTGTTGCGGCATCATCAGCTGCAGGTTTGGGTTTAGTAAGGGCCTTGCTCCATTCTTTCTGCTCAATGAACAGCGTGAACCAAAGTCGAAATTTCGAATAGTCCGTACCATCAAATCGTTTGGTATTCCAGTTATCGTTGGGGGCCATAATTCCAGCCAAGAAAAAAAACGATAACTAACTGATGCACGTTCCAAAAAAAACAAAAGGAAATAATACCTCCAGCAAAAGCAAGGTGTGCTTTTCATGCGCGATCATGAAACATAGCAATGAAACTGACACTGCAATTCAACCGAATTTCACATTCGACGAAACTTTCGTAATTAACAAAAAAAAGCAACTGTAGCTCTGCTATCATGTTAAAATAGCCGTAGATTGGCTCATGAAATTACGAAAACGCCATTTCAGTGTGAAAAACGATTAATATATTTTCAGTAAATATAAAAGCATTACGAGAGTACGATTACCGTGAAACGAGAGAATAAAAAACGAGAAGATAGGATGTACAACTTAGGTCACGTAAAGAGTGATAGATAGGAGGCAACGTACACAATTATTCATTGATATGATAAACGGACACGGACAATATATCCAACAGTAATGTACCATTTTTTCAAGTACTTTAATTTATTTTCACACTGTCTAGTTGTGTATGGGACCAACTTGGCAGCAGTCTGTTGCCAAACCTTTGAATTTTTACATGTTGTTGATTTGAATAGATGCTCAGCATCTTTGAACAATGTAAGTAGCTCTAAGACATCTGCTCGTTTCCAGAGTGGCTCAGTTGATGTACGCAGATCATCATTGAATTCCACAGCATGATATACTGTACAGTGCACAGGTGAGTCATTAATGTTTACGATTTCTTCTTCGTATGTAGCGTCTAGTTCTTCTTGTAGTCGAGCTTCTAATGTTTGTTTCTCAAATAGTACTTGATCCTCTTTTTCAGAATTAATATTTGAAATATTTGTGTTCGAGTGAATCGTATTACCCTGCATTTTTTTTTGTATCATTTAGTGCAGGTTTAGACATACGTTCTTGCATATTTATTCGTTCTTTACTACCATTTTTCTGTATAGCTTCCAGAATATTTTTCGGCATTGAAATTACAGATTTTTTATTGTTCGAGGTACTTCGTACCTCCGGTTGTCGAGGTAATCCTACATCACGTTGTCTGTTACATACTTCAAGATCGGGTTGTCTAGAAGTATTAGGTACTGCTACAGTTGCTGATGAGTCACCACTGGTACCATAGGAGGGAATTTTGACGACTGCATCATTTTTTAATGTAGTACACATTTCTACTTTCACTACACTGAATTTAGAGTAAATTCAGAAAGAATTATTTTGGTTAAATTTTCATTAAAAAAGGGTGCTACAGCCAATCACAAAAAGAATACAAATTCCTACAGCCAATTACAATTTCCCCACTAGTGAAAATGAGGGAATATCAATTAAATTAATATCGATATGTAATGTTTTATCATAAGAGTATGAAGGAATTGGTGTTGATCGATATATCGATATGATATCGATATGTGTTTCATTTATACTGTGTTATCATTTTTTCAAACTTCAATTTTCATTAACAAATTTATGAAATGTGTACCACATTTAATGTTCTAGTTTGCTGACACCCTAGAGCGAGTTTTTTTTCTTTTGGGGGTAATATTTTGCTAGTAGTATCATCAGATACTACTTCATCAACTGCAGTACTATTTTTCGAAACAGCAGAGACATCGTTGATACTGATTAATTCTGAATCAGAATCTACTAACATATCAAGTGTTGCTGGAGTAGCTGAGTCAATTTGAACTGCATAATCTCCATTTTTGTTTACAGGGTACCGGCACCACAACATATTATCCGCTAGGAAAACATAAAACAAAACCTATTGAAGAGCTATTCTCTCTTTTTGACCAAGAAATGATGAAGTCTATGCTAATACTTACAATCATCCTTATGTTGAACAAGAATATGATCATCATACATAAATGGCATTCCTGTTCTAGTATCTGACACAATATTATAATTCATTTTTATTTAATTCATCACACAATAAAATATAATTTAAAATTCTCGCAAAAATCAATTTGTCACATCAACTTATGAATGTCAGTTTATTTAAAAATATTTGAATATGATAAAAAAAAGTCTAGAGGTCATGGTTGACCATTATTTGCATTCAAAAATAAGTTAGTTGTCCACCATAACAAAGGGACAACCATTCATCACCTTAAAGTCGTTTGGAAAAGGGTGTGGCTTAATGGACAACCGTTTTAATTTTCAAGTCATTTGATAGTCAACCATTGTTGCGCACCCGTCACCCTGAGTTACATTTCTGAATGTCCTCCTGCTTGTGGTTCATTTGCTGAAACAACTTCTGTAACTATCGGTTGTTTGACAACTGATTTTGCTATTCAGGTAGAATATCGTGAATTTTATATTTAGACCTAATTATTTTGTTCCATAATTCTTACTTATTTTTTATAACACTGTGTGAATAGATCTTTATCATAATACTACTCAAAGGCACAATCAATCATGTGATAAAGGCTGATAAAGGGATTGTTTTCTAGTAAAAATTGTCGAGTGAGAGTGAGTACTGACATCGAGTACTGAGTAGTAACTCGACTTCGTGAACCAACTAACGTACTGCAATTTTGAAGATTTTTCATGTTTTAGACTGATTAATTTGTAAATATGATAACAGAAAAGTGTTGTTAAAAGACATTCAACATTCTCTGAAGCATTATCACCTTCTTACTATATCTTTGCCCATGAAATGATTCAAAGTTGAATTCTGAAGACAAACTTCATAATATTTTCAGTAAGTTTTCTACTGTTTCATTTTTTTTTCTGATTGGTCTTACTTCTCAACCTATTTATTAATGGAATACTGTTGTACACATAAATTTATCGCAATCTTAATCGATTATTATAGCACATTCATTCTTTATGTCCTTGTGATTACGTTCGTCAATTTTTTGTTGTTTCAGCTAATGTATTTGCTTTGGTTGGTTTCACAATTAGCGAGGTACACCAGTCTGAGAATATTTGGTGTGTGCGATGAGTTTTTAGTTCTGTACTAATTTGTTTTCGATCACAGGATTTACAAAACAGACGTCCACTTTACTTTGTAATGATAGTTGCTCTGAGTCTTCTAAAACTTCCTGCAAAAATTTTGTCTTTTTCACCAATTTATTATGATATCAAGGATCTTTCACATTAATCGAATAAGAACAACAACCAGCGATGATATTAAACAAACACCATTGAAGAAACTCTTCAATGGTGTTGTAGTCAACACAATAAGTAAAAGATTCAATTTTTAAGATCTCATTTTATTTTATGTTCATGTAACAACATTTGGAGATCAACTAACTGACAGTTAAAATACAAATATACAATCAGCTATAGCGGATGACGTCACAAGCAGCGACCACGTTACGGCTAAATATATCGACTATGAGCGAGGTCATGAGGAGCATATTCTCACATTTTCCATAATACTGAACATCATCTGGTTGCCGTTCGATATTTATTGCTGTTGTTTAAATCATTTCATGTTGGTTACTCTTCAGCCAATGGTCAGAATAGTTTATTGCCTCTTATTAAATTCTTTGTATGAAAAATCGATTCATTTGAAATGTCTCCAATTTGGAAATTTGGAATAACTATCACTTATCACCAAAGATCGTTCCATTTCAAATTCCAACGGGCGGATTTAACTAATGCTAGACAACTTTGATTGTCTTCAAAGGCTATACATTTGCCATCTAAATTTATATTAAAGTCGACGAGTAATTTTCGTAGCCAAATTCCCTCGGTGGTTGCTTTGCAAAGTGCGATTAACTCACTCTCGGTACTTGAAAGAGCCACGGTTGGTTGTTTCTTAAAAGACCACGAAACTAAATTACCATAAACTTGAGTACAAAATACTGATATTGATTTATGAGACATGGTACAATTAGCCCAATTGGCATTAGAATATATTTTTAAAACATTAGTACTGTTATAACTGGCTGAAATAACTAATCAAATAACATATGTCAGGTCTCGAACCTAGCATGATATACATTAAACATCCAATAAGTTGTTGATACTGTTTATTTATTATGTTATTTCCATTTAAATCTCGATCAAGTTGTAGATGAGGCTTGATCGGATTACTTACTGGGTTACATTTCTCTACCCCAAAACGTTTAGCAACAGATTCAATTAGGTGTGTCTGATTTATTTTTATGGTACTAAGACCTTTATCATAAGAAATCATCATTCCAAGAAAATTATGGACTTCTCCTAAGTCTTTACACTTAAATTTTTTACTCAATAATACTTTAAATTTATCAATTAATTTTGAATTGTTTGAGCTGATCAAGATGTCGTCTACGTAAATTAAGAGATGTACTAGCTCATTATTCTTTTTATATGTGTAAAGACAATCATCGGCAGTGCCAGAAACAAAACCAAGAGATGTAATAAATGAATTAAACGCAGTATTCCATGCTTTAGGAGCCTGTTCAAGTCCATAAATTGTTCAATTAAGAAGTAAGACATTTTTAGAATGATCAACATTATTTTTCATTCCATCAGGAATTTCAACGTAAATATTTTCCTGTACTACACCATTTAAGAAAGCTGCGCATATATCAAGTTTATGAATATTAAGGTGTAATTCGTTAGAGATTGCTAAAAAGGTTTGGACAGACGACAGTTTTGCAACAGGGGAGTAAAGTTCTTCAAAATTAAACTCTCTGTCCTGTTGGAAACCCCTTGCTACTAAGTGAGCACGATAAAAAACATTGTCAAACTGATCTAATTTTTTAGTAAAAACCCACCTACACGTTATCGTAGGTTCATTTATAGGTCGTTTAACTACCTTCCATATGGAATTTATCAGCAATACATTAATTTTGACATCTACAGCGTCCTTCCATTTAGGAGCTTCAGGAGACTTCATCACATCAGAATAAGATTGCGGATACAACAATGCATTTGATAAATTATAATGTAAATCAATACTTCCAAGATCACCATCAACTTGGATATCATCGACATTGGTATCGTTTACTTCTTGAAGAATAACGTCAGATTCATTATACTGATTTTTGGAGCTACTCTCCTTGTTAAACTCAATGTCCCGAGATAAAAGTATTTTATCATTAACAGTGTCTAATAGTTTATAGCCACCAGGAGCATCACCAACAAACTTCAATTTCTCACTTTTTTTTTTATCAAATTTGTCTGAACCATAAACATAATTAAGCATATAAGTGTCGCAACCGAAGACCTTTAATTTTGAATAATTAAATTTTTGATTGTGCCATCATTCGTAAGGAATAAAAATTTTATAAGTTGGACAACGATTAATAACAAAAGCAGCACACATCAAGGCCTCTGACCAATAAACTTTTTTGAGGTTGCTCTCATAGATTAGTGTTCGAGCCCTTTCTACCAAAGTTCGATTTAGCATTTCGGCCTTTCCATTCTGCTGAAGGCAGTTCTTAATAGTTGGCTCGATCTGAATTCCTTTTTCAATACAGAATTGTTTAAACGGTGCATTCAAATATTCAGTACCAGGGTCACATCTTAAACGAGAAATACCACAATTAAAATGATTAATAACAAGATGAACATATTCCTTAAACTAGGACAAAACCTCAGATTTAACCTCGAGTAAATAAACATGGCAAAATCTGGTATAATCATCGAGAAAAGTGACGAAATAACGTTTATTGCTATGACTAACCAGATTGATGAACCCACAAACATCAGTATGGACAAGCTCTAAAGGATGCCTTGTCTCATTAGAATTTTGTTTGAAAGGGTGCCTATGCTGTTCACCCATAATACAAAGTTCACAGAACATTCTTTCTCCATTGTCTTTTGCAGGTATAAGACCTTTTTTAGATAATAAATTTAAATCACTATAATTTACATGAGCCAACCTTTTATGCCACAATTTAAGAGGGTTTTTTGATTTTTTAGGTGGTAAATTACAAGAATCATTTATGTTATTGGCTCGAAAAAAGGTTACTTGATAAAGATCTGTTAACATACATTTACCATAAAATATTACATTACTTTTACCATATCGATTGTCCACTACATTTACTACATCATCATGGAACATCGACGAAAAACCAGCCTTTGCTAGGCATTTAACAGATAACAAGTTTGTAGGCAATTCCTGAGCATATCGTACATTTTTAAGTAACACATCAGCACCACTTTCAGTTTTTAATTTGATGTTGCCAACAGCACTGATTATAAGGGAAACACCTTTCTTAGCAACCAAGATCATCATCGGTTTGTCCAGCTGTATGTATTCAAAGAATAAAGTTTTATCATTAACAATATGGGCAGTGCAGCCCGAATCTATAACAAATTTAACATGATTAGAGGTTTTATCATTTGACATGCAATTTTCAGGTGTTAAAAAACTAAAAGCACCAGACTCAGGTTGCGAATTATGATTGGCAAAATTCGATGTTTCGTTAATTTTTGGTTGATTATTATCATTAAAATGATTATTTATTGCATAATTCGATCGATTGCTGCGATGTTTTGATCAACAGTTTCTCAAAATATGTCCACTCTTACCACAGTAATAACAAGAAACATTGCGGTAGTTCTGGTTGCGATCGGAGAAATTTTGATTAGGTTGGGTGAAAGATGAATGATCGCAATTGTTAACTTGACCTACGGAACATTGTGAATGATTAAAAGATCGATTATTATTATTATTTGCACTAAAATGATGATCATTATTACAAAAATTGCGATCTTTTTGATGAAAATTACGATCTTTTTCACAAAAATTACGAACTTTTTCACAAAAATTACGATAATTATTACGAAAATTACGATTATTATATGAATTTGATTGATAATTCAATGTATTAAAGTTACCAGTACTGCTGTAAAATGCCTTTTCATCGCCTTTTGCTTCGCAAAATGTCTTAGAATTTGTAGATCTGTTACTATATGACGACGACATACCATTTTCTCTTCGATCATTTTCAATATCGCGATAATAGTCGAGTATTTTTCCGCTCACCAAATCCCAGGAGGTTTGAACCAAGTCCTCTAACGATGTTTTTGCTAGCCGAAATTCATCGGGCAGGCTTTTCAGAAATTGTAGAATGAACTGTCTAGTAGATGTAGCATCACCGAGATCAGACAATCTACGACATTTATTTCGAAAATTTAATAAATAACTCTGTAAATCATCACCAAACTTGAAGCACAACGTAAATAATTCGGCTCGGAGATCAATCAAATGGTGATCGGATTCTCTCTCATGAAGACTGGTGATAGCTTTGAACATATTGTAGGCTGTATTATGGCCTCGTAGCACTTCCAAAAACAAATCCAGCCCATTGTTGGCGATCAAAAACATGGCTTTGTTATTAGCTTTTTCCCAGGTAGCATCTCGTTGACGGGCAGAAGTAAGTTTTGTAACTGCTTTGTAGACTTGTGCCTTCTTCAACAATAACTCAATTCAAAAACGCCAACTTTGATGAAAATTTTTGCCATTAAAGGCTTCAATATTACACTTATTAACATCTGACATAGCGGGAAATCAGGCACTAGGCCAACAAAATGATAGATAACATAAAGGTAACAAAGAAAAATGAGCAGGAACTGACATTACTAGCAGACAACTTTGAACGGTGAGAAATTGCACAAGGACCACGTTTCTGGGCCCATAACCATTGTGAGGTTTGGAAATCACAATGTCAGTGAAAGTGTCATTGTACAACATAAACTCACAAATCTCAAACAGTGGTAGAATACACCATTAATAACAGCACTCAAAAACTAGTTAAAATAATTAATAAAACATATAAAAATGTTGTGACTAGAATATATTGATGTTTAGGTATCAGAGACCATAAGTCGATTAAAAACCGTAATACAGAAAATATATAATAATGATCAAGTACAAATTATCAAGTCACAGATCGTATAATTATCACAGACTATGAAATCGTAAACGTTGGGTATTCTTGAATTGGTATAACCAACAGTTTTGAATCTTTCCATTTGTTATTTTGGTAGGCTCACTTGGGCTGCAAGTAATGATAAATGGAAAAACTACTAAGTACTAATTAATGCAAGTAATCATTATAAGCGGATTTTTTAATTTCTTAAATACAATTACCGAAATGTTGAAGATTCAGTTTAATTTCTTGTAATTTCATTTCGTTCGCTCGCGTTTTAAAATACAGTTGTTGAATTGTTAAGTGCTTATATTAAATTCTGGTTTTCACTGTTCTGTTCTTAATCTCAGTTTCATCGATATGGCGTTACTTGATTATTGTAAACTTAAATCTCATTTGAATATCAACCCATTTCAAAAAGAAAACGATTTGGTCGAGTCTGTGGATCAAATGAATTTAGAAAATCCTATGCAATTAGCTTTGCCACCTCTAGGAGACGTAAGAATTCTATTATCTTCAATAGGTCTTGGTTATTGTTTCATAAAGTCGTTTTATTTTTTTACGTAGCCCATCAATTTTCTAAAACAATTCACTCATACCGAAAGTGGAAAACCGATCAAATTTGATTTTCAACACGGTACAACAACTCTCGGATTCGTATATAAAGGTGGTGTAGTCCTTGCTGTTGATTCTCGAGCCACCGGAGGACAATACATTGGTAAATATTATATGAAATCGTAATTTTATTGACATAATTTTTCGGTATCATTTTTACTTGAATTAATTTGGTCCCAGGTTCACAGTATATGAAGAAAATTGTCGAGATAAATGACTATATGTTAGGAACTTTGGCCGGAGGCGCTGCCGATTGTGTTTATTGGGATAGAGTATTATCCAAGCAATGCCGTATCTATGAGTTGAGAAACCGAGAGCGTATATCTGTTGCTGCTGCTTCGAAACTCATGGCCAATATGATTTACAGCTACAAAGGAATGGGCTTGTCGATGGGTATGATGTTAGCGGGATTTGATAAGAGAGTAAGTTAGTGTATTATCTTAGCTTAGCTCGTTGAAATACGCATGAGTAATATTTTATAAATTTTTATTCAGGGTCCAAGTTTGTATTATATTGATAGCGAAGGCACTAGAACACAGGGTAAAGTATTTTCTGTTGGCTCTGGCTCTGTGTATGCGTACGGAGTTTTAGACTCTGGCTACAAATGGGATTTAACAGATGAAGAGGCTTATGAGTTAGGTAGATCGTCTATTATGCATGCTACTCATCGTGATGCTTACAGTGGCGGTATCATCAGAGGTAAAAAATAATGTTTTTGTCCAAGTGATGCAAACAAATTGGAATTTCAATGGTTTAACGCACTTATTTTATTTTCAGTTTATCACATTACTGCCGATGGATGGAAGCATATTACAAATCAAGATGCATCCGATCTTTTCTACGCTCGTAAAGTTCTAAAACTCTAAAACGATTTGTTGAAATTTTGTTAAAAATTCATTTGTACATGTCCTAATTAAAGGTGTTTTTTACCTATGCATGTGTTCATACGGTCATAATTAATTATATATGGAAAAAATTAATTATTTCTGTGGTAATACGAATCATTTTTCTGGGATTATAGATGTCCAATTTTTGATCAAATTATTTTTCTTATGGAGAAAGTTGTTGATTTTTAATTTTTTCTTATTATTCGAACTGAAGAATTTTTCACTTAGTGTAATTATTCTGTTGAGACAAAGAAGATGGAAAAAAAATTTGTGTATGGATTAGTTATATTCGTGAATAAATGAGTCGTTTAAGTCTCAGTACCGTTTCGGAAAATCTGGAGATCCAAATTTAGTGGAGCTACAGTGAATGACAACAAGAACATTCCGAGTTGATAATATGTCTGGAAGCTCTGACATTTGAATTGAATGAAATTTTGTAACTATTGCTTCATAATTCTTAGGTACGAGAGAACTGATACATCACCATCATGGTTGAGGTCAAGATTCGAACAGCCACAGAAATTTATGAAGTACAGACTGGGGCGCATTCAGAATGAACAACTAACACAACCATAGTTGTTTGGATAAGGCTGAAATTTTACTCCAAATTTACCCAATTCAAGACCATTGACTGTCTATACTATCGTAACCAGACTGACAACCCCACGTGAAATTTTTTCCACCAAACTTGGATCCTAGTAATGAATCCCACTTACAGGTTTCATTGCTGTTCTGGGATCCGATTTTGAAAAAGAAGAAAAAGGTACATGACCATTAACATTTTCTTTTGTGTGCAGTAAACAACCCTTTTTTAAGGGTTTTGATTTCTATTGTTTGCAGCAGGTGACTGTATATAAGTTGTTTATGATACCCATAGACATTATATATAATGGACCTGCCTTACTGATGAGAAACGTGTATTTTTATTTCCGAATTGATATTTCCTCGGGAAAACATTTGTTTTTTATTTCAGGTTTAAGTGATGTTTGATTAATGAAATACGGTCTTACTGTTTTAGCGGTTACTTGTATTTTCAAATTTTATCAGTATTTTTCATTTCCTATTATCCTGTGTCTGAATAATGAAGCTAACTACTGTGAAGGTAAATTAATTCTGTGATTTTTACTCATAACCAGTACATTCTGAAGTTTTCCCAAAACCTGTACTAGTAAAAGCAAAGCCAAATTCACCGCCATTAAATTAATCAGGATTCAGTGACAAATCGAAAAGAAGAGAGAATTCATCTACAAATTCTGTTCAATTCATTGCCGTTAAATTAATTGTGATTCAGAGACAAATTAAAGAGAATTCATATACAAATCCTCTTTGATTCGTCGCCGTTAAATTAATTATGATTCCGCGACATATATAATATGACACTTTTTAGCTTGTTTACACTGTGTTATATTATTAGTAAGGCAGGTCCATTACATATAATGTCTATGATGATACTCAATAAAAAAAAACAACAAAATAACTAGTTGAAGAACAAATTTGAGCAACATTTGTGAAAAAGAAAAGATCTGTACTACTAACGCACCATTATGTTTTGAAGATGAACTAGATTTTTAGTAGAAGGAAAACTTCTCCATAAGTTTTGTTAGTCTTATCCATACATCAAAATCATATTTTGTCCTACAATTGAGTGTTATCTCATCCCTCTGCAAACAGTATCCAAAAATTGATTCAAATTGAAAAATTAATTTTCAACTCTTCTTTTGCGCTCACTCTCACTCCCTCTTGCTTGCACTCCCTCCCTCACACCCTATTCTTCTTCCTCGTTGGCTCTTGCTTCCTCGCTCATACTTCCACATCCTTGCTCATGCTCCCACATCCACATCCATGCTCACACTACTGCATCCAGAGACTTATAGCTGAAGGGTGCCGAATTTTTTATATGCACTGTGGTACAAAAATGTGACAAAGATCTTCGGTTATCATCATCATCAACAAAAAATCAACTTTGTGTATGGTTCTGCTTAGCCCTTCGATGATATATATTTGATGGAGATGACAAGATAGTGGTTTTGGTTTCAGATCTTTGGATAACACTACAATGCCACATTTTTTGCTTTCTAAAAATCTTATTGGAAGAAAAAATTGCCACAAGCATTTGTTTATAAATATTGGCATATATATTACCTCATTTGGGAAAATCTGATTATTCTGATTGGTTGATGTCAATTGATATGGGGTAATTGTTACACCGTGTACAAGTGCTCTGTGTAGATGATAATGACAGTTAATCCCTTTGTAAAACAGCAGCATGTTGTCTCCATCATATACATATCCTCAAAGGCGCAGCAATAGCTGTGCATATTTTATAGTGAAAACAGACATCTCTATACCAATACATATGTACTATCAAGCTACGAGCCTACGATGCATGTGCAGTAAAGTAAACAAAATTGAGAAATCATTTATGATGATGATGATGATGGTTGAGATGTTTTTCACATTTTTAATCACCTGTTATAGATCTATTTATCTATATGTCTCTGGTGGCACCTGCAATTGGGATCCTGCTCTCACTCATTCACGCGCACTTGCTCACAATCTTTAATAAATATAATATGTTAAATTTCACCAAAATTTCAACTTTTGACAAGCAGTGGTTCTCTTGCAATTGCATTCAATAATGTTGAACACAGTCCATATAACTTTGATAACCTTGTTATACATTTGGTAACACTGATAATACATATGTACATTTATAATCTTTTACACCTTTGTACACTGTTGTGAATTAGTGGGACTCTTTTTGCCTTTTCAACCCACACGACTTAATGTAATTCATTACTACTTTCATTTGCCTTATTAAACTTGTCTTGTTATATCTTTTATGATTTATTGCATAGAAATATGATCCACAGTTCACCAACCTCCTCATAAATAACTTTGATTGTATAGTTTGATTCCATAAAATTGTGTAATATGATAAGCAGCTTGTTTCTTTGGCCCTTCAGTCGAGTGATGTTGGAATTTTCAAAGTTGCTTTAGTTCCTCCAATAGGTTTTTTTTCACCCATAGGATGTGATTTCTTATTGTTACCTGGTCATTCTTGGTTTGCTGTTTCATCTGAAAAGATGGTAAATGCTTGAGTATTTATTATTGATAAGCAAATGCTGAGTGTGTTCAAGTATTTGTTCAACATGTGCTCATGCTTAAAGTGCTCAAGCATTTAATACTTTCTCAACCATGCTCAGCATTTTCTTAGTATGCTTGAGCATTTTTAATATTTCTTCTTAAAACAAAAATGTAATCAGTTGCAAACTTGCAAGTTACAACATTTACATACTTACTCAGTTAGGATGTTCTGTGAGTTGTTAAGTGAAGATAAAATTTAGACTTAATGGAAGCTCATTAGATAGTGTATTCACTTGAGAACAAAATATAGAATGGGAAACAACCATGTGAGGGCACTAGATTTCAAACAATGTTTTAACCTTTTAATAAATATGTATTTTGAAAATTGATTTTTTTGTAAACATATTACTTATTTGTTTAGGCAAGAATCCAGAACTACTGAAAATGCTCATAAATTCTTGAATATTTGCTCATTTTTTAGCATATGCTTATTACTGAGTGTATGCTTTTAAATGTCAGCAAATGCTTTTTACCATCACTACTTCAGTTAAGGCTCTTTATTAATGGGTATGCGCACAACCAGCTCCCCCACATCTACCTGAAAGATCCCACCACCTATGTAATAAGTGAATCTAGTATTTGAGTGAATCTAGTGTTTGAAGTCATTGTAACTAAAAACATGCCTAATATAAAAATAATAATTTAGAAAAACTTAAAAAAAAAACAGAGAATGTAGCAAATTATTCTATGAAGAAAAAAAAAGAAAAAAATTCTTTAAAAATTTGGGAATGGGTGGGATTTGAACCTAGCACTAATTAGGGGGGGGGGTAGTGACATTGATTTCATAGCACTGTGGCAGCTGAACAAAAGGCGAGAAACAAAAATGCTATATTATTATTCAATTCCACATATTCATAATATTTCCACCACATGCAAAGTATATTTATTGGGATATGAAGACTTTGCCCTCTGCTAGACTGCTGTACTAGCCTTGTTTATCTTGTTGATTTTGGTATAGTAAGCAATTATTTAACGTTGAAAACATACAAAATTAAAGTTATTGAAACCAATTACACAAAAACTGTAAGTGGTAGAAAGCTGAAAGTTTTAATAAATATCTTTATAGGTTATTTGAAGATTCTTTAAACTTTTGGCCGAAATTGTACCTTTATTTCTTGAGATATTACCAAAATTTTGTTCATATTCCCCAGTGTGATTGAATTCTCATCATTAAAATCACAATTTGAATAGAATTTCAGCAATATCTTGAGAAATAAATGTACCATTTCAGCCAAAATTTCAGGAAATCTTCAGATAACCTATGTATATATCTTCTAAAAATTTTAACATTACCTCCTATGGGTTTTGTGAAGTTGCTTTTGAAAGCTTTGATGTATGTGTTCTTAATGTTAAAAAAACAGTACATAATCCCAAAATCAAAATGTTTTACAAATGGCCCACCAGAGAGCAATTACTTTGACTTTAGATTCCATTTGGCTAATGTCCCAATTAGATTTTTTAAGTAAAGTGACAGACATCTGGCTGATTTTTAGTGAAGGTCAAATAAGAGATATCAATTATTTTTATCATTCTTATATCTGACTGAAGTTTATACTTGGTTTGACAAATTTTTTGGTTGTTTTTTCACTCTCATTTCTTTTATTTTAGCAATCGATAGTAGCGCCACCCATTTGCTTAAAAATCCCAAATCTAATTTCTAAATAAGAAAGACGTAGTGTCATAAAGACTATCGCATTTCACAGCTACATAAAGTTAAAAATATTGGTGTAAGTAAATTGCTTTGAGTATATAATATATGTATTGAGGAACTTTCATTAAGATGAAATAACAAGATGCATAGTCACTATGATGTTTTATTAACAAATGGTAGCCAAGCGCATTGACAGAATTGAGAAGGATAAAATGCACAGCTGAATGGAGTCAGTGTGACCAGATCATAATACACAAATATAAGTATAGTGATACGTATATATGAGCAGTGTTGCCACAGGTGTGGACAGAGAGGACTTATACCTTAAAAATATGTAATGGAGGGCTGATTGTGGTTGTTCCATTCCTCAACCATAAAGTGTTTCTGGAACAAAATTATTTTAAGATGTATATCTATATATATGTATATTATATAGATGATAATAACGTGAAAAACAGAGTAATTTCATTTTCTGAAAATGCTATCTTCCAACATCTGATAGAAACTACCTACAGAAATGTTATAGGAATCAGTCGGCCATTTACATATGTACTCAAAGGTAAACTGTGAACCAAACAGTTTTGGATGCAGCTTTTTGTTTGTTGAATAGGGTGAATCTCTACCTTTTTCTCCCCTGGTCTATCAACAAATATGATGTCAGTCCTTTTTATTTGGAATAGAGTATAGACAAGTTTTTATGTTACTTATGTACATATGAAAAATATTTTTGTATGTTGGTAGGTAGCCCCAAAATGAAATTTTGTTTTCAATTTCACAAATTTATACTTTTTAGACTAACGCAACTTGAAATGACGCTCCTCATTTATTATAGAGGATCTGGAAAACAGTTTCACTCATATGAAATGGTTACTTACTGTGTCTGATTTGTACTAAATAGCAGTAACATTTATAAATGTACCTAAGATGAAAGCATTTTGTTTCTATATTGTTTTTGTGAAGGTTTCTCAATGCAATAGGTATCTCAAGTTCAATCAGAATATAATGAGCGATAAGTATGCGTTTTTAGAACAAAATTAATAAAAATCAAAAACAATTTAAGTCATCAAATAAATTTATTTTACACTTTACAAAAAAAATAAAAATAATGAAAATAAAAATTACAATAAATATTAGAATAAAGAGCAACAAAACGAAAAAACACACACAAAAAAAAAAACAAATGGAAATAAATTATCATATGTATAAGTATAGATGTTTAAGATCACAATTTTCGTTTTAGTATCTTTTTCATGAATGTCATCACCTTATACGAAAGTTCCTTATTCAATCTATATCGAAGGGCGAGGTAGGCAAGAACTCGAATGAATACATAGAAATTAAAAAGTACAACAAATTGTTCTAGTAGCGAGGTATTGAGCATGCCCAAATCACGTAATATCAATTTGGGATCTTTGTACAAACATATGGTGACGTCGGGTGGACAACGCATTTCAGACCGATTACTGTACAATGATACGCAAGTGGCTTCTAATAAGTATCGTACGTAACTGAGAGACATCAGCAAACGCATAAACGATTCAATATGCTGGCCAAAACCCATACCATATACTGCTACGACACAAGATGGCACAAGCATCATAGGTGTAATTATGCTACCAGTCTGTAAATAATACAAAAAAATATTACACATTTTGGGCCAAAAAAAAAAAAGAAAAAAAGAAAAGGAGTAGATAAAAAAATTGAATTAGATAATCGTGGCCTTTTAAACGAGAAACAATGAAAGCAGAGACTTTGGGCTGGGATATTTGTAGGTAGCGTAGGTACCTACCATTAAAATGTACCAAATGAAACCCAGCTATTTAATTTAAAGTGTCCTCTTGAGAAATATATAAATATGTAACAATAAAGCAGTGACGTAGCCAGGATGCTTCAAGGATAAAAAAAAATGTTATTACTTTCTTTTTTGCTCGTTACTTATAAAAATTTAGAAAATTTGAAATATTTAGCATCACTTACTAAGAAAATTTTCTCAAAATCTTGAAAGTAACTAGCAAAATAAAGAAAAAAACAAGGTGATGGGTGTAGAATTCCTTTTTCTCCCTTCGGCTACGTCTTTGCAATGAAGTTGCTAGAGCAGTTTATAACAGTCAAATTCAGTACCAAGTATATTGTTGTGTTCTGATGAAATCTGCTGTAGGTATAGTTACTTAAGGTAAAAATAGGACTTACTCAGAATAAGCCCTACTAAGATGTACTTTTAAGAGAATATTTCCAGGTAGTGGGTATAATCACTAAGTATCTATATACCTATTAATGCTTTAATAGGTGCTCATTTTTATTTATTTATTTTTTTGTAATTGTTTTCAATGTATAGAATAAGAAGAAAAAGAATAAAAAAATATCGCTCTTTCCGGCCAATGCTTAGGATGTCCTGGGAATTGACTGCCAAACTTCGATGGTTGGTAGTACTTGATAAAACAATTAAAAAAGTACCTACGTAAGACGGATACTCTACATTTTTGTAGTTATGTACAGAAAGTTGCATAGCAGCTTCTTGATAGGCGGAATTTCATGATGTCAAGAATCGACTGCCAAACATCGGTGGTTGGTAACACTCGATGATACGAGTGAAAAATGTTATTTTAACATATGGCCTCTGATCTACGTACATTGAAGGAACAATAAAAAGTTGGCGTTTCAATAATTTTTTTCAAATAAGAATTTCAGGTTCGTACCAAGTAAGTAAGCTGAAATAATGTTTTTTACCAACTTATTTTAGCAAGAACTAATTACTAGCAACGTCTGGCAGTTGATTCCCTGGACACCCTGTAGATAACTTGTGTTATCTATCATGAACGTTTTAAAATTTTTGAAAAAAAATCAATTTCTTTTTCTCAAGGATCGGACCTATTCTATTGACAAAGTTATGTTCGAAGAAAGGGTAAGTGCATATGTGAGCTGATGTTGGCATTCAGAACTTTCAACTTTGAAAAAAAGGTCTAGCCTTACTATTGCTTCCAATAGGTATCTGAATTTTTTGAATTTATAGTATAGTTTAGATACTACAGAACAAAAATACAGGGTTAGTAGACGGAATTGGCACCCAGTAAATGAGCAACTAACTTTGAGAATGGCAAATCGAAAGTCTCAACCTCCACCCTCCACACCTGACACTGTAAAAATGCAGAAAATGTATTCTCAGATTAGTTTATCGAGTATCTTCGTTAATATTAATTTTATCTCAAAAAAATTGTTTCACACAAAAATGTTAAATTCTCAATTTTCTATCAAAAAAGTCTCTAAATCAATTTTTATGAGAAACGCATATTATGTGAACGTGTGAATGATTTTTCACAAGGGATGCCTTCATGCTCAACAGACGATTCTAGCTGTTAGGTAAACCAATGATTATTTTGAACTAGTAGGTTTTTTGTTTTTTTTCCTTTAGCAAACAATTTCAATGACTTCGACTTTTTTTTTCATTTCCAATAATTTGATTTTTGACATTCGTTTTTCAGTTATAAATGGTTGTCATAGAGTGTTTACTTACTGCACTACCACAAATGGAACCAACTAGCAATCCTAACCCTTCTGATATGCATGCGGATAAGATTCCTGTCAGCCAAAAACTGAAAAATCTCGTTCCTTCCATAGGTTGATCGGTGAGTACATACACGATGACTTGGAACATTGTGCCAAATATGAGCTGTTACAAAAAAGAACAAAAAACAAATAGAAAACAAAATATTACATAAGCTTTCCTTTCACAAAGCTAATAATTTTTTGTGGTAACTATCTAGGTACGTACTAGAGGAATTAATGATGCCACCAATGTAACCATATAGTATGCTTTCAGGCTGTACCAACGATTGAAATACTCTCTTTCTAATAATTTAACTTCTTCTGGCACTGTATTGGGAAGGCAAAAAAAAAGAAGAAATTCCTGTATTAGCGTTGTCTAGTATAAATATTAGAAATTATTTTATTACTCGTATAATGAGCCTCCCCCCCCATAAAAAAAATACTATATGTAACGGCCAAAAGAGGTGGTAATGTACCTAATTAGAACCACTTTCAGTGTTAAACCATACACGAAATATCACGTACTTGAAAAGCAGTAATACTTCTAAAATAAATTCAAGTTTATCATCCACAGACTATTGTGGACCTTAACATTGGTTAGAGACTCAATAATATTTTGAAACACACGAGTGAGTTTACACATTTAATAAAATAATAATTCATACATCACAGTACATAAACATACGTTAATATTTATACATATACAATCACAATTTAATAAGCAAGACTATCTGTTCAATAGAGACTTCTACTAGAGATGTTCCAGGTACTTAGAAGTAGCTGTCGAGGAACTGTCTCTTATTCCACTGAATCGAGGGATTATATACTCGTTCAGGGTATGAAAACGTACGTGTCGGATAGGTAAAGTGAGGTAGGGTGTTGTTATTATAGGGTTGTGCTGACTCGTCGAGTACTCGAGGGACAGGCACAATTAGGTCATGAATAGATAGAAAGTATATCTATATTCATAAAATCAAATACGGGTAATTTAGTGGTTGTTTATAAAGAGTTATAGGATGATTATTGTTGATAAATATCTACGTTTTTGGTATTCGAAAATGTGTGGACGAATATGTTCGTCATTTCTAAAAATAGATGAAAATATACGTTACACTATACTTACTCAATAAAACTGGTGCCATGGTAAAGGTGTACATGAAAAATATGAGAACACTAATACAAAACTTAAAATTATCGAATGGTCGGCTGCCGTCATTGCCAACACCGTAGAAAATGGCACCTAAAAGTAGTGCACTCAGGAGATGGTGCAAGAACTGAATCCATAAACCTATCTGAAATTTCAGGTATCCAAATAGATTAGGTTTTTAATCGTTTTAAATTTTTTTTTTCTTTATTATTATTAGTATTATACTGACCGTATCTCGTCGTTGTATCTTGAATTTTCTTTTATACAGGATGAAAAATTGTTCCAAAAAACCGATTGGAAATCGTAACATCTCCTTTCTTTCACATACCGCGTTTTCTCGTGAGAATACAGGAGGTATCACAGCTAAGGTATTTTTTTTTCCAACTGGTAATAATTCACAATTAATATGAAACTCAATTCCCACAGATTTAATATTCGTTTCTAAAATATTGTACATACTTGTTTTATGTGGTTTTCGTTCCATTTCAATGTCTTCGCATTTGATTAATTTTCCATTTTGAATTTCTTGCGACAGATCTTTGATGGTATCTTTATTCAGAATTTCGAGTACTGTAATGTGAAAATAAACGAAAAGTTAATTTACTTATTTGGTCAGAATTGAAAAGTTATCGTTTGTAATCATTTATTGTTGGGTTTAATTTTGACAAAATCTTATCTCTATCAATGGTGGCAGGAGGAGTTGGTTTGAATACAGCCGGTAGCTGGAAGGGGACGACATTTTACTAATTTCTTTATCCTATAAGTTTCTCCTCTCCTAATTTAACCATTTCTTCTCTTGGTGTTTGCTTGGAGCAACGTAATAAGCAGATTTTCTAAAGGAAACCTACTTAAAAATTGCTGCTGTTTCTGCCAAATCAAGCAATCCTGTGCGCTATCATGCAGTTTTCTACATTTATCTATGTTATTAATTGTCTTCCATTTAACAGATTTTCACAAAATTTTAATTTCATGTAAGTGCCTGCTAAGTTTTGTTTCAAAATATACACTCCGAGAGCTGTGATTGAGTTCAAAAGTTTAAGTTCGGAAGCTGTTCTTCTCAAAGTTAGTTCCTATTCCCACTTTATGGTTTTGATTCGATGTCAATTTTGAGAAGTGAAAACTCAGACTTGGAGCTTTAATTAATGTTAGGAATTAATAGTTGTTCTAGTACTAGTTGGCTACACTGATAAAACTTTTTGTTCACTGTATTAGTCTTGCTATTGTCTAAGAGTAAACATCTACCTATATGTGATTTTAACTTAATACATGATCTGGAGTGATTTTTTGTGTTTTATTAATTAATTTATATTCGTCGCATTCATTTCTACATCAATAACTGGACATCAAGCCTTCGATGTCTAATAATTAAGTTAGAAAGTTTTCACTAAAAGTTTAAGTTCTAAACCGGATATCTTCGGTGTCTATCTTTTGATAGTTTCGGCCAAGCTTCATTTGTTTGGTAAAACAAAAAAAACAAAAAATTTCGAGGTTGATTTTCCTTTTGTTAGTTCAAGTCTGATAGAAGTTTAGCTGGTGTTTGAAGTATTTTTATTATTTCCGGCACAAGGGGTTATGAGCGTCTTTTCTGCGTAGCATTAAGTTAGGTTTAATAATTATTGCTATAGGTTTTCTTTTTTTTAATTCATTACGTTGGCCACCCAAAAATGTGTCGTGACATAGGGCCATGCAAATTACGGACAGACAACCGCAGGTAAAACATATCCGTGTTGAAAAAAATTGTCAAAACGACATAGGTTTTCCAACATTTTTTCTTTTGGTTCATCATTCTTGATAGATAGAGAAATCTGATGAAATAGGTTTTTACCTATTTATTCAAATCAACATTAAATAAGTCAGTTTGTAGCGCAGTAAAAACTTCTAAAACTTTTTCTTGGTTTAATTTATTCTTATTAAGCTTAAATGTTTTTATTTATTTTTTTATTTATCGATAATTTTTACACCTTGCGATACAAGTTCCTATTAATTGATCCTATTTTTTCCAATGGTAAAAATTTTTGCATCAAAAAATTTTTTTCACCTCAATTCATTAAGTATACTTTATATGCTTTCAAATTTCGGTGAATGCTAATTATGACTTTTTTTACCTTCGACCTTGATCATTTCGAATGTCAATTTTCGACAGAATGAATTATCCTGGCTGTAGAATGTGAAGTCTATTTTCTGGCAATCATTGTGAAGAAAGAATTTGTGCTGAAAATTTTAAAATCGTATAAACTAAATAATTTATTCAATGGGCAGTTTTTTAGTAAAAAATAAATAAATTACTCCTTTTAGCTATAAAATTCTTGCACTACAATATATTTTTTTTTTTTTTTTCAAAGCCATGGACTATAAGTATTACAAAAGCCATACGTTGAATTTTTGACGTTCCACAATGTTATATAAAAATTCTGCCTCACTTTACCGTTCCTTCTTTTTTTCAATTTTATTTATTGAAGTAGATAACTGGTACCTTATTTGATACTAAATATTTCAGATTTAAAGCTAATTTAGAGGGGCCTTTTTTCAGGTAGGCTTTTACATCAAATCTTAAATCTATAAAACAGCTATAATTATTCTTAAAATATGACATTTTTGTTTTGGAGCAATTTAAAATTAGAATGCCAATATAGTGAGGCTACCAGTAATGAGGATAATATGTTCATACTGCAGTAGGTACTACAAAGTGCTTCCTAAAGAGTATTCTTCCTCAGCCACCCTAAAAGTAAATAATATACCTTAAAATGTATACAAAATGTATTTATAAACATATGTCTTGCTCTGAACTTAAAAGAGCGAGTTATACCAAAAGCGTGAAATTGAAAAATTTACTTAAAAAATTTATTGTTGTTTGACAATGCAGACCAATAGTGCCCATCAAAAGGAACAAAAAATTCCTCTCCAATTTTACTATTAAATGTTAAATTTACCATCAATCTTAACTTTGTAAGAATTTGGAAAATATTTTGGATTGTTTAGTACCTAGAATTTTGAGAATCTCCTTCACTTTTGCTATTCAATTATACTTACATGAGAAGGAAAAAGTGAAGAGGACTGCTTTTGTTTCTCATGGTGATCACTATTAATGTCATGCTATTAGTATACCTAAATCCTTGATAATTGAGAACAGGACATACGTTTACTGAAAATGTTTTATACGTCTGAAGGTGTACCATCGACTGTTAAAGTTTAGAAGAGGGGAGTGGGTCTCATGAAACACCATATAGATTCGTTATATCTGGTTGAAACGTTCGTTGGAAAACATTATTTTGATCTTCAAAAGTTTCTAATTTGAGCCTTATTTTCCAGAAAATTCATTTAAAATAGATTACTCGATAAAAAACCTGTTTTTTTGCCCCAATTGGCAAAAATGTTTTCATTACCTACCATATTGTTTCCTCCAATCAAAATATAGAAATGATAAAACTGACGAATGAACAAAAGCGGAGACTACGTCCCTCTTTCCCTCACCCTCGGTTACACCAATATATGAATTATTAAATGACGACAAATGTGTCTTTCAAGCTTCGATTGTCAAATTCTAATACTAATAACTCGGTTTTGATTTAATGACGTTCTCTACATAGACACCAACGATTTATTTTCTATGTTTAAAGAAAAAAAAATTCTAGCGCAGCAATACTTCGCTAGAAAACCCAGTTTGAAAATTTTCATCTACGATTCAAAAAACAAACCGAAATTTCGAATATGTGAAAAAATTGTTAAAAACAATCGATAGTTTTCGATATTTGACAAACATATCAATCAATCGGTATTTCAGTGGTAATGTTTCGAATAAAAAATATTGATCTATCGATGCTTTATTGCTGAACGGTTTATGGTTTCTTTGAAAACTGCTGGAGTAATGGTCACAAAATTTTCACCAAACTTGTTCTTATGTGTCAATTCCCCATATAAATTTCAACCCTATTCTCTCAGTTTACCTATTGGAAAAACAACATTATCGATGTTATATTGTCATCTTTTTTACAGTTTAAAAAGTAGTCATAAAATTTTTACACCTGCTCCTGAATGAAATTTATCTCCCATTCTTATTTAAACCCTATTCTTACAGTAGTTTTCTCAGAATTCCGAAAAAACTTATTTTCTAGTAATTTTTTTTTACAGTTTTCTCAAAAAGTATTCTACCAATGAGCACCAAACTTCTTTCAGACCTGTTCCAATGTGATGACTGTTTCTCGTGAAAATTTTAGTACTGAACTAGTAGGAACAACAACCATGTCTAGAAAAACCTTTATCTTAAATCCAATCTGTACGTGTGTTCTACTGTGATTACTGTCTATGATGGTATGGAACAAAGTTTAGAGATGGATTTTGTTCAATCTAGACGGATTTGAAAAAGCCAAAATGGATTTTCAAGTTTTTTTTAGATTTTCTAACATTTTTCTAACGGAGTTGGGTAACACTTCATTTGTTCCATGTATGGTGTTACATACCCATGAGATAAACAATATTCAAAAGGAAGCCGTGGACAACCTCTAATGTATCTGGAAACGGAGATTTTTGATCACATCAAATTTTGAAAGATAGCGTATTTCCTGGCCCATTTCATCATATAGATGGGATTTTAAAGGCTGAAGATGTAGTCCTTATATTAGTACAACCAAGTATGTGAAATAAATTCATCTACCTTCACTTTCCATTTTGTGGCTACTTAGAGGTTAATACTCCCTTGGAAGCCAGGAGTAGAGCTTTTGTCCTTTACACTCTTTCTTTCAGCCCTATGCCTTTTGTAGTTGTCTCAAAACCATAAACATAAAATTTGGGCCATACATACATACATACGTACATACGTACATACGTACATACGTACATACGTACATACGTACATACGTACATAGGTACATACGTACATACGTACATACGTACATACGTACATACGTACATACGTACATACGTACATACGTACAAACGTACATACATACATACGTACATACATACATACGTACATACATACATACACGCACGCACGCACGAACGCACGCACGCACGCACGCACGCACACACACACGCACACACATACATACATACATACATACATACATACATAATACACCCGTAGATATGTAACAAGCACAAGTCTAGTCCCTTTTAAGAAATATACTCGATTAGCTGAGACCACTTTGTCAAGTTGAGTTCCGATCGAGTGGTTCATATCAGTTTTTTGGCATCTCTTTACTCCCCCCCCCGACATCATGCTTGAAATTTACCCCGAGACTCATTTTGTCACTTTGCATCAACTTATATACTGTTTTAGTGCTTCACTTTTTTCACTCGTGGTAGCACAGTTGTTTGTGATATACATTATTTGACTAGCCAAGAACCACACATCAAAAGCATACGCTGAGGCTCAATTTGTCAACATGGTATTCTTTATTTTTCATACCTACCCTAGATATTATACCTATATATTTTTTGTGGTTCTTAGGTTGATCAATTTATACTTGGGAATCGACATATCCAGGATTCATGTATATAGATACATATGTCTATACTACATCTTACATACATAATATATACTACCTATATATATATATATATATAGTAATAATAATATACTGTACTTATAGGTACAAGTTACATAAAAAAATTAGGTTGAAGAGGAAAAATGGTATGTACCAATAGTTTTATTTTTGCAAGAAATGGATAATTTTCGTCATCCCCACTCCTAACCATTTTGTAAGGTGAATTTTAATACACCGTTTGCCAACAAACTGGATAAAAAAAAGTTAAGTTTAGAAAACGACATCACTGGATTGAATAGAGATGATCGTTTGATCGAAAAGTTACATAATTATGTAACCCGATGAAAATTACAAGGTACCTAACCTGTACCTGGGTGTTATTATTTTACTTATTTTATTTTTTCTTCTCCTTTCTTTGTCACTATGTCTGTTTCTCTTTCTACATATCTCTCTTTCTTTCTCTATGCAAATAGTTTTCTATTTTATTGCCGGATACTTACTATAGTCTGCCGGATTATACGTCGATTTGCATACAAGACCAACGCCGCTGAGGAATGGTACCAATTGGGTTGGTGCGCCTTGGTAGACGCAATTTCCGTTGGCTATGAAATACACGTGGTCCAGCGTGTAAAACAGACTTGAACTTGGTTGATGCAACGTGCAAACGACTGTGCGACCTTGCCTGGCCAGATCCTTGAGCAATTCTAACACTTGTACCGTTGTAACCGTATCTAAACCGCTGAATATCGTGCGAATAAAAATTTTTACAATTATTTTACGCACGAAAATGAAATGCGTTCGTTGATGCCTGGCACTTACACAGAATAACCAAAGGCTATGATAAAAGAAAAAAATAGAAAAAAAAAAAAATAGAAACGGACGGACGATGAGAAAAAACTGGTTTTATGATTATGAATCTAAGTTAACTATCATCGTGTAACTTTGCCAAAAAATCTGCCAATTAAGGACGATTCTCATTTTTTACCCACCCATGTTACGGTTTCCTCACGTCGAAATAGTATTTAGTATACGTTTGCTGTTGAAAAATCAAACATTTTTGAAAATTCAAATGTGAAATTTGAAAAACCTATACCTACGCAACGAGGAACTCGATCGTATTGCATCCATTCAGGAGCTCTTCGAGGGGGAGGATTGTCTCATACCTCCAGCTCTATCTCAGCTGTTTTTTTTTTTTTTTTTTTGGTCGCTAATTATTTTCCATTTTCTCAAAGTTGGTAATTTTGTTGTGAATAACTTGGTTAAATTAGGGATTTAACCCTCTTTGGCTTTAAACTACTTCGAAGAGCCACTGCATCTAGTTAAACATTGTATTTTGACGAATATTTGTTCGATAATTGGATAGATTACCTACAACTTATAGGTAGCTGTAGTAAATTATTGACGTTATTTTTCACTCACGTTGTAGGTTCATCCAAGAATAAAACTGGTGGGTTATTAACCAACTCCATTGCGATCGATGTTCGTTTTCTTTGTCCTCCAGATAGTTTGTTGGTCCTAACATTTTTACATTTATCTAAACCCATGCAGACTATGATTTCTTCGACCTGTAAAATGAATCGATCATTAAAAAAATTATGTCTTTTGAGTCAATATATACATTTTTTAACAAGAACTTATCCAGTTAAAATGTTTAGACAATTGATGTGAATAATTCTTTATGGTTTCATTATAGAATGACAGGGGAGTTCATAATGAGAAATTTTATAAGGACGTTCAAACCGGTTTTGTCTTCACGAAAGTTTTAAATAATGTGCAACTTATAAATCGAGATTAACTTTCTATTGAACAAAATTGGGAAAAAGGTCTTAAAATAAGCTATTTACTTATTATAATTAGGTATGATTTGTACGTTATCCAGAATGATCCCACCGCCAAAAAAAATTGTACCATTGGCCACAACCCACATATTAGAAGTGAAACTTTGCACTTTAATAAACATATTCGAGGATGTATTATTCAATAAAATATTAAAAAATTTTCCTAACTAACCATTTTTAAGTTACAGGAGGATCAGTGAGGGGTTCAGTATAAAAATTAACTGAAAATTTTGACACAGCATCATAAGAAACAAAACGATAACGTATTACTAAATTTTCAAGAAAAAAATATCCTAACCGTTGAGTATCAAAGTTTGGAAATCCAAACTAAAAACATTGAAATTTCCAAATTAATTTTTATGTAACAAATGATAAGAAAGGCAATGTTTACCCCCAAAATATTAAATACTATAATAGAGGACAAACGTTCATCTAAACGCTGTCACAAAAAACGGCACCACTTTCGAAGCTATTTGTTCCCACTCCTTCGGTACAGAATTCGAATTTCCTTGCCCCTCATTCGGGCCCACGGGCAATAATCAAAAACATTTTTTTTCAAATAATCAAATTAAATGAATGAATAAATATAATTATTAATTTAGAAGTCACAATTAACACGAATTTCGTAGTTAAAAATGGAATTGAAAATTGTCGGTACCGTAGGAATGGAGGATATTTTGATTATAAAAAAGGTGCCATTTTTTTGTTTCACACGTACCCTCTACTATATTTAATACTCCGTGTGTTTACCCTGATATTTTGTGAGTGAAAAGTATAACTCTCATCACTGATGAACATAACTCCACTTTACATCAGGATATGTTCAGTTTATATTGAGTTAGAGGTTACACTTTCTGAATTAAACGTTAAACCTGCTATTACGAGGAGGTTAATATTTTGTTACGTTTTTTATAATTTTCGTGCAAGACTCATCATTACCTAAGATAGAATTTGAACGTTTCGTCGCTCTCTGATCATTAATTCTATAAAATATCTTCCTCAATAAGGTTCAAAAGTGAGTTTACATGACTCTGGAATTGCTCATTCGTTTTGCTCATTTGGCAAACATTCCCTCACATGTAAACTGGTGGTGCAAAAAATATCGATATATATCGATATTGTTCTTGAAATATTGATATGTATTTCCGAAGTCCATATTTTTTCCAGGAGTATCAGTACGTTTTATCAATATTTTTCTTACGTCTTACCACCAAAATTTTGAGATTACAATAAGATTGAAATTTTCCAAAAACAACTCTCTCAGTACGTAAGTTTTATTTCTACGGATCATAAAAATTTGATCATTTAACAATGAATATATAAGAGAAATCTCATTGTATCAATCATTTATTAATGGGAAATTAGGTATGGAAAAAATATCGATATTTCGGACCACCAGTCGCTCACTGTTGAATCTTGGTGCGTAATATACTGTTTTTATTGATAAATCAAATTTAAAAAATCGAGCTCAGTTTAAAATTGTTATCTGTGAATTTTCATCAATTTTGATTCGGCCATCTAAGAGCAATGGTGTATCATCACAAAAGTTGTTCTGCAAGTGGGTACCTAAGGAAGCATCGTTTGGCTTCGCCTCACTTCGTTTCAATAAATGTTTTCATAAGTCATGCAATTTATTAGCCTATTTAGGGACTCATGAATTTTGGAGAAAGCAAGGCGTCCGATATTGTAATTATTCTACATGCAACCTCTTTCGGAAAATTTCTTGTCAGCTCTTAATCAACCACCGTTTTCCCTCTCTTACCACTATATATGAATTGAAAATGACAACTAATATTTTTCTCTTTTAACAAGATTGATGGGAGCAGGTTCAAAAGAAAGCGTAGGTAAATGATTTTATTTTGAAAATCTTTTTTGTTTTCGCTGTCTAGTGCTTTATATAAAAACGTTAAATAAATTCTCTCCCATCGAAATAATATTTTAACTAACTGAATCTCATTTGAATATAAGTACCATTAACAAAATCGTGTCTCCAAACTTCAACACTTCCAAAAAATATCAGCAGTGGAAAAAAGCCAAATTTTTGGTAATGCCTCGTTCTTGAACCATTCTCTCAGTTAAAAAGGAATCCAAAGACAGAAAATCAAAAAGAATTTTGATAAATACCTCTGTTAGAAATCACCAGTGGAGCGAAAATAGATTAGATTTCTTGGTAAATAACACAAAAGTGCTGAAAAAGTAGAATAAAAATCAAACGAATTTTCGAAAGTGCCTTTATCTTGGACAAAGTTAACATCTTAATCCTTTACACTTCACGTAGGATGAAGTTGAAAACTGCTTTTGTGGTTGAATACTTTCAGATAATTATACGGACAGGCCTAAATTAGGTCTGTTCTATATGAAAAAAACTCGGCGCTTCGCGCCTCGGGAGGGGGCTCCGCCCCCTCCACCCCCGGGATGTTATTACTTTGAGCCTGACGGCTAAAATGTAAAATACCTGACCCTTCAGGTTTTAGCCCCCTCTCTCTCTTCCTCTTTCGATATACAATCAGTGTCTTTATTATAATGTGTGGTCTTATATACGCGCTTATTATAATGTGTGGTCTTATATACGCGCTACTTTTGGGTCGCTCTTTCCTGTCGTTTTTTGGCTGGGGACCCATCGCTAAAACCTGAAGGGTCAGGTTAAAAAATTCTAAAAAAGTGCGGAAATTATAGAATTTTTTGTTGGGCTTTATTCAATTCTACTTAACACTTCGTTCCTGCTACAATTTAAGATACTATTTATTATACACTATTTCGTTCCAAAATGTATATCTATGTATATTTCGGTAGTTTGGCTACACTAAATTAATTCTGTTTTCTGCCACTGACCTTCTCCGCGCGTAGATGTCAGAAGAACTTTCTCTCGCTCTCTTTCTTGGAAAAACTGCAAAAATATTTTATAAAGAGAAGTTTCAACAATGCCTTTTGTGCTACATTTTCTTCGACTAATTACCATCAGACTCTTCTATTTTTTAACCTCATTCCCTATGATACAGACCGAATCTCTTTACTTTTTAATTACAGCCTGTTCGATTTAGAGTAGAGTGGAACTAGTTTTTAGAAGAGATTGTTCGATTTTCCAATATCGAATTCGATAAGAAGAATTTTTTCTCAGTGTTGAAGTTTTTGAGTCGACTGGGTGAATAAGTTTTGATGAAAGCTTCTTTTATAAAAATAAGATTTTCTTAATTGCAAAGCTTATCTTATAAAAAAGAGTAATTTTTGTTGTTTTATTGGAGATATATATTTTTTTTTGCGTTTCGTCAGTTCGCAGAACTGACACAAAACTAAAATTGTACGATTGAATTGAGAACTAACTTTTAACAGAACTTGTCCAGAACTAGAAATTTGAGAATAGCATTTCTTTGTCACATGAAACACAGCTATCACATTTTTTATTTACGGATAAGTAATAAAATTTCTAAAGAAAATTATATTTCGTTATTATGGGTATGCCCGATTTTTTTGTTGAGGTAATTATATATATGAGGCTAGAAAGAAGTCAACGAAAATTGTTAAAAATAATGTAAGTAATTCTAATTTGCACCATTTTAAAACCAAATGTATCGATATTATATAATTTTGTAATCTAAACAATAGTTTCATAAAAAATATGAAAAACTTAATTTCAGTACAAAGTGAGAGAGAGAGAGAGAGAGAGAGAGAGAGAGAGAGAGAGAGAATGAGTGAGAGAGAATGAGTGAGAGAGGGGGTAAAAAATTGATAAAGTGGAGAAACTTATAGCATATTCAAATAATACTTTCGTTTCGATTTTAGGTTCGGTATCTTAATTAGTGGGATTTTGAGTATATTCCCCGTTTAATTCAATCTTCTTGCGGCTGATCCCCCCTTCTTTTTGAGAAAGTTATAATATACTATATTCTTACAGCATTTTGCTGTTTTTAGTCTGCCTAATTTCCAAATAAGGTGTTAGATTCTGATTCATATAATACCTATAACGAGAAAAAATGAAGAACTATCTACTCATTTATTAAATTTGAACAATAATTAACAACTTGCTTTCCTTGAAAGTTTAATACATTCTTGTTTTACCATTGTGGTTACTTTTTTTCCTGCGTCAGGTGGCGATTATAATGATGAAATTTTTCACATACTTTTTACTACACAATATTTCAATTAAAATGTTTTTCATGCGCTATAAATTTGACGAACAATTTTTCAGGTAGGAAAGGTATTGCGTTTTTCTATTAATATGGTACTACTAATTCCAAAAACCATTGATATTGGACTAAAGAACAAATTAGGGTGCTTAGTAGAGTTTAAGGGCAAAATACAACTCATTGTAAAAGTTGCAAAACTTGTAAGAAGGTAAAAGCTACCATTAATAAACAGTCACCAGCATTGAAATATTACCGACTGTATTTTGTCTTTTTCATTTAGTTCTCTGCCAACTTTGAGATGCGAGGCGATTAGCATAGATTCAAAAACGGTTAAATTTTGTCGAAGTAGATCCTCTTGCATTATGTAACAACTTAATTTGTTGAAATAATGTAAATTTCGTGGATGATTGTTCGTCAAAATTGATCCGCCAACTCCGTTTGTCCTGAAAAT
Organism: Ericerus pela; assembly: GCA_011428145.1. Lineage (NCBI taxonomy): Eukaryota > Metazoa > Arthropoda > Insecta > Hemiptera > Coccidae > Ericerus > Ericerus pela. The sequence goes on from WOFM01000288.1 coordinate 536,987, forward strand.
GATAAAATAGAGCATAATTATGTCTTTAGGTTAGAAAATATGATGAGCTTACAAATACAAAATGGAGGCAAATTATGCCTTCTGTTGTAAAAGTTGCCAATTATCTACGTTTATTATTTATGACTTCATACGGAAAATAGCATAAAAAATTGTAGGTACCAATAGTTACTTCGTCTTATGAACGTGGTTTGGAAATATTTTCGGCCTATTTATTTTAATGAATGTATTTTCAAAGAGGCCCTTACCTATTCCAAAACCAAGATATTAATATTCTCCTTTCTCATCGATTTTATTTTTGTTTTTTCCTAGTGGTGCCTCCACATTATGCAAAATTTGAGGTAATTTCATTTTCACTAATCTGTCCGTCCGAGAAAGCATTAATAATTTTAAAAATCTTCGTCAGTTCTGAATGAAATAGTTGGTTTTTGGAGTGGACAAGCTGGATTTTTGGTTAAATCACATTGTTTACATTCTATAGGTAGGTAGTACTCGAAGTTTTTAAAATCTCTACAGATTGGCCCGGTATTAAAATTGACCTATCAAAAGGGTTCGGAACAGAGATGATGGAAATTATCCGTTTCATGAGAAAAGAAAACAATTTCTATACCATTTTTGATTTTCCAATCTCTTCCTAATTTTTTTTATGTACTGAGGCGTCCAAAATCGATTCCTGCCACAGTCGCCATATTTTATGAGGCATATGAAATCGATTCCTGTCACGTATCATAAAGTCAACCTTTAATGTATAGTGGTGTTTAAATGCTAATGACGTCACAATGTCCTAAAGTTAGGGCATCATGCAGCCAAAACACTGAATTGAGGGGTCTTGAATTGTGTTTTCAAGACATTTTACTTTTTTAACTTTGACTATGTCCTACGGCTGAATTCTTCTTGACTTGAATTAAACTTCTTCGGACACGGAAGAACGCAGCTTACATTTGTCTTCATACCTCAGCAAATTAATATGACGAATCAGCAATAAGCTAAGTTGTGCGGATAGAAGAGCCTAACAAAGTTTCGATCCATACAAGGTTTGAAACCTACAAAAAGGAACAGCAGAATTATTTTGTTAAAGACTATAATTACAAAAGAACTATAGTGTCAACAAAGCGGAACAAAGCAAAGTGTGTAGCGGAAAAATAAAAAGTTAAAAAAAAAAACTATGACAGACAACAAGTAGGGGAAACCATCAGAAAGTTGTTGTGTGTCTTCATGAGTGATGGTTTTGTTGTTTAAAAGACTCCTAATATGAAACTTTAGGTCTCGGAGTTTTTGGTTGAAAGTGAGGATGAGGTGAGAAAATTACTAGCATAGATGGAATCAAATCCACTATGTGCAAAGAGAAGGCTCGACGCGGCCTTTAAATGACAGAGCAAGGCAGTCATCTTGAACCAAGCTTGTCTTAAAGTTGTCTTCAACATACCAAATTTCCCTCCTAGCAGATGCCAGGAACTCCATCTGATCGTATTGTCGACTGATATCTTCACCTCGCAGGTGTTTTTAAAAGATCGCCTTGAAGTGCGATGTACAACTGGCGAAACTAGAAATGACTTGTTTGTCGTCACTACTAATCCTTCATGACGAAAGAACATTCCTAGTTTGCCTTTGTCTTCAACTGAACCTATCTAGAATACCAACTACCATCCTAGTTGTCTTCAAGGTAGATCAGATTGAATTGTATTCTGCATCTCGAAGATGGTACACATATTAAATTGCCTAACGTGAGGACTTAAACGTACGACTTGTGACTTAAACCTGCTACTATCCGCCTACACAAGAAGGACTCATTTGCAAAGACGAACCCAGTACCGGGTGTCGCCAGTGCAAAGAAGAGAGTGATTTAAAAATTAGAATTTGTCTTTACAAATCAGCTCTTCTTGTTAAGGAAATTTCCCCACTTAATGTCTGCTTAATTGCCTTCAAACATACGATGTCGATAATAAAAAGCGAGAGGAATTACCAAATGTCTACAGCCAATAAAATTACAGATAGTAAAATATATATATACGTCGACATATAATAGGCAAAAAGTGCACGTGGATGACTGATAAAACAAAATATAATAAAATATATTAAATGACTGCAAACCACAAGCAAAGCGTGGAAAGACTGGAGATAAAGCAAAAAGGTTGGCTGCATTCATGTCTGTTGATGGGTTTCTACTTCTATTCAATTCGTTTTCATCTAATATATATCTCATGGCGCCAGTCTGTCAGATCAAACCAAATTATTGTCTGAAATTGTCTGAATTTGGAAGAGTCGTTACTGAAATAAAATGCATTATAATTGCCTGAAAGAGAATCAGATTTTATTTCTGTCTTCACGTCTTCATCTGAATACGAGTTCGAATTCGGATAATATAATGTCCGAATTCGAATTTTGTCTCTCGAAAAATTGTCTGAAATTGTGACGTCATTATTTTGTCTTATGTTTGTCAAAAATAATTTTTATTTTAAGGTCCAGATCTCGGACTTCTCAGTACCTATTTATTATATAATATGTATGCGTACCCATACGTATAATATGTATGCATGTATGTATTATGTAAATCCCAAATTTTGTGTTCACAATTTTGAAAAAACTACGGAAGAGATGGAGCTTCAGTTTTCACTATAGGCATTCTTTGTATTGGGCCAGAAGGTTTGATAGGAGTTGGGTGATTATTGTGTCAGTAGTTTCCGAGAAAATTGGAAAAGAAAAATTTGATGAAAGGAGTTATATGTTCACGGTTTAGAGAAAACAACCGAACGAATGAGGCTGAAATTTTCGCAGAGATGGTCCTCATATGTAGGTATAGAGGTCTAGAAAAAGTTTGGCACCTATTAGTCCAGTTATTTTAGGGGAAAGTGGAAAACAAAAAATTTGCTGAGAAAAATTGTGTGTCTACTGTTTGAAGTAAATGACCAAACAACTGAGGTTGAAATTTTTTTGAGAGATGGTCGTTATAATTACATTGTATGGTAGCACGTCCGGAAGAAGTTTGGTGACTATTAGTTCAGTACTTTCCGAGAAAATTAGAAAACAAATTCCTGAAAATGTGGTTTTTCCAGAATTTTGAGGAAGTTACAAAAAAGAAAAGAGAATGGAATGAAATTCTCACGAAAGATTGTCAATTTAATAATAAATTTTAAGAAATCGTTTGATTTTAGGCTGATTAGAACGATTTCTAATTAGCCTAACTAGTTGAGGCTCATTCCATTAGGCCTAGTTAGAACTAGAGCTATGGGCGAATTGAGCACGAAATTCCAAAATTTTCGATTAACCTAAAGCTGTTTGGGCTGATTGTAAAATGCTAATAATACTCCTGTCATTTAATGCAGAACCGACAATTTATAAAAAGTTATATTCGTTCAATTAGCCTGATTATTTTAGGCTAATTAAAACGATTTTTAAACAGCCTAAATAGGTTTGGGCTCATTACGTGGTAGGTTAATTGAGCCAAAAATGTTTTATTTTTAGAATAGCCTAAAACGTTCTGGGCTAATTGTAAAATGCCTAAAATTGTCAGGCTAATTGAAAAAATTATTTTTTATTTTCTGAATTGTCGACTCTTTCTAAAATGTCAGCGACATTTAAAAAATGACGGATTTTCCAAAGCGCCTCCGACATATATATACTCGAAGAATTTACCCTATAAAAGGAGTTAATCATTTGCGCACATTTGGCACTATCAACAGATTTCTTCAAACTATTTAAAAAGTCAATCGTTTGCACACATTATTTTCTAAAAAAAGAGGAAGTACCTAGTTTTTAAACAGAATTTGAAAAATTGCATGCCTTTTTGTTGATTGCAGTTGAAATTAAATCACGTGCAAGTGGTCTTTTTTAAGGAGTAAGAAATGTTGGACCAAAATAATATTTCAACCATTTTTCTGTTTCTTCCTCTATGGGATATTGTTTGTAATGTGTGATATCAAGATTACCCTTAATAGAACCGACATCAAAGAATTTCGCAAGATTAAAACATAATTATATTGAATATCTAAAAAAAAAAAAAATGAAATAAGCATATTTAGGTATGTCGAAATTATATGGAAGCTATATGGACAACTCAGAAGCAAGTGATAAACATGGCATTGATGACGAAGATGATCAATACACCTCATCATATTTTCAAAAGGTTGGTTAAGCACTTTCCACGAGCCAATGAATCAGTTTATCAACATGTTTAAAGGAAAATTTGTGGAAAAATTAGATGTCACATTCGTAGAAAAGTCGCAATTGAGCTCGTATTAAATAGTAAGTTGAAATATTCATGAGCTCTAGTATGTTTACACGTAGCTATGAGCAAGTAAGTACAATATTACGCGTTGAAATAATTTCCTTGGGTTAATACACTCGATATATACAGGGTGAGTTACGTTTCGACGCACCTCAGTGAAATAGCACTCGGTGCGTTGAAATGTGACTCACCTCTCTTCACTTCACCAGGTCAAGTCATATTTTCATGCACCAGCATAAAACTTGTGTTGAAACAAAGAAATACAGAATGAATGATTTTCTAATAACAAAATAATAATTACTACCATATGAAATAACAAAATATGAAAAGAAATCAAATGAAATGTTCAAAAAGTCCTTCATTGGCGTTGATACAGTAAATCAAGCAATCATAAAAATTAGATGGTTAATTTCACAGGTCTCAGTGGGTAATATTGCCGCAGCAAAGCTGAATAACTTCACGTAAATCCTGAAGATTTTCAAATGGCATTGTCTTATGGTAAATTATTGTAGAAATATGGCCCCATAGAAAAAATCACTCGAACTTGTGTCTGAGAAACATGCTGGGCAAGCCAGTTGTTGCTCATTTGAGCCAGTTACTCTTCCTCCAAACAAATCTCTGAAGAGTTTTATAGCATATCTGTATGTATATGCGGGCATCCATCATACTGGAACCAAAGTTTTCCTCCATTAGCTATTTGACAAATTTGATCAGAGATGGAGTCTTGCAGCAAGTCCAGATACTTTGTTCCTGAGAAGCTTCATGAAATAATGTGCTTACTTCACGATAAGTGTGTGCGACAAAGCTTTCTTTCACCAACCAAACTTTTTCTTCAACTGAATAAGAAGACACACGATCTTTTACTGTACACACAACACATACACACAACACATACATACAACACATACACACAACACATACACACAACACATACACACAATACATACACACAACACATACACACAACACAAACTGGACTCTAACAAATAAACTGATCAAAAATGTTTCTATTTTATTGTAGCCTGTGGGACCAATTTGACTCTTTTTTATAAGCTTCTATTCCACTCATTACTGCAATTTTAAATTATACCAATACTGCTGCCAACCTTCCTCAACAAAATTATATTTATTTTGCATGAAGCTGAAACCAAAAAAAATAAATAAAATCTTATCTTTTAAAAACATGTTTTTTTTATTATTTTCTTTCGTTTCTTGCACTCTTCGACCATATACTAGATGGACTGCGCATACAGATAAAATGTTGAAGGCAACCAAATGAAATGTACATTCCATTCAAAAGTTAACCTCCCTTATCAAACGGTACTTTTCACAGAATTCATCTACAAATTCTCTTCGATTCATTGCCGTTAAATTAATTAGGATTCAACTACGAATCAAAGAGAACTCATCTACGAATTCTTTTCGATTCGTCGCCATTAAATTAATTAGGATTCAGGTACGAATCAAAGAGAATTCATCTACAAATTCTTTTCAATTCGCTGTTAAATTAATTAGATTCAGCGACAAATTGAGAATTCACCTTTGAATATTAAGAAGGAATAAATAAAACAATTTCATTTTGTAAAATGACAATGCAAATCCCTCCAAATTATTTAATCAATTGATGTATGATATTTGATAAATTCTGAAAAAAGAAAACTTTTGAATGAAATGTACGCCTTGATGGTGTCTCCATATAAGCCAATGTTAATTTTATCAGTATGCGCAGTCCATTATGTATATGGTCGAAGCTTGCACTCATATGATGAATGTAGTTACTTACTGCTGGCTACCAAGAACTCAGACCACCATCTTTTTGTGTTGCCTTAAGCTCGGCTGTTTTAAATTCATCTTTTGTCAGTTATGTTTTGGACACCATGTCTCGTACAATGGCTTCCTTTCCAAATTTCATTTCCAAAATTTATCTTCTAAATTTAATTCTTTTTGAAATCTCTTGATTAAATTGTGGTCCTAGTTCATGGTTCTTGCTTTTCAAATATGTTGGTACCTTTGTTCTTCATACATAATTTTGTAAGCGATTATCGTTTTCTTTTTGAAATTAATTAATATATTCTGAATTCTTTATTCTTATTAAAGTTAGTCACGCGCCCTTTTTCTATTCGTCTGTTTTCTTTTCAATATAATAATAATGTCTTCTAAAAAGTATTAATCCTTTTATCGAGTCCTTTGTTGTGTAAGTAATATGTTTAGGTGAATCTGTGTGCGCTCGATCCCAATTTAATTTGATTGTTTTTGTCATCAAATACAACATATGTCTGTATCCAGCTTGCACTCTTTTGACCTCCTTTTTTGATTATTATGACCACTGTGTTTGCGCTTTCTATCTGGACTTTCACTCATTAGATTATCTTCAATCAGTAATGAAAATAAAGGATTGCTGGTTTTCTCTTGATTGCTGTGGTGAACTGAAATATGACTCGAGCATGTGTATTGAAGAGGAGTGAGTCACATTTTGACGCACCTAGTGCTATCTCCATATGATGCATCAAAATGTGACTCACCCTGTATATACCTACTTGTTATACTTTTGGGCACAGTGGCTTATCTAACCAAATAACTCATTACCAATTCAGCCTACTGTTATGCGAATCTTTAAATCAATAGAGGAGAATTCAAGGGTATAAAAGACAGTTTTTCACCCTGATGAGATATGGTGGTCGCTTCCATTCAGCTATAAGTTCTAATACCTACTTTGACTATTCTTGAGCTTGGTTTCTCAAACACGAGTGCTACTACAATGAACCCTCTGGTAGGTAAACCCGAACTTGGAATTTCACTCAAACCAAATTTTAGTGTCAGACTTCAAATTTGTTAATTTTCGACGGTTTGTTGGAATAAAAGTTTTTTTAACAGCTAGTGCTTGGATTACAAAAGCTGAAAAATGTAACCTATGTCCTGCGTTTGTATTCGTATCCAAAATCTGAATCGGAAAAAGCTTTTAAATTCAAAATTCAGACTAATGTTTTTTAGATTTTTTTGTCTTTTATTTTACAAATTGTCAGCATCTTTTACATTAGCCTATGCTTTAATTATTTTGTAACGCTACTTACACGTATCCAATTAAAATATTCATCAAGGTAGTTTTGCCTGCTCCAGATGGACCCATAATCGCCGATAATTTGCCACTTTCGAAATTACCGCTGATGCTTTTTAGAAGTGTCTTCGACCCTATATGGAAAAAAAACAAAACAAAAACATAAACAAATAACGGTGAGTAAGTTACGGTACTTTTTTATTTTTTTAATGGTATGTAGGTATAGAAGGTAGTTGCGCGCATGACTACGTTAAGAAGAGATGAATGAAGCCTCCCCACCCAAAAAAATAACTTATTTACGATTCATCCAATACATCATCGTCATTCGTAGGTACGCAGTTGATGTGTAATGTAATAATTTTTCTTTTTTAGGACTTAAAAACAATAAATTTCTGAGAGTTCAGTCGCCGTACCGAGCTCTAATATCCGATGATCGTTATTCTGCGGACGCATGATGATGATTTGCATTTTTGTTTTTTTTGCTCCGCCTCTCACTCTTCCCATCAATTCGTTTCGCATTTCTTTTGTTCCCACAATTGATGCGAATGTATATTTTCGCCATAGAATATGACCTCAATTCGTGTTTGCACCTTGACAATAAAAAAGTACAGTGTACGTGTAATTGTGTACGCGACGCATAATCGAATCCGTAAACAGACAGTTACGTAAGGAAAAGTGTAATATTCCCGTTAAATTTCATTAGGCTATACAGAATAGCTTAATAATTAGCCGCAGTCATCCTTCACCAGCCATCTACCAGTCTGGCAGATTCGGCTTCGACTGGTCGTCTCCATGGGAGGATGAGGTAAAAATAAAAATAAAAATAAAAATTAAAAGGTATTGGTCAGAAAAAAAAAAACTTTTGAAGTTTACTTACGTAATTTCGCCGAAAAATAATTTTGTAGACGACTCGATTTCGTCGGGACACGAAATTATTTCTTTAGAATGGGCTACGGAACGCAGTGTGCCCAGTAGACCAGACATTTCACGAGTGCCGAATTTTGTATTTGAGAAAAAAGACTTAATTATTAAATGAAGGCATTATAAATTGAACAGATTAATGGTTAGCCGTAGAAGAATTTTGAATGGTGTATTATTACTGCGAATTAATGCGTGGCGTGGCGTTTAGACTAACGTGGAGCCATAACTTGGAGTACAAAACTGAGATTAAGAGTAAGTACATTGACTGGGCAACTTTTTTGTCAAGTCGGCTGCACGTTTGTTTTTATTTTTAACTGACTTTCATTTTAAGAGATATGCCGGGAAAAGTGAGATTCGGATTCGATTTCCAAGTACTTATGACTATAATTTATATGATAAGGGCCTACAGTGTTTTTTTTCGTTTTCTTCTTCAAACAGTGCGCAGGAACTTATTGTAAGAAAAGGGATGGAAGGTGAAACAGAACTCTTTCACACTTTTGAAAATATGTTTGAATAAATTTAAAAAAAACATGAAAAATTTTCTTTTATTTCTCCTCAGCAGATGAATTCGATGACTGAGTTAATAATTAGACTGAAACGAAAAAACGAAAAAAAAAAAAATCGAGAGGAAAGAATGGCCAATTATTTGTCGTCTGATGCTCTAGTCAACGTTCCACAATACATTCAGATTACTGTTACTGAATTTTACAAATAAGATGCACATCTGTGGTTAACAGATGATAAAGAGAAATTACGTTTTCACGTAGGTAATTTTCTTTTTGAATTCTCTCTGACATAGTTAATTAAAACCTGCAGTTGGAATCTGATCTATATTTTCATTTAATTTAGGTGTTGGTGCCATCAGGTGTGGTAATTTCTGTGGCCGGATCTTTAGTTAGAGAATTAGCTGTGAAAATTTCGAAATCAACATATTATAACTGCCATCACGGTTGACTAGCCTATAAGCGAATTAAAAAGTACCATTTTCCGCACGAAATAAGGATGAAAATAAAGATAACGTCAGCCTAAAATGATTTTCCGACGGTTAGGTATATTTTTTATAGTTTTTTCTTCGTCCAAATTTATGGCCCAGATGAGGTTTTGACGGTTCGCGTTAATGGTGTCGTTTTTTTGGTGACCCGGCTAAAACAAAAAACGTTATCGTCCAATTGTTCGAACGAATTACATTTACAACCATAATAGGACCCCCATGAATTTTTCGCATGCAACATTAGTCGACTTGCAGAAAAACGTTTGGTATCATGAGACCATAGTAAAAAAACAGCCTTATTTTGACATGCATAATCCGTATTCATTGCTCATGACACGACAAAAAATTTGCAAATTAAATTTTAGAACATTTAAAAAACCTGTGGATTTTATAAGGTTACCTAATTTTATTCATAAGTTGAATACCGTATGCATTATAAAATATTGTTTTACACCCTCGACTGGCACTGAGACTGAGTTTATCTTGCTGTTAGAATCAAAATTTGAAGAGAAAACCAAAACACATCCCAATTGCTTTTTTCTTGTCGATCAGTGATGGCAACAAAGTTCACATACTTTATTCGCAAATTTGTTCTCCAGAGAAGAAAAAGAAAGTGCAAATAACTCAACCTTAGTTTACAGTAAAATTTGTAATTTTTAATATGTTTTCATCGTAAAATGTTTTTTTTTTTTTTTTTCCGAATTCTGAAATATACACTGATATTTTTCTACGTTTAGTTTAAAAACCGAAATAAATCATGTTATTTCCTAGATTAAACTTTACGATTCGTATCTGTTATTACTGGGTACGTTTTAAGAGCATAGATAGGTAGGTACCTATATCTATGTTTCAAAATTTAAATAGCAAAAAATTATTTCGTCTATGTATGAAGCAATTTATAGTATTTTAATAATTTAACATTTTTCGAGTAACTTTAAAGATACATTCCCGAATATTTTTTTACGGATTCACATGAAAATTTTAACTCTCCCCTCACACACACACACACACACACACACACACACACACATATATATATATATATATATATATATGGTTTGGTGGAATTTCAACGTTCATTAGCATAATTTTAGCATAATCTTGTTCTGGTTTGAAAAAATTAACTGTAAATTATTTCCTATCATAATTGAATGTATAATTTATGCGGTACTACAATATCTTTGCAGGCGTTCAATAGCTTCCGTCTATGGTTAATGGTCTGATGGCGAAACAATAATATTATTTTATTATTTTGAGACTTTTTTCGCATCTGCAAAATTAAGTCGAACTAAAATTCTGGAAAAAATTTTCAAATCGATTTTCACGAATGTCTGGATTGAATTAGATTTCTAGAATAATTTTTAGTCTCCGCAGGAGATATGGTATCAAACGATGGAACATGGGTATTTCTTTCTCAAGACGTTGGTATGGCATGAGATAATGATCTCAATTTTTATGCCACAGGGAGCGTCAACGCAGATATATATTTTGTAATAACAAAACTTCCGGTAATTCGATTTTGACCGAAATTGTAGCGTTTCAAAATACGTATGTGTTTGAAAATTTATTAGGCCATAGAAAAGGTGAAGGTTGCAAGAGTTTTTTATTAGCGTTTAAATCGCGTGCAAAACAAAATGGAATGTTTGTAGGTATTAGCGGTGTTGTAAATTCTTTCTTCTACTAGCCACAGAATCGGCACCTCTGTCATCCCGGTGCTGGAGTTTATTTTATTTAAAAATCTCATTTGTTCAATTTATCTTTGATTAAGTTAATATGTTCTGTGCACTGAAGTTGTTCCCATTCGTTCTGTCAGTGAATCTAGTAAATTGTAAAATACTTTAAATCTTATTATTTAGCTTGATCAAAGTGGAAGTATGTACGAGTTGATGTGTGCGCGCACTCGATTCCTCATTTAATTTGGATTATTTTGGTCTGAAAATAAAGTGTGTGTCTGAATACAACCTATATTTGTTCGCTTTTACTTTTGGTTTTACCAATTGTAACTTTTCTTGCGTTTTCATTTAGACTTTTGCACACTACATAGGAATAAGCCAGGGAAGAGGATGTTAGCCTCCAGCGAGTTTGTCAATTTGTCAGCCGAAATCCCCCGCAAAAAGCGTTGGGAGGTGTTTTACGTTTCATTCACGAGTTACCTCTTTTTTTTTCTTTTTTCAAAGGAATCACACTAATACCCAGAAATTTTCATTTCAGAAGCTCGCTAAATCGAAGATGTGCATCTATGGGGTATCAATACGATTTAGACTAATGTTGTTGCAAAGTGCATGGTAAGACCAAGATCATGGTGGTCTTGCATCACTAACTGTATCCATAGCCTTGGTGTTCGCGTTTGATTTCCCACTTTCTTTTAATAAAATGAGTAAGCGTGCCAATACCAATATTACAGACTATATACTTTGTTGAACGAGCGAGAAATTTTAAACATTTCAACAATTTCAGTCTGTTTATGGGTGAGGACTGTAGTGAATTCCATATTAATGAATCTTATGTGCAACACAAGTGAAAAAGAGCTTAGCATAACAACACGTCGTGGGTAATGAATAAATTCATTTTCTTCGACCACTTGACCGATTATTTCCGATATAGGTGCATGTAACGTTGACATTTATATTTAAAACTAATCACTTCACTGGCCAGAAGTCGATCGCTCGAAATTTACATGCGACTTATAACGTGGCAGATTCCTATATGAAGGCGTGAAGTGCAAACTATCCTATGTAGCAATTTCAAAATTTTACAGGAGCATCAAAAAATTATTTCATTTGTGGTGAGGGGGGTTGGATTCGGCAAAATGGGGGGCTCAATCGATTCCTTGAAGCCTGGCGCATATGTCTGTGTACCAATTTTAGGCCTAAGTCATACGTAGGCTAAGAAAATGAGGGTTAAAGGTCTGCATATCCTAAGTCCATGTGAAATATGAAACAAAAAATTCTAAGTGCCATTAACTTTAATGATAAAATTACAAAGTACAAATTATACGTTTATGGACTTATAATGGAGTTGAAAAAAGGACGATTGGGTAGATCGATATATGGAAGCATAGCCTTCAAATCTTTTACCTTACTTGCATTTAGTTCAATCTTTTCAGAAAGGGCATTGAGTTCCAATGGTATTATATCGCGAATAGTATAACCTGGCTTCAAAGTTCTTGTAGCTTTAAAAGGTTCCATTGTTGGCATTTTTTTCCCGTTGAAGTGTTGTAACTTTTGCCAGCAGCTCATAATTTTCGTCGCTGCATTCTTTTACTTTCTGATTCTTTTTTCTCCTTGCGGAACGGACTGATCTTCGTTGGTGTTAAATTGTTTGAGGTTGAAGGAATAGGATCCATCGTTAAACCTATTCATAAACTTCAGAGAAAATAATAATCGTACTTGTACAGTATCCGAAATTCCGAAGTCATACACTTGCATACACTAGCTCAGTTCACTGATAATCTGAACAGATTCTTGTCAAAATGCTTCGTACAACTTAGGATGTTTTGCATGCATCACTCGCCACCACATATGTATGCTGCGATCTTTAAGCTACAATTAGAAGTACCTCGAGGCACGGTGGGCACTTAGAATGTTTTGTATTGTACGTGTGCTAGTTCATAGGATAATTTGCATACAAAAAACCCATTTCAGAAAATTTGGCACTTAGGATACTTTGCACTTCACGCCTTCATATGTTAATTATAATACACTTCTTCAAGTAAGAACCTTCAAAAAAACACCCATTACATAATAGTTGCAATAAAACCACTTAGGTACCTATACCTTTGCCTGCTTATAAATTCAAATCGCTAGATAAGTACATGTTGATTATGATAAGAAAGAGGAAAAAAAGAAAAGAAAGAGAAGAAGGTGTAGACTACATAATAAAAACATGTAGGTACCTACTTCATACTTAACATTCATATTGCTCTTTAAAGTTCAAAATTTAGTGACACAATTATCGTCCGTTTTTGCTAACTACATTCATCAAGACAGTGTTAAATGAGATTGACGGAAAAAAAATAGTTGGTACTTGACAGTGACACTGTCTGACACGTACGTTATTAGCAAACCATTTTAATGGACGTTTCTAGAATAAAATTTGATGTGCAAAAAACAGAACAAACAAAAAAGGGACAATTTAACGGAACTGACCAACTATGTTTACTTTTTTGTCTCTCTTATTTCAAGTTCAACGTATAAATTCCTCGGTTATGTGTTACTATTCGCAGAGTTATAGTAATACAGTTTTAAGAATACTACCTATTTGTTTTTGTTTTTTTTTTGTTTTTTTTTTCTTAGGTAGACTATATTATAAACGAATGTCTTGACTTTATACGATAATAACGGATAATTTGCCAAATCGGTAAACAAAATACATGATTATACTGGGCTACAAATTAGTACTTCGAAGAATGAGGAAGAACTGAGAATGAATTTTGAGTTTCGATGTGTCTATTAACATTTCAAGATAAAATCAATGTATTTTTTTTTTCTAACGTTTACCTAGTGGCGCTTTAGAAAACTCAAACGCAGCAGTCACTCCTTTAGAAAATGTAGGTTTTCAAAAATCAGACGATATTAGGTACAATAAACTAAACTTAACAACGAGTTATTATAGATCATAAATTAATAATGATTGTGTTAAACGTAGCCAGTAATTGAAAATTACGTTGCTAGCTACTTATTTTAGAGACCAACTTCAGAATTGACTAAAATCAGAAATACTGGACATACCGTCGGGTTGATTAGCACAAAAATTAGTAAGTAGCTCACTAGAATTATTGATCATAATAAATATTATCTGCTTCAAATTTTGTACCTGTTGGTCAAAAACCAAGCGTTTTATAGCTATTTAAAATGTCCAAAATGAGAACAAAAATGAAGGTATATGAAGTACCGTTTGGCCGATTCGCACCAAAATCAATAGATTTGATTTTTGGCACAGTACCCAATGATGTTTGTACTAAATTTTGTGATTATTGTTCAAAAATTACGACTTGTACCGTGATAACAAGAAAATGGAATATATTTATGTAGGTACCAAAGTTACACAATATTATGAATTTGTGCTTTTAGTGCCAAATGAAAAACGAACCCAACTTCATCGCAGCGTCATTAGGTGGTTTCATAAGATCGAAATTAACATGTAGATGTTCGTAGAAAACCTACGAGTACGTAAATCGCGTGAGAAAAAAGGGTTGAAAAAATGAAAAAATTGAACGTGATATTTTTTTTCTCCAACTTATTGGTAAAAATTATTTGAAATAACAGCCTTTTCCCCTCGCTCCGAGAGTGAGTATCATGCTAGATCCGTTGATCATACAAATTGAAAACTCGTTTTATTTAATTACATAATGTAGATCTCTGGATAGCATAAGTCAGCCGTCATCAAAATTTTCTTTTTTTTAATTATCTGAAATTTTTCGACAAAGTCCTGTTCATTAACTATATGTCAGTAAAAACCTGAAAATTTGGACCATCCCTTCGGTCTAATTTTCTTTATTCGATATAAATTGTTCTTAACAAGCGGGATATGTCTAATTCAAGCGTCTGAATGGAAATTAAATATGAAAAACAGACAAATATGATTCTTTTCATGGTACTAGAATATAGCAATAATATTTTTTCGATCTAAAAAAACAAAGTTTCTAGCATTTTTCTATTTTTTTAAAAATTTTATCAAATTATGTTTCTACGTGATCGAGATGAAAAAGAAAAAAATTTACCTTAAATAGCAAAATTTTATGAGGAATTCCTTTTTATTTATATAATTTAAAAGAATCAAAAAAATGATCCATTCTGAGATAAGACCGGTGTAAGTATGTATTTTAATTTCAAATTTCTGAATACATTTTAACGAAATGCCGTTTGAAAATTAAGTTTATTAGCTGCTGAAAAACTGTGGACTATATAAAAGCTTGAAGGTTACATTTTTTAGAATGTTGGGAAAAAATTGAAAAAAAATTAAAACCCTAAAAAAAACCATTAAAAATCTAACGATACTCTCATACTTATTTCAAATTTTGTCAAGTTTTCCTGAAATTGTGGAGCTCTCAGAATTCAGTGAAATATTTGAACAAATTATTTTAAAAATTAAGTTCATAACTAGGCTGTTGTGAGATTTGTAGAAATATTTTGAGATTTTTTCCTTCCTTTTCTTCTTTTTTTTTTAAACAAATTTTTCTATCTTTTCGCCAAAAAAATTATTCTTTTGCAATACCTGCCATGGAAAATATTTTCAGAAACTATTTTGTGATATAGTTAATGGTTAGGTAAGTAGGTGAAACTAAATATTACAAATAGGTAATTAATTTGTTCATATGTAAGATTTTTGAAGATTAATGGTATGTTTTGAGCAAGCCACAAGGTACATTTTTTCAAATCAAAAATTCGAACCAACTTGAAAAAAAATCCCAATAGCACGCCAGTCGGAAATACGGATTTCGTTTAGAATACATAGAATTTAAAATTATTTGTATAACCGGTTGCGTTCATTATAGATTTTAAGAATTTTGTTTCATATAGGTATTGAATATTTCAAAAAGGAGTAATTGGAAAAACTAATAGGCGGATTTGGCCTATTTTGAACTTGATCGTGATATAGACTCAAAGTATGCACATGCCGAATTTCGTAGTGATCTGTAATGAATAATGCACTGCCTTCATTGTCTAAGAATTTTAAATTTAAACAGCCCCCATTTTTGGAATTATTGGGCTGATTGCTCCCATATTTAATCTTAAGCGAGATATGGACCCAAAATATACACATGCTAAATTTGGCCTAGATTCGTGAAGAAATACGTCTTCTAATTTGTCGATAAATTAAGTTATATCCTATAAATATAATAAAATTATATACATACATATACCTATATTATGTACCTATATAAACTTTCGAACAGAGGATGTTTTTGGGAGTGAAATTTTTTCGAAGTCGTGATATGCTATCTTTTACAATTGTAGATTTTACGAAATCTTCTTTAAAAAAAAATAAGAATGCGTCAAAAAGCGAAACAATTTTAAAATTTCTCCAAACAGATGGACTTACTGGAATTACAATAAAACGAAAAAACATTAGGCTAAATCAATCATTTTTTGGTCTAAAAATTGAATCAACTTAAAAAAAAAAAAAAATAAAACAACAAAAATTAGATAAAATCAGAAAAATACCTAACACTTTTTATATTTCTCCAGCAAGATCTGAGAACTGGAACTATTAATTGAAAAGATTTATCATAACATAAAAAAATAAACTTGACATAATATTATTAACCTACAAGATAAAGAAAAAAACCGCGAAATACTATAATTCCAGTCCATAGATTGTGTTGAAGAAATTTTAATACAATTATTTTTCTATTTTTAGCAAATTTTTATTTTTATTTTTTGAAATTCGAATTTTTATCCTTTGAGACATAGTAAAATGAAGAATCAAGGGCGGCTTTGAAGGGGATGAGGTGGTTATGGCTCCCAAAATTAATTTGAAAATATTTTTAAGCCATTTTGTGCGTGGGTGTAGATACAAAAAAAAACTTCCCACCGGATCAACCTTTTCATTATGCCTCCATCAAAAATGAATTCCTGTAGCCGCCTATATGGAGAAACACCTGAAGCTGTTTTCACAATTTTTTTTTCGGTACCGGAATAATTTTTTTTACTTGTCATGGAGAGAATTTCGATATAAAAATAAACATGATATGCATTTGAATTTTAAGTTTCTTAGGGATTTGATAGAGATATCTAAATATTGTATTCGAGTTGGCTATAAAGAAATTAGATCTGTGAAAAAATAGAACGGTAAAATCTTGCATTCTCAATAAATTTTGAGATTGTAAAAAGAAAAACTTTCTGCCAATACAGATACTTATAAATCTTCCATGGTCTTCAATGTAGTAGAAACATTTTTAATGAATCTATGAAAAAATCAAGTTTTCACGCACGTGTAATTGAAGAAACATCAGGCAAGCCATAAAAGGATGTAAAACTTAACTGTGACGAACTGAAGTTTTTGCGAAAAACTTAGCTTGTTGTTGGAGATTATTAATTTTTAGAAAATTTGATCACTTGTGAGTTTGGATGATGGTATGTGGATTATGTCAGTTTTCAAGTCATTAGCGAATATGTTTGAATTGCCCTACCTAGATATTTGAAAATTGTTGTCAGACTATCAAGAGTACCTAAAGATTACATCTCCTTCGAAAAAAGTATCTTATCGTCGACAGCAATCTCTTACTACTAAAAATGGTCGATGGTCAAATTATACGACATACTTCAGTATGGAAGCAAAACCAGACTTCTCGATGGTGAAAATTTGTGAAATTTTTATTCGTGTGTGGTAATTAGGTAGGTATCTCGGATAGGTATTGATAAAGAGAGTGTAGCAATTATCGCAATTATCATCAGCGTGAAATTGAATGAGACTAGTCCAAGAAAAATAATATCCAATCTGCTAAACTGTGATTAAGTACCTACGTGAAAATATCATAAATTCGCTAATTATAATATATTCCTTAGGTACGTATACCTATCACTGTGACTTCATTTTTGGACCCAAATTCTACTAAGTAATTCATTTAAATGTGATATCCACAAATAAACATCCCTGTGACCAAAATTTTACTCAGACCTAAGCAAAGGTGCATATAGCTTGATTGTAAGGGGGTGCACATCTTCTCGAACTTGCCTTGTCACCCTCCTACCGAAATACCTCCACCGTTATCAAATACTCACTATTTAAAAAAATAACAGAAACATATATATAAAGACAAGCTGACACTGCAGGTATTTCGGTAGATAAGTGCCTAGATACGATTTTAGTAAATAATTAAACAGGTATAATACCTATTTACTATGTAGGTAGTTAATTTATTTCTATATTTTTGTGGTTTTGCATATAAATTATTTCTTTGCGGTCTACCTCATGGATTTTCGAATCGATTTGAAGTAAAGCTGTTAAAATTGTGTATGATGGCGACAGATAAACAGGGTTCAAAAGTCCCATTATGCTAGTAGATTTTTTTCCATTTTTATTTGGCTTATCATTTTTATCTTACTGGATTTTTATTCTCAAAAAACGAAATTCAGGTTCGTTTGCGTAAAATTACCTAGTGAATAGTATTACTGATTAATGATCCTCACTATTAGTTTTAAAGATATAATCTGAGTAAAGACTATATAAAATACTTAAATGGAAAACAAATATTTAATAAAAGTGGATTTTAATGAGAAAAAAATTCAAAAAAAATTTTTAAATTGCTATTAAAACAAAATTCCACAAAAGTTGCTTATATCGTAACCTGAATGAAAAAATTTACTCGGTTTTCCATAACATATTTCACTTTAAAATGAATACAGAAATAAACAAAACCAAAAAACACCTGAAGGTTTTACAATTCAACGATTGGTCGCTAGATGCTCAAACTGTTTTCAAAAATTATTTGACACCTTTATCAGGCGTTCCGGATGAAAAAAAAAAGAAAAAAGAGAAAGATACGTAGGTACACATTTCTGGGTCTGATCTTCTTAGTGAAAACTTCAACTACAAATTTTTTCAAACTTTAAAAAAATCATATTGGTACTGTGACCTAAAAGTGATCAAATTTTCTAAGAAAGATGAACCTAACTATTTTCTTACTATTTCCTAGATATGAATATTTTTGGATTTTTTACTAAATTTATCATTTTCTTATATTCTCATACATTTCAAAGCCTAGTGTTAATAGAAATTTCATGAAAAATAAGATAATTACATAAACCTTTTAAGGGGGTAGATATTTTTGAAAAAAGCTTCAATAATGCACACAATCTTTGACTATATAGCACTGGACTAGTAATGAACAATATTTTCTGGTTAGATATGCCAGCACTAAATAGGCAACCACTGTGTACCAAATGACGTACTTTCATCTACCTTTATGTACACCATCCTTGTGAATTTAAGGCATAACCCTTATCAGATGTATTCTAAATAGGGGAATTCAAGAAAAACATCGAAAGTACGCACCAAGTACGTGTTAGTCGTCTACTTTTATACCGTTATGTCTTTTTGTTACAAGTTATATTAAGGTTATGGAGCTTTACTGCTCCAGTACTACAAGTATAGTCAAAGCACACATTGCAAAAATATAGACTGAAGTTGTGACACCCGCAAATGATTGTCACGTTGATCAAAAATATTATTAGCCAAAAAATATGAAAACTAGGCAGAAAGTCCAAGTTTGCAGATCCCAAGAAATACCAATGTCTTAGATCAAAAAGAGAAAATGACGTGAAACAAGCTTGCCTACATACTACTTAGAATCATGAGGTCTTGCCTCATAGTATGTCACATAACTTCCCATCATTAGATTGTGGAAGCTCGATATTTCAGATAAAATGATCTTCTTCACAACTGAGATAGTAAATATAATTATACATAATAGTCACCGATGTTGAGGCTGTTGGTTGAAGCTTAGGTTGAAGTTTAACAGACTTGGTGTTCGGAGCTGTTGAACAATTGATCGTGGAACTAGCTATGTATGATGATGATGGTATTGAAGTCGTTTTATTTTCAGCTTGATCTTATTTTTGTTTCCATATAACGAATTATTAATATTGGATAAAAAGGTTTAAAGAAAAAGCAAACTCTGATCAAAGTACTGGCAACCATTTTGTTAAACTTAAGATCAACCCTACAAACTGATATGGGTCGTTTAGCGGCTCAGTTGGCACTTGAAGACAAATTGAACTTGAAAGAGGATTTTTTTCTCTCAGTCAAAACAGGTAAATCCAGAAACAGTCCAAAATATTAAAGAAGATGTCAGTTAATTTTTATAATAAGCTGCTGGAAATGAAAATCCAAAAATTTATGTCTCAAGACAATAGGCAATAACTACTCATTAGAGGTGGGATCGATATTTTGGATTAAATATCGATATTTTTCGTATTAATTTTTTTCTTCGAAATATTGATACGTATCGATACAAAAAAATATCAATATTTGATACCACTATTACTCATGTACTTTGAGAGAATAAGGCATGAAAAAAAAGCTGTACATAAACCTACCACGCCCATATGAGGCAGTTGATCGTACAGACAAAATATTTATACCTATTACTAAAAGCTGGAAAAGTGAAAAGGTTGTGTTATAAAAAAATTCATCAGAATCGTTAATAACTCAATTTAGACGATTTTTGGAGATACGCCTTTTGCTAACTAAACCGAAAAAAAAAAACCCAGTAATGTTGTCTCATTTGCATACCTATAATATTATCTAAATATGTATTTTTGTGGTTGTTTCGACAGAATTGAATTAATTTTTAAATGAAATTGGTTCAAAATTACCTACTTACAAGTAAAACATCAAGTGCAGCACTCACTCGCCATATCGAACACAGTTATCATTTCCGGGTGAGGCAGAGCATCGAGATGTTGAAAACTAAGCCCCCCAGATCTCAGCCTGGAATTGTAAAATTTATACAAAAAAAAAGATTTTATTTCGTTATTTTCAGAATAGTTTAATATAATAACATAGGTACTGTCTGATGGACAAGGCGACACTCTTCAATCATAATTTAAGTCTGCTGTAAAATTTACGCGTTTCTTATTTTATTCGCCCATATTTTCCACTTTTGAAAAATTTCCAACTAAAATTTCGCATCAGGGAACAGAAAACCGGTTCGCCAGCATATCGTAAAAATGAGTATACTCTTGTTTAATTTCGTACGTAAACATAACTATATTATGACTAAAATTGTAGAATCGCAATTTTTTCAAGGATAGCATTAGGCCTCGAGAAGTTTTTCATTTTCATTGAAACACTTTTGCCTCCTATTAAGATAATATGTTTCTAAAAACCGTACCATAACCAGCTACGTTTGGAGAGAGAAGGGATTATAATGGAGGGGCCAAGTGAAATCTGAAAGGATGAGAAAAACAATTTGTTGCATTAGTTACTTTTTTTTCCTTAATTTGAATATAAATCACTATGAATTTCACAATATTTTGTTTTGCCATAAATTTTACTTTAAATAAATTTTCCTTTGGTTTTCGGATATAGATACCAAAATACCTCCATCATGTTACATTTTCAAGACGAAGAGAAATGAATTTGGTGGTCCATTCGAAAAAATTCACTTCCCTATGAATTACATGAAAGAGGAGAATAAATTTGTCTCATTACTTACCGAAAAAACTAAAATGCTAATTAACTAAGTTATCAAAAATAATTTTCCTACTGCCTATTTACTTTTTTTACGGAGCAGCGAAAGTGTATTTTACGCACTACCTTACAGAAATAAATTGATTAAAAGGAGAATTCCCAGTAGATTTGCTATTATAATTTTAACCTGTGTTGACGAATATGTACGTTCTTTGTTTCCAACTTAATTTCTTTTAAATGCACGTATATTCGTTGACATAATCGTTCAATCATTCAATTCTAATTGCAACAGTCATTGCTGAAGTTTTATATTCTTTTCCAATTATGATAAAAAAGTATCGCAAGTAACCTTATGAGACAGGCTCGAACGGCAAAGGATTGGTGAAAAAATGAATTTTTGATCCGATAATAAAATTCATCAACGTTCACATTTTAAATCTATTTTTTTCTTTTTAATTTTTCCAAAAGTTTAAGGTCGAAGTTTTGTAATAAGATAGTTGGCTAAATTGGGACTACTTTACACAGAATTTCATTAAAAAAAAACCGACATTTATGGGTAGGTAGATCCGAAGTCAAATTGGGAGTGAACTTTGGCACTTGAATTTAAATAATTTTAAAAACTAGGACTGTTCATTCGAAGAAAAAAAAACGCTTGAAAACTCGGTGTGTTAATTTACATCTACAATTAAACAAAAAATCTAAATTTTAAATTCATGAAAAAATAGCTAAAATCAGTCGGGTGGTTATCGATATCTAACAAATATATCGATCTACCGAAATTTCATTCCAACAGTTTATACAAAATAATTAAAATTACCCCTTGCACCACAAATACGGGAAAGTTACTTCAAGCAACACAGGCAACTTGCTTTTCTCCAGCAGTTTTTTTTTGTTTTAGATTTTTCTCGAAAACAACTGAATCAATAGAAATCAAAGTCCTGTAAGACCTTGTCCTATATAAGAACTCCTTTTTGTGAAAATTTCGGTTTTATCCCTTTTGTAATTTCGTCGAAATCTTGGAAAAATTACTTTTCTAGCAATATTTTTCTTTTCCAGTAAGCGTCTACTTATTTGAATGCGACACAATAATTTTTTCCGAATTTTTTAAAGGAAATTAATTTTTATTGAACTTTGTCTTAAAACGATTACTGTCACTTTAGTTATAGGCTGAACTCGAGTTCGTTCAAATTTTTTTTTATCTATAAAAAAATCAATAGCATCTGATTCTTGAGGAAGACTCCCAAAGTGTCAGTCTGTCGAGAATGAGTCGTAGGTGTAGGCTGTAGATTAAATTTTTGATAAAGATATTCTTAATAAATTAACATATTTTAATGAAACCAGATTTAAAAATTAGAGGAAAATTACATTTGTGGCCACCATGTGATCGATTTTTTTTATATTCGAATTCGCCAATTTCTGATGAAATTAAAATTTCACGGGCTTCTAAAATTTATGAAGAAGCATTTTTGATTTGCTAGTTCTATAATGTTAATTAATATGCCAAAGCTGTCAAAATACCGATTATATTTTTCTGGTTTGAACAAAGTGGTCGCACATTGACAGTCATTCTGGTGTACAGGTGACTATGGCATTATGGTATTTTTGATAAGGGACATTTAATCTTATACTATAATACGAATAGTAATTGTATGTGGGCGTGGGTGTATGGGTGTATGTACTGCATGTATGTACCATTTTTGTTAGCGTGATAAAGGGCGTAATTTTTGTTCAATAGTTACGAAATTTGGTTCAAATATTACATTTGACACAGGAAACTGACCTACCAATTTTGAATTTAATTAATCGATTTGTTTAAAAAATATGTTAGGGAGTGCAAGAGTTAAAATCCACAACTTTTCCCCAGGGAGGGCTAGGGACCTCAAAGTTAGCTTAAAATCTTCCTTAAAACAACACAAATAAGTCATAAAAATTTCAGCTGGATCGATGGAGCGATTTTGAAGTGATAGACGTATTTACAAACAAACTTTCACATTTATGGTATAATATGGTATTATATATGCATTTTTTGTGTGTATGTGCGCGCGTATGTATGTATGTATGTATGTAAAAGCGTTATGAAGAACTAGACCGACGATGTTGCTGAAAATTACAGTATAAAGGTATTTGGGTACATAAAAACGATCAACATAGATCTCAAGTTTGAGAAAATTTGTTGAACAGATTATATGAGCATCTTAATCTATCGATCAGGAGCAAGTGATAACAACGAACGATGAAAAATATTTGACTATATAGTACTGGACCAATAAAGAAAGATGATTTCTAGTTAGACATGCCAGCGTTAAATAGGCAACTAGAGCGTACCTTTTGAAGTACTTTGCTTTGTGTTTATATACGATATCCTTGTAAATTTAAGGGATGTCTTTATCAGATGTATTTTAAATTGGTGAACTCAGGCAAAACGTCGAAAATATAAAGAAGGTACGCTAGGGTTGCCTACTTTTTTTCCGGAATATCTCGACATTAAAAAGTACATTGGTCTTAAGGAGCTTTACTGGTCCAGTACTATATTAATTTATAGTCAAAGTAAAAATTTATTAACCCTAAAAGTAACGAATAAAAAGGTTTTGTTAGCAAATTCTGCTAGGCCTAAACTGCGTATGATTATTATGATTTATGACTAATGAAGTATGAGTTAAATATTGCGATTTTAATTCTCGAGATATACGAATGCGATAATACCGAATAATATACCTAATACACCGGGGCAAATCTCAGTGAACCAGGTACTACATTTTTATAGGTAAACCAAAAAATAAAAACTATGTAGAACTAAATGGAAACGTTGTTTAAATTACATAGGTAGCTACTTAATTTTTCCTGTATTTTTTTTTCCACCTATATTTTCCCCTCTTTGATATTTGAGAGTTCAAGGAGCAAAATTTCCAAATTCATTCGTCCAAGTATAATGAATATAGATATGTTCTATAGACATTAATTATTAAATAATTTGTAAAATTTTTCAAAGAATCCTAATAGAACTTACTACGACTGACAGATGCCGATCAGATACCTACTCTTTGATGATTGAGATTTTCAATGTAGGTAAATCAACTTCTTTGAAACTGATTCGAAGATTTTTTCGCATTAATTCGAGGCAAACGAGAATATGTCAAAAAAATGAATAAATTTTCGTGTGAATTATTACGACGTTCTCCACTCTTTAGCGTAGATACGTGGTTTTAAAAGAAAATTGCTTTGTAGGATTTCCCTCGATAAAAAATTTTTTTATTCATCTCATTTCCTTTCCCCGCACTTTTCATGTTACATTATGACATGTAACGTGATCATACTATCAAGAAAATGAGACGTAATTTATAACCATGATGAACTACTATTGAGTGAATTTAATATACTTTTTCGTAGTTAGGAATAATAAGTACGTTTTATGGTAAACATACGACGGTACCTATGTAAATATTCAAAACAGCAGTTTAATTTTTTTCTGTTATTCCTTAGCCATTTTCAAAGTATGCCGGGTGTAATATGTTATAATCGTGAATAAGACAAATTAGTTTCTTCCATTTTTTGGCCCAGCATAGCGTAAGCTTTAAAGTTTTGATATACTTTAGCCAATTTATCATGTGGCAAACGATCGAACTGTCTTACTGAATATTACTGTTCACTGAATGTTGTAAGCTTTTCATAAAATACTACTAACTGTACACCTATAGGAACCTGTCTCTTGTAAGAATGATTACAACTTAGTGATATTCAAAAATGAGGATTATAAAGTTACGCAACACTACTAAATATACATATTCATGTCAATATTGTTGTCTCATTTAAAAAAATAATAAATTTAGAAACTAAAAAGTGTGATAGTAAGAAGTTAATTAGCGGGTTAGCTATACCTTAAGCTTACCGTATCTCATATTATCTTGAAAACACCATAGATTTTTCATAATGAGAAATTTTCGAATATTTAATTAACAGTATTTTTTTATTTTACAAAATATGTGAAAAATACATCAAATTAGGAACTTGAGTTAATTGTTTTTATTTAATATTTTTTCTTGCAAATAATTTTTTTATAACACGTGATTAGAAAGGCAATATTTATACTGATATTCTGCAAGAAAAAAATAATAGATATCATTGAGGAAGCATAACCTCGATGTAAAGTAAACGCGCCTTATGTAAAAATTTTTTCATAGAGGTTTTACATGGAGGCACGTTTTCTTTACATCGAGAGTATGGAGGTTGCAAGGTGACAAGGTTATACTTTCTTTTTGATACAACGTTAACCTAGCTCTAAGACAGAGACTGCAATCAAAACGACGAACTCCAAATGGTAATGTTTTTATTTTTATTTCAATTGTAATATTATACATACCTTTCTTTTTTTTTCTTTTTCTATAATAAAAAAAATCATCTATCTTCCCACCTTATTCATATTATTAATAGAAATAATAATAGAAAAAAAATTATAAAAAAATATACCCTGAGTGAGATTTGAAATCGGTAATTTCTGAATAACAGTCAGACTAGTTACAGATAACGCAACGGTTGCTGATACTGATTGAGGAATGTTCAAATTCTAAAATATTGAAAGTACTTTATCCACCATTAATAATATTAATTAAAAGAGTTTGAAAAAAAAAAAAGCTTTTTCAAATGTGCTTCACAGAAACCCCTTGCTAAATTAACAAAAAATGGCTGAAAGTTAAAGTATTACCGAAATTCATGTAGAATGGATGATTTCTTCTCATCAGTGTAATCCTATTTCACGATTTTGTAGCCTTCCCTAGAAAAATAGATGACAATTTCTCTGTAAAACCACGATACCTACGTAGGTAGTTGAAAAATTTGAAATTTTTCGAAGCCTATTCAGTTGTAAAAGTGAGCTTAAGAAAAAACATGCAAGAGTTTTGAAGAAAAACAATTTTTGTGAAAGTGGCTTGACCTGTGCGATGCAATATTGACCAGCATAGTTAATTATCTAATCTCATCAACATATTATAAGTACAAGGTGCTGGCGAGGAGGATGTCAAAATTAGTAGGGGTGGTAGAGTAAGTACATAGGTATTGTTTCAAGTAGTAACACCATATATCTAAAGTTCGATGATAAGTAACCCATGTAGGCGCCTATATTGGTCACCTAAATCGTTAAAAAAATCAGCATACAGCTAAATAGATATTTGAATGATATCTGAAAAAATGCAATATAAGCATGGGCTACGTTTGTACCAAAACATAATAAGCCAATCTAGTAGATTTAAAAAACTTTTTAGCTATTTAGGTATGCTTGGAAAAAATTTGACAAGGATTTAAAGTGTGCCCCAAATATTCCTAACTATTGTTATATATCATAAGAAAAAAATACAGCTATGTGGTTCAATATTAATTTTGTGCAATATTGAAGTGGCTTACCTGTATTAACTATCAGTAAAAACTAAAACCCACCGTGACAGAAAATGTGCGGTACCAAGTTTTGATAATAAAATAAGCTTATCCATTTAATTTTGAACCAAAATCAGGGTTCATTGGCAAATAATGCTACGAAATAATAGTCTCGAACCTGATAATTGGGTTTGTAAAAAATATGCGTTTGTTTTCACAAAATATGCATTTATTAACCGCGAAATTATGCGCTTATTTTTCTCAAAATATGCATTAATTATCCTGAAATATGTGAAAATATGACCTTATATTTCTCAAAATATGCGTATAAATAGGCTTGCATTTATGAATCAAAAAAAAAATCAAGTTTCTAAAAACTACAAACATATTTTAAATTTAAACAAATTTTTATTTGCTTATATTTACAAACAAAATAATATTTATTCAAGTTTTCAGAAGTTTGCTGTTGCAATAACACATAAACTACCGACAAAATTTTCTACCAAACTACTTTTCCGGCAAATTTTGTGTTTATTAGAAGATATTCAAATATATACTTTTTTTTTTTTTTTGGCAAAATAAGTGGTAAAATATGCGTTTATGGGAAAATATATGCGAATCACTGTGATAAACGTACAAGCCGTTAATTCATTCATTAAAATTATTTCACAAAATTATTTCCACCATATTATTTCACCAATTATTTTCTCATACTCGATGCACATGCGCCACTATCCACACAACCAGAAACAGACATAAAAAAAAATGTTCATCGCTTCCTCTGAAACAACTAATTTTGTAGTGTTACTTATAGGTATTCCAGAAAAATTCCAAGGCTGGCATAAGCCAAAGCACCAAGGAGCAATGTTTCAGGACTTGTATATTATACGTTTATAACAAAATATTTTGAAATATGCGTTTTTCAAATTTTATATTTGGGCTCAAGAGGCTATGATACATAAAGAAAAATTATAAAATTTATATTCTGATGCATGGATAAAAAATATGATTTTACATATTTTTAAACAGTTTTATTTAGTTTTGTTTGAGAGCTGAATTTAGATTTTATATTGACAATTGGATTGTGCCCTATAGTCGTCTGGTTTTTATCTCTATGCTTTTTGTTGTACTAACTAGATAGAGATGTTACGCCTAGACCAGAGTTGAGACACACGCCATTTTGGATTGTAATTTTTCCAAGTGCTATTTTATTATGTTTGTTGAACATGCTCATTGTCAGTGGGGAATTGTGTATTAATTCACAACAGATATTTTCTAAGGTTCCCTAATTTCATATTGATTTGCTGGAAGAGGTGTTTGGAGGGTTTCTCCAATGTTCACAAAGAGAGACAAAGTGAATGGAGTATTGGGTATTTTTCTTTTACTTTTTTCATATTTTGGAAATATGTTTTCAATGCTAAGGGCTTGGTAATAAAACTTTCACTTCCACCTCATGTTCTATAGGACCCACTAATTTTCGTTTATCCACTGTTTTCACCAGATTTTTATTCAGATTTTTATTGAATTTTCACGTTTTATCTTTTAAGGGATA
This sequence comes from Ericerus pela, assembly GCA_011428145.1. Lineage (NCBI taxonomy): Eukaryota > Metazoa > Arthropoda > Insecta > Hemiptera > Coccidae > Ericerus > Ericerus pela. Next base: position 565,230 of record WOFM01000288.1, read on the forward strand.
ACTAAACTTGACTCTGTTTCAGCAGAAAGTACATTATTTTTATTCTTCAGTCATTACCCTTATTGAATTAAAAAACATGAATTTTTCGGTTCCTTAAATTTTGATTTAATCAATATTTGAAAACTATCGGTGTAACGTTTCTTCGTGAATTTTAATCACAATTAATTTTTTAGAGCTATCAGTTCAGGTTTCAACATGTCGGACAGCGACTATTTAAATTCTCGATTAAACAAAGGTTTTTGAAAGAGAAAAGTGAAGCCTTGTAATCATTTAACGGTAGTTATTGCATACAGGATGCATTATTAAAGCAATAAAACTGTTTTTATTTTTAAACCTTTAGCTTTGGATATTCCCGGTGGACGAGTATCAGAGATGAAAATGGTTTATTTATAAGAAAGCCCGAGTTGGAGTGATTTTCCTTTCTCTAGAAAACTTTTTAAATTTGAATATTTGACTTCGATTATGAAATTACTGTCTGATGCAGTTAAAAATAAAAAATAAGCCTTTCAAAAACCCAAATGATCGAATGCATTAGCCTCACTTCGATTCATTAGAAATGATTATCTGGAAAAAATTGATTAAAATACATATTTTCCGGCTCCATATGAATGTACAATAATAGCTACCTACGTTGTTTTGTGAAATTCTTGATTTTGGAAACCTCACAAATTATTTTTTTCAATTTTAAGATCTCACAATCAATACCTATATATAACTATATACCTATATATAACTATATATAAGTCAATTAAAATTTCAACGTTAAAACCAATTGTATTTGCATCAATATTGACCTTGGATTGCTCTAGTTCGGATGTTTTTCTTTTCAATTGGCATTCTTTGCCATGAACGCATGCATCTATTTCGACTAATTTAGTACACATTCTAAATAATTATGTCAATAATTTTTCCATTCAATTTTTAATATTTAAAACGTAATAATTTGTGATGACCGTCTATTCCACAATGAATAATTTATTCAGAATTACTGGTTTCAACCTTTACTCTGCATAGTGTTTGGACAAGAGTCGACAAAAAGCAATTCAAGGTAGTTAGAAAAACCGTTCCTTAGATTCAATTAATTTTTCTTTAGTTTTTTCGGATTTCCCTAGGACCAAATTCGAGTGCATTGGTAACTCCTATATCAAAAATTTAAATTTAGTCTGCTTATTTAGGATTTTCATAAGACTTTTACCCTATGAAGAAATTTCAACTAAATATATTAAAACTGAACCTGGTTCAAGTGTTCCATAAAAATATTTTTTACATGTATGAACGCAATGCTTTAGAGATTGAAGCCTGATAATTTTTGCGCGGTAGGTACTACTCGCATACAAATGCACGAAGATGTAAATGTGCATTTGATTCTTTATGGAACATGGTTTGATACGTATAAAATTAAATTAGCCATGCTCGTTTACCCGAGTACAGTCAACTATTTTAATTTATTTTAATTATTTTCCTGTTTAAAAATTCCCATCCGGGACATTATAATGTCTAGTCTATCTTTTCCCTTCAACCATTGAACTTGTTAAGCGAAATTTTATGGATCTGTTATATCTCTTAAAGTATACCAGTATTTTTATGAAAAAAAGTTTTTTTACAGTTGCTCTCGTACATAAGTTGTATGGAAAATTCCATAAAAAAAAATAAAAAAGTGGTGTTAATTCCATAAAATGATCAAATTTTATTTTTCATAAACGGGTTGGGTTGAACTTTCGAACTGCCAAAAAAAAATTTCATCTCTGACCTATATGCATTGACACTTGTTAAAAAAGTGCTCTCGTATTAGTTTTTCGCATATCTGAATCTTATTGCAAAAATAACCTAGATAAGAATGTTTAGTATCTTCCCATTAATTTTCATATCAATATTCTGGAACAGTAGGTCGAATTGTAATGGAAGTAACTGTGAAAAATACTGTATTTATAATATCCACCTAAAAAATAAACGTGTTCATGCAAAAAGAAGCCAATTTCAATTCGGTGCAAAGAGTAAGTTTGTGGCACTTGAAAGTAGATTCAATTTTTGCACCGTTATCTTGGCGGCGTATACACACTTTTAATTTGGGTTAGGTACTTTTTGCACTACATTTTTCATATCTCCAATTTGTTTCTTTTTTCCCTTTCTTCATACAATTTTATCGATTGGTATAGTATAAAATATAGTGCACAACTTGCTAAGTTATTTTTTATAACACCCACTTGAAAAAAAGTGTGGAGTTGGATAAAAAAGAGATAAAAAGTACCCAACTTTTTACAGGAGTGAAAGATGTGTAAAAAGTATGTAGCACGTCAGAGTAGGCAAAATCAAAACTGTGTATGTGCGACCTACACTGTGCTGCAAACATTAAGGAATTTGTAAAGGTGCATGTGTAAATTCTCGCTTTGACACCGTTTGGAAATTCACCTCTTTACACACTCTTTGGACATTTTGTAATACGCTCTCAATTATTTTGTGTAGCAATCATCACACTGGTATTTTTGTATCGGATTTTACAAAATATAACTACACTGCTGTCACAAAATATTGGGCCTTCATATGGGCTGCAGTGCGCTGTGCCTTAGTCAAGGTACTGATGAGCATAAAAAATATGAGGTAGGTAACTGAAAAAATGTGTTAATTTAAATCTGGATTTCTGAATATTATAATTTTTCATAAATACTGTGGATTCTGCTCAACTAGGACACAAGTTAATTGCAACAGTTCTATAATCACTAACAAAAAAAACAAAAAAACAAAAACGAATGGTATAAACGTTGAAAATTTTCATTTAGTTGGGACAAAATATTGGTTAGTTGGGACATCATAATTATATAATCTAGGAAATCAATAGAAATGCTAAAGTTTTTTGAGGAAGAGGGAAAGGAATAACATGGGTGGTGTTTCATTTTTTTCCCATATGTGGTACTTAAAATTTTTTAGGACATCCTTAGTTGAAAAATTTTTTTGGTAGGAGAAAATTTTTTCGAATTGTTTATTGAAAATAAAAATTTTTTGTAAATTATTTATTTGTGGTGTGCGAAAGTCTAAAAAGTGTGTACACAGTGGAAGCAAGGTTCCAGGAAATGGATCAGGAAAAGTAAATTTTTATGACACAAACTGTATTTCAACGTGAGATGGATTTATTAAAAAGGGAGAATCGAGCGCTCATGACTTACTTCACACACACTCCACTCTTCGATCTAGTTTAAAGAAAATTACGACATTCTGGAATTTATTATTTTAATCAAGATTTGACATGTACAACTTTAGGCATGGAACATGTTTAGGCTAAGAAAATATAGATAAGTAAAAGAATAATTTATGGATTTTAATTAGGAACAACGAACATTACGCATATTATCGAATTTAAGACAGAGGTGCTAACTTGAATTGGATGAGCACAGAAACCATAGGTCTGACCACTTCCTGAAGACAAATTTCATGAATTCAAATCAAAATTAAAAGGTTGATTCATTTTGAGTGAGAGAGTAAACTACTCACCAATAAGGAAATCCTGTTGATCAGTTGATGTTAAAATTAAGAGTACCTACCAAACAGTACTAACAAAAGTCAACAGTTTAACATAAGAAAAAATGGTGGTTGAGACCTGAATTATAAGCCAACAGTAAGTAACTCTGTCTGTAATTGTAGTGCAAGAAAGGAAGAAAAGAAAGGAAAGGAAAATAAAAAAATAATAGGAAATAATGCCCGCATGTTACATATTTAAATTAATTTTGGCTTATTTTCATGAAATACTGCTATAAAATGAATTATTTCACCTATTTTTGGATGGTTTACAATTTCTTTCATAATATATACATGTATATGTGTACACATCTCTGTTGAACTCGATACAGGTTGCAAATTTTTATTCAACAATCTTGAAATTTAGTACAGTAATTTGGATATACACGAGAGAAACCACATTGTTATTGGTTCAGATCGGCCCTTTGGTTTGTCTGTTACATTCTATTATGTTTCATTTTTGGAGCCTTATTGGTTCTAGAATGAGTAATTTCTAAGAAATACTCACGAAATTAGCTATAGACATAGAATGTATAATATTCTAACATTCTGAAAAATTTGGTTTCAATTGGCTGAGCGGTTCATCCGTTGAAGTGATTTGAAAAAATCTCAAATTATTGCTAAGAAAAGAAGATAAATTTCAGATTGATCAAAGAAGCTGGTAGGAAACTAGGCAATCATTTAATAACTTGCATACGTTTCTTATAACTTCACAATAGAATTTATTAATAATTATGAATTTCCTTGACATTAAATACACCTAATTTTTATCCAGCATTTTGCCAAACACTTGATATTATAATTTTTTTCTGTAATTATTTATTTATTAAGTTTTTTTTTGTCTTGAAACTTTCCCCAAAGTACCTCCTTGCAACATGATTCTCAGAATAAGTCGATATTCTTGTATAGGTCATATATTTTGACAGCGGTAAATGCTAGCAAAATTTTTTCATTTATTTATGTTGGGAATAACTTCCTCTACAAAAATCAACCATGACAAATTTTCCACAACGTACTGCAAAAGAAATAATTTAATTTTTTCTGCCAAAATTTCTATCCAGTGGTTGTACACAGCTATGATTTTAACATTTTCAAGTATTTTTTACAATTCTATTAAATAAACAGATGAAAATTAGGTTTTTGTCAAAATTGACTTCTTCTTGTCACATTTTCAGTGAAAAATAACTCATTAATTGTTTTTTGTCCTTCGTCGTAATGAAAATGAAAGTTTAAATTATTGAAATACAATATTTGAATTTAAATAAAAACGGCATATTTTAGGACAGAATTTAGTTTTATAACCATTTTATCCATTGTCGTAGATGAATATTTTTGTCTTTCGTTGTGGTTATAAAAAAAATTTGTCTCCAGTTTTTTGTTTCTCAACAAAAGCCTAAAATTTTAGTATTCTGAAAGGGAAGCTAGGAATAGACTAATTTTTTACTGTTTTTTGTTTGAATTTGGCAGTTTATAATAACATCATAATTTCACTTTGTCCGTTGTAGTGGATGTGGGAATTTTCAAAAACCTGTAGTTCACCTTTTTGAATTTACTACGCTGAAAACTTTTATGTTTTTGAAGGGAATCTACCAAATGATCAAGTTTTAGTTATTTGTGTAAATTTGATTGTTCAAACATATCATCATAATTCGCCTTTTACAGAGAACAATTTGTCTATTGTTATGGACATGAAAAATTTTCAAGAAGTTATAGCTCATCCTCCAGGGGATATTGCTAACTTGCGCTACATATAAGTCGATAATTTCATCCAAAAAATTTACAAAATTACTTGAAAAATTTTTTAAAGAAAATTACACCAACAAATGTACTTATTCTGAAAATTACCCGTAGATATTGTATTCTTCATTAATGACCAAGAAATACCTTCTTTGTGGTGTAAAAAATTTTAAATGTTTACCACCAGAGACATATAAACAACAAAATAAGTGTAAAAAAAAAATTAAAAAATTACCCATGAACCTTTATAGCTGCTGCACTTGCATTAAAATTAGTACAAGAAATTTACAAAAACGTTAAGTGCTAATTTAACGTTTCAGAACTTTACTATAGCTTTATACAATGTCAAGTGTAGAATGTAACCTCCTACTATATACGATAAGAAAGAAAAAAAAGAAAAAACTGGTTGTCGGTTGTCCCAAAAACGTAAACTAACAAGGTAATCTGTATGTGCTATTTGTAAAATTCACTACCGTATATATTTCGCAAATTTTTTTCTATCTACACTCATGTAGCTGCTGCCAGCTATTATACTATACTGTTGTGTTGGTGCAGGCCCAAAATACCGTACGTACATACACCAGGAAGAAAGCGAAAACAGAGATCTGGTAAAGCTTAAACTTTGAAAAACTGGCTTTCACATTAAACGTGTATCAGATGGGGGCTATATTAATACTCGTACAATAAAACCTTACTTTTATTATTATTATTTTTTTTTTATTTCACTCACCGGAACTAGTTTTCGCCGTGTAAACTAAGTCATGAAATTCTATATCCACAGGCGGTTTTTTAACCTTATGTGTGATAGTTTTTAATTTCGCAGCTGTTGCAATTCGCATCATCGGTGCCTTCGATCTGCCAATTTCTTTGAGTCCCGTTTTTCTGACCACATGATCGTCGACTTCTTTTTCGGGTATGCTAATCACATTCGCCTCAGATTTTGGATTGTCTGGAAAAAATGTAACGCTGCTACCCTGCCGGATTGGACGATCAATTTTCACAGCCGAGACGAGAGTCGCATCTTTCGTCGAGAGAGGATTCAGTGGCTGCGTGACTCCGTCGACAGAGTCCACCTTTCGGGCTTTCAGCATACCGCACCAATGTGATGATTCGGCCCAAAAAGAAAGTGAAAAAAAAACACCAAAACTATTTCGACTGCACTTTGAAAAATGATACTAACGTTTAGTGTATTTTTATACGTATATTTTAGCTTTATTTGATTTTAAAGTTTTCGTTTTTTACCCCACGAGGTCACTCAAAAATTATTCGCCACGACACGATTACTGTTGAACAAAAAGAAAAAAAACTTCCAACTTCATAATATTAACGTATCGGTGAATGAAAGTAAGACTAAACAGCGAAGAAAAAAACAAAAACAACAACAAAACAAAGAGTTTTAATCTGCTTCTGCCTTCACTAGAGACGAACGAAACTTTCACATATAATTCCGGAGGTGTTTCCTCCAAAACACGTCCGCGCTGCAATGTATACAATGAACACCTGTAAAGAAAGAAAAAAAGAAAAAAAATTATAACACCACGTTGAATTGGAATGATAAAAAAAAAAATAAAATAAAAGCACATAATAATACGAAGGTAAGGTAATAAACTATTATGTAAACGTTTTTCTTGACATTAAGTAATATTTAGCGGATGATTTAATTTTGTCGCATGCTGGTAATTTACTCTCTCCATTTTTTTTCAACGCTTGTTTTTCTTTGTTCTGTGTTTGATAACAAATTGAAATAATGAAATCGACTGGTCTATGACGCAGGACAGAAGATAGTTTTGCGGATGAGATCATTGATTTCTGGGAAATTTTGAATGTCAAACGTTATGGGTAATTGAGTTAATTACTTCAAAATTTTCTCTACAAATAGATTGTATTTTCGATTCGATCCGTGTCTGTACTTATACATTTTTTTTTTTTTTTTTTTTGGTAATTGTTTTAGCATAACTTTTCACTCTGGGCACCGATTTTGATTAGCTTTTATTTTTAAATAGAGAGTGAATCCGATGAAGGTCCATTTTCTCGTCTAATATTTTTTATTATTTGGTATATACAACTATTGTATTCCGTGCAGTGGCAAGACCCAGGAGCAGGACATGTGGAAAAGCGCAAATCTTAAGTCGTAAATCATAAATATATAAGTCACTCAAATTCTTCTGTGCACAATATATATATATATATATATAGGTATATACATTTTTTCACTTTCTGTTCATTTTGGCACTATTTAGGAGTTTGTGCAGCTTCCGCTATTTGACTTATGCCAATAAAACTTGGGTTAGTGTTAGAAGTTTTTATGAGCTACTCAACTGTGTTAAAGTTTTTAAAATTTATCTTATGCATTCATCTTGGTGAGAATTTTTCAGCATATGGGGCAGCTCATAACGCTTCGGTCCTTCATTGCGTTAACCAAGATTTATCTTGAAAATATTGTATACTATCATTCTCTCTGTTAAACTGCAGTAGCCAACATCTTTTCTGTATATTTAGGATTCTCTGTTATTACATGTACACGGTTTTCTGATCAATCATACTGAAGTAAATTGCAATTTTTTAACTGGCCAATAAGGAAACTTTTAATGTGGCAAACAGGCTGTAATGCCTAAAAGAACAAGCATTTTTTTAGATTAACCAAAATATTGCATGTGTGAAAAGTCTACAAATATATAACACAAAAGTGATTGAGAGAGTGCAAATGGTTTCAAGATTATTAGATTATCAATAGCTCTGTTTGATAGGACTACACCAACTTACACCAACCAACACCAGGAGGGCGATTCCACAAATGTATGAATGTTATATGACTTTGCGCCAAGTTTTACTTGAATATTTGTGGAATATCCCTATTAGTGTAGGTTGGTGTAAGTTAGTGTAATCCTATCAAACAGAGCTAATGTACATGCTATTACCATATTTCATTTTTATCACATAAGTGTATATTAATGAAAGTAATGAAAACATCTTCAATCGGTCGAAGAGGATATTTTTATTTGCGTTATCAAAGGTTATAATAGGTATTTTTAGGGTGGTGTTACATGTAGTTATGTTTAAATCAGCAATTTTTGAAGCTTCTCCGTGGCTCAGTGCTAACGATCTGAACTGTCACCTCTGCAACTTGTGTTCGAATCTTTATGGATAGTATTGAAAGCTTTTTTTGTAATTTTAATTTTTCATTATTACTTTTTATTTTATTTTTACATTGTATCTGTTAGTGGATTAGGCAGATTGTTTATTATATTAAAAAGAAGAAAAAAGATGCCGTAACTGCTAGAAATCTTTATTTTATTCTCTCGGGTACTTTTCATTTGTCATCTGTTTACCGATGCAACCAGAAATGCCTGAAAAAACATCCTCTTTGATCGCAGGAGCTTAATGTTATATTAATACATTAACATTTACTGTTTATTGAAATAATTTTTGTTAAAATTCGAACCATTGGGTATTGTTCTTATAACATTCAGTAGGTATCTAATATTATTTATGAGTAGGGCGAGAATTCTCTGGCATTTGCCAAATCATTCCCTTAACAGGGAAGGGCTTGAAAATCAAATTGAAGTATGTTTCACAGGTTGGGGTGCTGAGAGAAAAATTTTATTTCACCAAAAAATGCTGAAAATTGAATAAATTCCAACAATGACGTAACTGCCAAAAAATGGCCAATAAATCTTATTTTCGAAGAAAATCTGTTGAATTGGAGAGAAAATTGAAATTTGAAGTATTTAGGTGCTATTTTCATTGTCTACATTAAATTCGAATTACAGGGAGCTGGATTGACTCTAGACACCCATTTTGTTAATGAACGACACATATCTAGAGCTTTGAGAATGAGCTCATCAAATTTCTCGTTACACAATACATCATTTTCAGATAGAAAATTGAGAATTTGAGAAAAAATTTAAATTTGAAGTTTTTTGGTGCTGTTTCCATCGTCTAACGTTTTTGTTTTTTGTTTTTGCAGAATAATACCAAAAATACAGTTTTTGCTGCCGAATTTTAACCATAATAATGCCAAAAAATTCGCACTCTATTTATTAGAAATTTCAAGTGAAATGTTTGAAAAACAATAGGATATTTTAAAATCTCATGACTTTACCTAAAATCCATGGACTTCTTTACTACCTGCAACGAAAATTTTAATATAAAACGTAGAATTAACCAGAAGAACTTTAAAATGCAATTTTTGAATTCATGTTGGTAACTTATATACTTTTAAGCAACTAAACTTACGCTCAAAATGTATACTTAGTCTAAACTTCATTATTTCATTTAAAAATTTTTATTTTAATAACTAATTTACAGGGCTGAAAAGAACACCATACTCGAATTCTTATTATAATTTTTAACGTCCTGTGTTTCTGTTAATTTTTTTTCGCGGAATTTTGTTGGCAAGTAAGTATAATAGATGTGGAAAAATATAATTTTCCAATTAAGAATTACGTGTTTCGATGTTCTTAAATGGAAATTTCAGGTACCCAGAGCGAAGCGAAGTAGGGGATATGAGTGTTCGAACTCCCCCTCCCAATTAAAAAAAAACATTCGTAATTTCTTTCCTCAGTAATGGCTAACGAACAAGCGCATTCGCAAATTTAATGGCTCGAAACCGCCCCCTTAGAATATTGATTTCACTATGCTACTGGCAGGTTCCTAAATGGACTATGTTTGAAAAAAAAAAGTAAGAGGTTTTCAAAAGAAGTGGGTAAGTATACTTGGTGTAAAATTAATTTTTTTTTTTTTCTTAAACAGAATGGTTCAAAATGCTATCGTGTACTACTGTGAGACTAATACTTTTTGGACGTTGTTTTTTTCTCGACAGGATATAATCCTCACAAGCTAAATGGACATTTTTCACTTTTTTCCATTACAAAATTTCGAATCGTCATCCTGACTGCTAAATTTTGCTATCTAAATGAGTTTCAAACTACTCTGCCTCACCCTGCTCTTCTTCCGCCAAAATTATGATTCATTCTTTATAACTCATTAAAGATTTACTTCGTTCTTGCAAATTAACTTCTGCTAACGCAAAGTTCGTTATTACCATTGAATTCATTCATAAATACGTTACCTATACGGTACACCGAATGTTTTTTGATTTTTTGGTTGAATATAGCGAACAAAAATATTTTTATCTAAATTTGTTATTTTTTTCAGGTTAAAATCCGCTATAATCAACACTTTGTTCTTAATAGCGTGTACGAGCATATAGGTAGGTATGTACCTACGGATGTTTTTGTTACTACTTACAGTTTGGTGTATAACTCACAGTAGATACCACCTACCTAGGTAGTGGTTAGCGGATGGAGATTCTCAAAGAATAAATTAATTAGGTACTTAATATAACTTCAGATACCTTCGTTTGTTTTTTTTTTTTTTGTTTTTTTGTTTTGTAGTTCGTTGGCATTAACTAAGAGAAAATTATTTTTATTTCCAGCCATATTTTGTTGTTGTTTTTTAATTTTTCACACGAAATTGTGTTGCAATTAATTAATTTGTGCGTCTTTTCGGAGGGAATAAATTGGACCTAAAAAACTCTACACACGTCAAAGTTAAACATTAAAAAAACAAAAAAAAAAACACTAATTATTTACATATTACGAGTTAGTCACACAATTATAACGTTATGCGTGTAAGGTCATTATTTACGAAGCCTCGTTAAACTTTTCTACGACTTCATTCTGAAGGAACGGAAAAATCAAAAAACCAATATATTATACTCCTCTACTCCTTAAATGTATTCATTAATCGGAAATAACTATTAGGTTATCACCGTGTTTTTTTTTCTCCCCAGTTTACATGAGAAGATTTCCTTAAAAAAGAAAATTGTTATGATTTGCGTCATGGAAGTTTCTAAATCTAATGAAAATATTTTAAATTTTATAACTCGATGGCTAATAATGCATTGTAATCGGGTAATTAATACGTCCTATATGGAATCGAGAAATAATGAACTAAAATATTTTTTAGGTGTGAGCCAGCTGGAAGTTTTCATAGCTTATCATAAAAATAAAGATTTTACTGGAAAATAAAAATAACAGAATAAAAAAAAGACCTTTAGTGGAAGAAGATAATTTTTGTTTGAAAATGTTCTATGAAAAAGTGTTCTTCTTGAAAACACACTGCATTTCTTTTCTTCTATCTAGCCCCTCTTCGTGTTATTACTTATTATGGCCTCTTAGCAAAATTAATTAACGCTACAGAATACTGTACAAACTCCGACTTCATCCGATGTTGAAATAAATTTCTGAACATTGATAAAGTCTCCTTATAAGGGAACCAAAAAAGAAAATAAAAATCGAAAGTAGAGTTATATAATATTCTGATAAGCTATCAAAGGCTATTGTTTGATCTAAACTTTTTCTAAAACAATTTTCGATGTCCGAAAATAAGGGAATTTGGAGTGAAAAATAATTTCTATATTGAAGGTTCTAATTTTTAAAATACGTTTACAGCTTTTGTGTCACAAAAATGGAATCGAACTGGGAACCTACAGATTAAAACAGCAGCGACGCTACTGCATGGCTACACCAATCCACACAACCACTCACCCCCAGTGTTGCAACCATGGTTGCAGCACAAAAGCACACAGAGGGTAGAGCTATGCTGCTGCTACAGGGGGAAACTAACAAACTTGCAATACAGGCTTATGCCATTACGAATCAATGCCACTCTTTGAAAGGGGGTGCGTGAACCAGTAAAGAAGTGTGCTTTAATCACGTCGAGGTCACCATTTCTGTGAGTTGCCTGTGTGGAATCAAACTGGCAACCCACAGATTAAAATAGCAGCGATGCTACCACATAGTTACAACATCACTGATAGATTGTGAAGGTGTGGGCATATAGGTTCATATCCCTACAAATATATTATTTTAGAAAAAACTAAAAGAAGAAAGTGATCTATCCTTATGTGAAAGTCTATTCAAATATTTGTGTGTGTCCAATAATATTTTTTCGTGTTGGAATGAAATTTGCTATTTTTTGTTCAGTCAAGATGAATTAAAAAATGTATTTTTCAATTTGGTGTTGTAAAGAAATTTTTTTTCCATAAACAGAACCAACTTAAAAAAAGACAATAAAAAATGCACTAAAAATTGAAAAAAATTTTTTTTTTAATTTCTCTAGCGAGATGTAGGTCTAGGGACTGGAATTATTGCAGTTGGTGCTAATTAAAAAGTTTTGTCACAAAATTGGAAAGAATTGTCATAGGTATATGTATGTGGTAAACGAAAAGAGTGCCAACTTCTATAATTCCAGTCCCTGCACCTAGATCTTGCTGGAGAAATTTTTAAAGAATTATTTTTCAATTTTTCGTGCATTTTTTATTGTTTTTTTTTTTTAAATTGGTTTTTTTATTGAAAAAAATTTTTTTCAACCACTCTTTGTTGGTTTTCAACCCTGAAAAATTTGACTACAATTTCAAAAAAATTTGTTTCTTGTTTCTGATTTTCTGTTTCTCAATCTGATTATTTCATTCAAATAAAAATTCAAGGGGTATCTTTTATTACCTATGTATAAGAAAAATTGCTTTTTTTGTGTTATCTCATCACAGTGTTTATTTTACACCAATGGACTGAAAGTTCAATAATAAAACTTAAAATAAAATCGATTTAAAAAAAAATAAACCCAATCCTGCATTAAAAATAAACTAAAAAAATTTAAAAAAATGGACTAGAAAAATTTTAAAAAGGCAATAAATTGGAAAAAATAATTTTGTGAGGATGTTATAATAACACCTTTATTTTTTTAAAGAAAATTTCTCAAGTCAGGGCCAGACCTGAAATTTTTAATTTTGTAAATTTGACAGAAGATTTGTAATCACTAATCAGGAACTAATAAAACTTCCAAATATGTACTAATTTTTACAGAAATTTGTTGAATTTTAAATTTTAGGTTTGTAATTTTGAATTTTGTACCTACCTATTGATCCAATCTCTATAAAAATTTAATAAGATTACCTTATTTTTCTATTTTTCATTGTTTCAATTTTATAAAAATGAAAAAAAGGAGTCCAGTAGAGAACCTGCCAATATGTCTACGTACTGAGTTTCACAGTTTAATTAAATTTAGAATTTCAGATTTACCATATTAGATCTGTCATTTAAAATTTTGAAAAATTATGCACACACAAGCACACGAAACTTACTTGAATAAAGTAAAAATAAGGGCACAATCCAGCGAAATGTATAAAAAACGTGAAATTTTTTTGAATATAACACACGCACACAAATATACGTAGACTTGCAAAAAATTTGGGGTCTGAACTTTTACTTATTATTGAAAAATCTCTCAAGTTTTTAAAATAAAAATTTTCCAGTTTTTCAGTTTGGCATATGAATTTTCTTTATACCAAATTTCAAATAATTTGGTTCAGATGCCATGGCATGATTGTGTCCTAAACATCGAAGTACACTTTCACATTTAAATTGTGCATAAGGTAGTATCACTGTTTTTCTCATTACCTACGAAGTTAAACAAAATTACGTTTAATTTATAAAATTTAGTCAACTGAAAAATTTCAAGTTTGTTCCTGAAATGATTCTATGATTTAAATTTATCGCAGTTTTTACTGTGCAGTTAAAGAAACATTTGTAGGAATGAAAGTTCAAGGACAATTTTTATGGAATAATTTAAGCTTTCAAATTGGCTAGGTGTCGTGAAACTCGCACGTTGTAGATTTTAGTTTACGAAGCTAATTAAAAAATTTGATAAAAGAAGGATTATTATTTTCATAGCAATTTATATAAAACATTACAAACGAATAAAAATTACTTGGAAAAGTAGTGTAGGTGCTAGAACGTTATAAAGTTAATATATTAGTTTTATTTGGTTCAAGAAAAAAAAAAGGCGTGAATTCCGCTGGGGCTATAAGAACTATACTCATGAAGGATTGATATGTAAACATAATAATAGTGTGGTTTTATGCATGTGTAACATGTTATGCATGCACACAACCACACACCTACACGTCATATAACACACACAAATGAGAGTTACAATTTATAAGTGTTACAGTTACACAAATCTGATGATTGTAGTTCTCATTTAGCTCCTACCATAGACCGAGTGCTAAAATGTTTACAAATTAAAAACTGCACATAATTATATTATGATGGTATTTGTGAACATGAAGTAAATTTAAAGTGGATGCGAAATAAAAATTAATATAGCGAACTACCTAAAATTAGTGGGGACTCGAAGCCAAACCAGAAAAAGAGGAAAAAAGTTATTAGTTTGTGGAAAAAAAGTTTGATTTGATTGATTAACAATAGCTTTCATTTACTTTTTACTTCTCTCACAATGTTGCCAAATAAGTTTTACTATTTATAAACTTTTCAAAATAATTTAAAACAAATTTTCAGTACATTTTGCAAGGTGAAGAAACCCCTCATAGAAAATAAGAAGAAGAAATCACTAAAAAAAGTTAAAAATTGATGCTACCTAGGTTGAAGTATAAAAATTTGAAACAGGATATTTTGAAACGAATAGACAGGTATTTTAGACCAGTTATTTACAAACGCAAACATAATTCAATTTTCAATTGGACTTTTTTTATTAAAAAAAAAAAATGTATGATTTTATGTGGGATTGAGTTCAGTTTAACTTCATTCCAGTTTCTTAATAAATAACCATTATAGTTATCAGAAAATCTCAAGTAAACTACAATTTATTCATTTCAATACGATAAATTATCAGTAAATTATTTTTTTTTAAATTTAACTTTTGAGTAAGAAATTTTATTGGATAAAAAAATGGTTGACCTTCAGGTGATCTTTATGAAGTGTATGTCTATTCTGAAGTTGAATAATTTAATCAGTGTTCAATCTCAAGTTGATTAATTTTTGGAATTGGATTTGCTCCTGGCAATTACAGATTCGCAAGAGCCGAGAAAAATGATTAGGTAAGACATGTTGCCAATTTTTTCTCTAAATTTGGTTTTATTATTTAGGTAAGCAAAATTTTAAGTCAAAAATGATTCTTGAAAATTGGGAAAGTACATGTAGTTAAAATTTGAATTAGTGATTATAGTATGATTTATAAAATTTTTAAGCAAGCCATTTGCCATTTAAAAATATCATAATCATACAAGTGTTTGTAAATCATTGAGAATAATTGATTTTTTAGGATGGGCAGTATTCCAGTTTTTAGTATTTAATACAAACTTTTAAATTAATATCGAATTGAACTGAATTGAAATATGAGTAATTAACTTTGGTTTGAGCTGATTAATACAGAAATGAGATGATCCACAAACATTAGAGGTCAAAATAATTATTTCCAGAGATGGTACTATCAAAATTTTTTCTCAACAGAATTTTATTTGATAGAAAAATAGAACAAATAGAAAAAAAACAATTAGTTGTGATCACTTAAAGTGGAGATTCGTTAAAACTGAAATGATCGACGGATTGTAATGGTCACTGCATACTTAAAACCTACACTGTCATTCAAGATTTAAGCTAAACTGTTTTGATGTTCAGATTTTAAACTATTTTTTGAGATTTGTACATAAAATTTCAGTCAAGAAGTGAGAAAAAGTTAGAGGTTCAATGTGAAACTTGTACGAATTTAATTAAAACCTACATAGTTTATAACACCTTGATTAGGCGGTAATGAATTTCGTTTATTAGGTGTAAAAATATGCAACTTGCATGCTTCAGTTGAATTTGCACATAAGTATAGGTACATTCATTATTTCATGATGCTTAAAACAATATAGATTTTATTGATTTTATTGGACTATACTTATTAATCTCTCATCAATTAAAAGATGATATAAAAAGTTTAAATTTTTTAAATTAAAGAACTGTCGTTGAAAGCCACCTAATTCTATTTCCAGTCTGTTTTCACCGACAATCTGCTATTTATATTTCGTACATTATTATACCAAAAAATTGCACAATTTGATGCTAATTTAGCCTAATGATATTATATATTCATTCGCAACGGTTTGAGCCATTAGTTTTTTCCTAAATTTAATTTGAAAAAATACTTCAGTAAGCATACGTAGGTTCACGTATTAATGCCATTCAAATGAAAAACTTTTTTTAATACAACTTTAGATGTTAAATTTCAGAATTGGCCCAAAGTTTTGAATGAAAAAGTTCAATCTTTGAAATTCCTATATAATAATAATTTTGTATTTTTATTTTTCAACAAATTTATTGGAAAATATGCTTTTTGGATTTTAAGACATCCAAAATTTGCCTCAAATTCACTTCTGTAAAAATAAATAATTTTTATAAAAGCTGAGGTTAACAGGTAGCCAACTTACATTACATTTATTGCAGATTTAAATTTAGTTTCTAAGAGACTGAGTTAGTAAAGATAGGATAAACAAACTGTGTAGACCTGTAGAGTATTCAGTTACTAATTTTCAATGCAACAATTGTATTATATTATATAGGACTACTGAGTAGCTTATATACCCGTAGTTTTCTTGACCAAGTTGCAATATCTTCTTCTCCTAAAGTTTGCTACGTATTTAGTTGGTGAAACAAATATCTAAGATTTAACAAGCGATGAACAAAAACTTCATTAGTACGTACCAATTATTCGGTGCCCAGGCGAAGCCTGCCCATATGAGCTACTAACTTATATACCTATGTTTATGAAAGGGAACGCATAATTTTTTTTTGCGCATTTCACAATTTAGACACCTTGAATGGGTTATTTTTAAGGCGAATCCTTTTTTGTTGCATAATGCTCACTTCTTGGGGAATCCTTGGATTTCTTGCTTGATTATAGCTGTTTGCAAATATATGCAAAAAAATAAAGTTATTTGGTCAGATAAATAGGTAGTAATTATTAATTATTCTTTGTTTTTTTGTTTTTTTTTCATTCTTTTGTGAAAAAAATTCATTTCACGAAAGTAAAATTGAACATAAAGTTGAGATTAACTTTAGCAGTAAAGGTCAATTATTGTAAGATTATAGAAAAAAAAGAAGAAAAAGGTGAAAATTTTTAATGGTAAGAATACAATTTAGAAAAAATTTTGTCCAAAATAAACAGAAAATTTGTTTTAAAAATAGAATGTTTATTTTAGTTTTTGTTGGAACATTGAAGGGCTTCCATTTTGTAATGAATTACTACTTCAATATTATGGATCTACGTGTATGTAGGTCCACCTGTAATCATTGGGATATATAATATGTTTAACCCTAGTGTAGTATGCGAAAGTCCACTAAAAGTGTATAGCACAATTTTACTCAGATTTGAGAGAAGGATATAAGAAAACAGGTTTCAATGCAAACATATACGTATTCTATTTCTCATGAGGAACAATCAAAAGGTTGGAATAAGGGCGCACATACCTCTCTCATACACACTTACACACATGAAGAACCTAGAAGAAACTTAGCACATTTAGAAGTAAATGAATTACCCACAATGATGTTATGATGAGAAAATAAAATTTTAAAATAATCTGGAGGATTGAATTAAATCACGCACAATCATATTAAGACAAAGGTGTTGACATACTTTGAAAGAATCACAAATACAATTAATTTAAATAAAGGGGAAACTTCAGGAGATCCGAATTATAAATTTAAGAAGATCCATTTTAAGACAATAGAGTTTAAACAGAGAGTGTGGAAAGTAAAATTTAAAAGAAATAAGCTTAAGGCAAGGAGAAAAATGGAGTTCTGTATTTATAGTGGTCAGTAATAAGTACTTTCATTTTAAAATGAGCACAAGAAAAGAAAGAGAAAAGGTAAATTAAATTAGGAATAGGCATAAATAAGTCCCACATGCTAAACAAGGATGTTTTCTTCCAGAAAAACTATTAGATGTATCCAATTTGAGTGAATTTCATTCCAGGGGCCAGCTTAAATAATTAAATTGAACTTTTCTATCAAAATTAAATGAATAAATCAGTAACGAAGTTGAAATTAAGATCATTCAATAATAACTTACTCACTTATTTGTATGTTCGCAATAAATTCCAGAATATAAGAGAAATTTTCACTTTTTTTTTTTTTTTTTTTTTATTTGAAAGAGTTTGCTTTAACCGGCAATTATTTATATTAGGTAACCACGTCATATTCAGAGTGAGAGTTTTAATTACTTACATTTGAAAATGAGTAAATGCTGGTTATACCAGAAAGTATCTGTGAGACCCCTATACATTTTAAATTTCAAATTTTCAGTAATTTCTCAGAAACTTTAAGTCTCCTTCATCATGGTTGACAGAATATATTAAGACTGATTGAGAAAAAATTATTAGAGTTAAAAAAATCCATTAGGTTACAAATTCTTCAATGTGAATAAGTTTATTCAAAAATCAGCCAATAATCCCAGCTTCACTTGCTAAAGATAATTAGAAAATTATATGAAAATTTTTTTAATTTTATCCTCTTTTGATCACTACAATCTCTAGCTCTCTAACTTAATTAGAGGCTGCAGAATCATTTGAGATGTTTTTTTTGAGAATTGAAATGTTCTGTTTGATTGGAGTGGAAATTTGACAAATAGTTTTTCACAAAATAAAGTAAATAATAATATCAAAATGCTTAATTATATGTTTGAATATTTTACACCCTGTCACGCAGGATCGGGATGCGCCAGAGATTGTATAATTATTATCTACTACACAGGGCAAAAATTCGTTCTTTTACATTCACCACACATGGATGTAAAACCTGTTCTTTATGTATCTGTGTTGCAAAAAAAAAAAAAAATTAATAGCATTAAGACCATAGGTGGTAGACTTTTAAAAACAGTAAAGATTTGGTTTTAGTTTTTTTTTGTTTTTTTTTTTTGTTATTTTTGGTGAATATTATATTAGCATAATTTAAATTTTATCAGATCAACTAGGAACAATTTTAAAATTTATTTTTTAATGTCTAATAAAAAATCTCATCCATTTTGCCTAATTTAACAAGTACCTATTTTTGAAAATGAGTTCGTTCCAGTAACTATAATACGCTGTGCTTGACTCATTCTTGAGGGTCAAAATTATTGTTAAACTCAAAAATTAAGGTGACTAAGAAAGAAAATTAGGTACTTAGGTATGGAGTATGTAAAAGGGTAACAACGAACGCACCTGAAAAACATGCCCTTCAGGTATAGCCAACAACTTATTTTGAAAGTTTTCGTAAATAGGCGACCTCTAAATACGTGTTGAATACAGGATGGCATCCTTTTTTGCGTTTACTTTTCGCCAATTTAAGATTTTTTTTTTTTTAAATCATAATAATTTTTTTTTTAACACCGTTAGGCTAAGTAGAGAAAAATTATCACTGAATTTTTTTGGAAACAAAAAAACCCTGAATGGTGGTTGCGATGTAAATGCGGATTACTTTGGTGTTTCTGTTTTTTTTTTGTAACTCTTTACAGTTGGTAATTTGATGGCCGCACATTCGCAATAAATTTGCAAAGTTGTCTTACTCATCAATAAAAACGTTCAGGAAGTTGTGGTTGTATGCTCAGACTCTCCTCCATAGTTGGCAGATTAGAAACCAGTTACAACAAATAACAGTTTTTAAATACAAAACTGAGTACAAAGCATTTTGTACACAGCTATTTTTGTGATAAAATTAACATAAATGGACATGTACGAGAAAAACCAACGTGGAGGGTAATTATATCCTTCCTTATCTGAGATCTGAAGCAACAAGCAGGGGGCACGATACGTTCTATGGGTTGGCTATGTATGTGTGTAGTGTCTCAAAAATATGCATTGTGAGATGAGAGGTCAGAAATGGAATATCTATAAAGGCTATAAACATGTCTCATTTCCAAAGGAGCAATGATAACAACATCAACCATGATGTTAGTACTCCTGGCTGTATTGCCTTCACATATTACATCAATTTAGAAGTGGCAGCAATGAATGCTGCTTATTTCTTAAGGAAATCATGAATGGTCACCGCATAGAATGAAAAAATAGGAGTGGTAAGATCTGCAGAAATCTGAAAAGGTGGACAATAGTGTCACCACGATATAAATGTTTTTTGCATTTTAAAATTTGCTGATCTAAAGTGCTAGTATCTCACCTAGCTCCTTTTTTCTTAAATCTATCTCACAACAATAATGAACCATGAATGTATGGTTGCTGTAAGATGTGGAACATCTTCGTTGAATTTTATTCAGATAAAGGTCACTGCTGGTTGTAGAGGTAAATGAATTCGGAGAAATCTATTCTTCAAAAAACGCAATTGAGAATTGATTTTGCATGATGTTCGATCCGTTTACCTCAAATAGGTAGCATACAGGTGCTAAGATAATGTGGATTTGTCTGGGTTAAGTTCAATGCTACTGAAAATCTTAGAATAAATATTTGCAACAGAGTTGAAAGTTTTTTTCAGAAGTTACCCAAAAGATCACAAAGCTTTTCATCGAAGCCATTAACCTCAAAACAAAAATTCAAAATAATTTTGTCTTCCCTAAGATATGATTTTGCATAGTAATTTGTTCAATAATTCTTTAAATTACTTACCTAGGCGTCGTTGAAAGAATATTTTTGTCAAAAATCAAAAATAAACCGATTACACCATTAGAAAAACTTAGGTAACAGCAAAAAGTTTCTGAATATATTAGGCAAAAGTCGTTTATACTTTGTAACTATACGAGCTCAGTGTGTATAGTACTTCACTGCTGGATGTATTTATGCGTACTTCAGCAAATTTTTGCTATCTTTTCAAGGATTAGAGATGTAACATTCATACCTAGATGAGAACACTGTTAAAGTGAAGGTAATTAAAATTTTTTTCTTATCATTCATCGAATAATAATTATACTACTTCATCGCGTATTTAAATCGGCAACACTTGAAAGTCTATTTTAATACATATAGGCTTATGTAGCGACCAATTTTTTTGTCCTATATAAATTTATTTGAATATTTAAATTAAACACGACGTATGTACACGAAAATTCAAACTCATTTTCCTACAGGTTTTTTCATTATAGAAATCCACAGGTGAAGTGACATTCGTGGTTTGAAAAATTCGGTCCAAAAATTTGCAATCCGTGAACTCCCGCAGAGAGAAAAAATTGCCTACGACTAAGGTTATAAATATTGAAATTTCACATCGTCAACGCGTTGAACGAATTTTTATGGTGACCTTCTTAGAAAAATATTCCAGAAAGTTCATAATATATACAGGCTTTTTATGTTTTTGGCATGGACTATGGATTAAACTATTTCGAAAGTAGAAACGAGATTCAAGTTCATAGAAATAATGTTGAAAAGAGAAAATAAGGAAATGAGTAAATTGTTTTAATGCAATTGCCTACTTTTAATGAATGCAAGGTTAGGGTAACCCTCAGTTATTTTAAAGAGGCCATTTTGATAAGATAATGACGGATAAAATAAATGATAAAAAACTATAGTGCAGCAAGGTTCTCTAGAAAAGCAGGTCTTTAAAAATTATCAATACCTAGTCATCAATTTTTACATCTCTATTCAGATCTCTTTTTACATCTTTCCAGATAGTTTTTGATTTTTTATTGAAAGTTTCAGCTGTGTTTTTGTTGTTGTTTTTTTTTAGTACCTATTGATTTTCATAAAAATCTTATAGCCATTCGGTTTGTTCAGAGCCGCCTATATACCAAATGTCAGCCCTATAGAATGATAATTGCATTTTAACCCAAATTGGTGGAAATTTCGTTCTTACCTCTGGCTAAACTGTTTGACCAATTTTCATCAAATTCGATACCAGTTTCTGTCAAATTCAGAACCAACTATTTATCGAGTTATGATAATTACAGTTTAGCCCCCAGAAGTGGAACTTTTGTTAGCCCCATGGCTAAACCACTTAACCAATTTTTTATTCTCATAAAACTTGATATCAGTTTTCATGAAGTTTAAAACCAACCGCACTTACCAAAGTTGAGCCCTACCTATCGAATGACAATTTCTTCTTAATATGTCCATTGGTGGAACTTTTGTCAGTCCCCATCATAAAACTGCTTGACCAATTCTCATTAAACTTTATATAGGTTTTCATAAAGTTCAGAATCAACTAGCTATCATATTTTGGCCCTATTGAATGTTGTTAACTACGTCTTCAGCCTCATCGGTGCAATTGATTTTAGTCTCCTGCAGATCAACCCTTCAATCAATTTGCATCAAATACAATGCCATCTGAGGTTATCCATAAAACAATTCTCATAACAAATTTCAGCTCTATTGAATAAAAATTGCGATCTTTATCTTGCATAGCTTACTTATTACACACACATGGTTACATATATACATAAATTCATAGGTATGATAATAATACAAAAATATATGAATTTCAGATTTTAATGTTGTAATGATAATTCCATATTATTTCCTACATTAACATGCTTTCCAAATTACTTTCGTATACTATAACTATTATCTTAACAAAACCATTTCGAATATAATTTCTATTCCAATATCTTGTTATGATCACATCATAAAAACTTGTTAAGACTTGTTTCATAACATCACCTATTCTCACTACTATAATGTTTTCATAATACACATCATGATGTTAATCATTTCATGAATATTAAACGTAAGTTTTCACTATTTCCAATTCCACTTAAAATTATAACTACATCCACTTATGTCATAAATATGTTTCTTTATTGGTTTATTTTAAACTACATAGATTCTATTAACCAGTCACATTGTATATCTCCTACAACATCACTGTAAATTTCACTCAAACTCATACCCTTAATTCTTAAGCCTAATTCATTATTAATACTTCTAACGCACAATTCAATACAACTCAATATTTTCATGTACTTATAAAATATACATCGTACAAAAATAATCTATGTGTCTTGTATCATTTTGTAACAATTATACCGTTACAAATGTCAAAAGGCATGATTTTTCATGAGATGAGATACTAACTTCTCCAACTCTCACGATTTTAAATAGCAGGTTTGAAAACCCGCTAAAAACTGAATTGACTACTGGAAAATGTTTATCATTCCATTTTTGCAATGAGACACAGTTTTGAAAGAAATTATGAAAATCTAGTTCAAAGAAAGGGGGGATTGCATATGAGTGTGCCAGTTCTCTGCAGTTATGTGAAAATGGAGAAAAGTGGAAAGAGATAATGGAAATTTGTTTTCCTTTAACTGTTTGATTAATTTTCCGCTTAAAAACAAAATTAGCGACAGGAATGTGAGTATAAAAAGTTTTCTACGTCTTAAAAAAAAGAAGAGAAAAATATTTTTCTCTTCCACGTCATTCTGCATAATTTTCAAAACTGATTCGCAGTTTTATTGAAATTTAAGCCGAAATGTCAAATGTTTGAAACCGTGAACTTGTAATTCAAATAACACCAACCATTATAAATGACCGCGGTAATGTACCTGTAATGGATGTTTTACAAAATTAATCTTTACCGTCGAGTATCGAGTAAAATTTGAAAAACCCATTATAATTTCGAGTGTAAAGATAATTGTGACGATGATTTTGAAAATAAATACTCCTGGAGGCAATCAGTTTGAAATTGGATAGCCTGCAGGTGGCGACGCGAAATTAAAATTTTGCTACAATAACGAATTTGCGAGAGAGAAAAAAAGTGTGAAATTCACAAATTTTTTTTGGTGATTTTGCCCGTCATTCCGACGGTATTTGTCAAAATATGCCAGCCGGTGAAATGTGATTTTCTACATTCATGATGGCGAAAAAATTAGTAGGTAGTTGGGATTGTATCGTAGTTTTTTGTTGACTACATTTTTCAATATTCTCGTTCATGAACTTGGTGCTTATATGAATTAACCGTATATAACATCCGCACGTCCTCACTTGATGAGTGTACGAAAAATTTTTCTCAACATGCTAAGTATGGTATTCAAAGAATTGCTGACATATTAATTTTTATGTGTGAAAAGTAAACAAAAAAAAATTACTTTTCAGAGGATTTTTTGAACGCATTTTACTGTTTTGAAAAACTTAAGATTTAGCCTTTATTGCTTATTTTATTTTCAACAATCATGAGGTCGATAATGGAAGTATTTTGTACACGACTCCACCTACTAATCAGCCGATAAGTGTGTCGATTTTATGAAAATTACTCAAATTTTTCCAGCTTCTCCTGCGCCAAAATGAAGAAACCTGGGTCACTCAGCTCAGATTTCTCACTCCAATATACAGGTTTCTGTATAAAATAAACAACCTTGCACGATCTGTATAATCCTGAAACCAATGAATATATCCTAGCTAAAGCGTGTCAAGTGTGTAACGGAGGAAGAATAAATTCCAGGTATTGTTACGTCATCATGAATTCCAACCAGAATATCGTAGCTCATAATCCCAATCGAAACATTTTCCCACTTTCATAGAGGATAATAAAATCCAAGAGTGTAACTTAGGCCATGCGCAAGGGCAGCGTCATTGGGGTACGAGATGGGGCTGCTGACCTGCTGGAAATTTAATTCGCTCTAGTTAGAGCCCCGTTAAAAAAATTAAAAAAAAACAAAAACAAAAAACAAAATGGAAGATGTGTAATGAAATGTCTACGAACACAGTATTTGATGGACTATGTTTTTTATTTTTTTTTTTATTCAGAATGCGACTGAAAAGTGACTTACCTACCTATATATTTCTGGGTAAAAAATATTTTGAATTTTTCTATAGGTACACAAAGTGGTCTATTCATTACGCATAACCCCAATTTTCCTCTATCTGTTTTTGAAGATATAAAAAATTCAAGAAAGATGATTCCTCTTACTTTTTAGCATAGATTTTGAATTTATCATTAGAAATTATTTTAAAACCTTTTGAAAATATCCAAAACTGGACCTAACTTCATTTTTGAAAATACGAACACTTATTTTTATTTTCAGATTTTATAACTAGAAAAAATTTCATAAAGTTTTGACTAGTCAAACATGAAAATTGTAAAAATATGACAGTTGGAAAATAATTTGACTTAGCACCGTACAATTTGCAAAGACCTAGGTCTTAGAACGTGAATATATTTCTGCCGCCATTGCGGCTGAGGAAACTAGCGTGTAAATTGCGTGATTAAGGTCATAGGTTCCAGCTGTCATAATTATCTTCATCAATGCCTAACGTATTTCGATGTTTGACTTGTCACATTTTCACAAAATTTTTTTTAGTTTCAAAATTTAAGTATAAAAATTGGGCTAAGTTGTTCATATTTGAAAAGACGAAATTAGTTCCAAGTCTGGGTATTTACAGGGGTTGTGTAATTATATTTTCGCATCATTTACTAAATTTCATATATTCTCCAGTATCTTATTTTTATACTTCCATAATTCATTCCATTATAATTTCGTACATTTATTCACTCATACAGTCACATCATTCATTCAAGTCTCGACTTGTTCGTTGGCATCATCTTTTCCTAAAACCAACTACTTTTTGTCTACCTATATGAAATGACGTCATCTTTTCTCTGAATGTATTTCACTACTCTGCACTAATTCTAATCATTAGCTCTATTTGATAGGACTACACCAACTTACACCAACCTACACTAGGAGGGCGATTCCACAAATGTAGGAATGCTATGTGACTTTGCGCCAAGTTTTACTTGAATATTTGTGGAATATCCCTACCGGTGTAGGTTGGTGTAAGTTAGTGTAATCCTATCAAACAAAGCTATTATTTTCTCACACACTCCTACTTTATTTCATATATTTCATATTTCATTTGTTTAATTTTAATTACGTTTTCTCTTATTACCCAATAAAATTCATATCGCATGCGACACCAACTCCAAATCACTCAAACTTTTGCCACTTATCATAAGTTTGATGTATTGTAACAATTCATTCTCTTAATTTCATTATAATAGATAACACGCTTGCGTTATGGTAATTACTCATAAACTACACTTTAACTCATTTTTCTGTTGGGTATCATTTTTGTAACAATTATACCTACTATTTCATGTTGCTAATAATCTCAAATGGTAAATTCAAAACCTAGAATTGAAAAGAGAGGAAGTTGCCTTGGAGCCACGGACAATTTTATTCTATCTTCAAAAATTAAGGAAAAATGGGATGTGCTTAATAAATTGATCACTCTGTATAAAATTGTTGGGTGAGTCCCAGTAAAAAAAGCAAAAAAAAAAAAAGAAAATTGGCCAGACTTAACCAAAATTGGTTTGGGGCCACACCTTGGTATGCAACTGTTGGACTCTGGGGGCTTGGAGTCCGTTGAAGTATGAGGTAGACGAACAATTAATTTAACACCGGAGAATAATTAAAAGAGAAAAACACAAGTACCGCACTAATAAAAGAATTTAATTTAGAGAGAGATAATCACATGTACGGACATAACTCACAAACTGAACAGATAGACGACGTAACTGAATAGGAACTGGAGAATGACGATACAGTGTTACCAACTAATGATTGAACAATTACATAATGTACCGACACTCCCTCCTTGTTCAATTACGACGTTGAAAATATGAAATACATATGAAATGTATATTATATGATATATAAGATATAGTGATTGAACAAAGTATAGTGATTAAAAAGTAGATAGTGCGATAAAAGAAAAATAGGAGAAAACATTTTTCATGAAAAACTCCTTATAGATCAAAAATACAAAGATCCAAAAATTAATTGTTATACAATATAAATATTAGTTAAAGAGGAAAACTTTATATTACATAAATAAAAACCTCCTTCGCGGAAAGAATTATATATATATAAAAAATATATTCAAAGAAAAATTAAGAGAAAAAGGTTTATCCTTTTTATCTATGAATTCACAGTATATTTATGTAAAAAGGATAAACTAAAAACCTCTTGATCCACCAGTTGTGTAGAGGAAAATCTACAGGAGTAGATGAAAAACCTCTACGATTTTATTTATATTTATTAAAAAAATATATCCAAAAAGTATAGAAAATATCATGAACATTTCATTAAATTGCCTTAAGCCACCATAAGACTTCTTAATGAAATATTGTTCAAGATGTATAAATATGTATATGTATAGTACTCCATTATATTCTTCCTAAAATTTATCATATTCTCCGTTTGTGTTATAAGTAAAGTTATTGTAGGTTAGTGAGCTCAACAAATGTAAGAAAGAATAGAAAAATATAATATACAGAACTCACAAAAGACATAATTAGGAACATAAATGCAGACAAAAGAAAATATATACGACATCACAGGAAAAGACATAATAAAAAACCATAATAAATCTTAAGAATAATAATAATCAATACTAGGTATTACTATCTAATAAAATATGTGTGAGTATATGTATATATGTGTTTTATTTAATTTGTTAGTTATGATATATGTTATTTATTTCTCCATTATTGAATGATAGATGTTGTCCTCACAGTTTAATATTAATCTAGTAAATTTTTCAAAACTCCCAATAGGTAGTGGTTTAGTAAAAATGAAGAAATTTTTACCAAAACAATTTCACCAAGTTGTTGACTTTCACGTACATAATGATATTGTGTATGCAAGTACTTTAAACCTGGTGCTCCTACCATCTGAGCTCCGTCTATTGCTAATTGACTGTCACAATAAATTTGTGCAGGTAGAAATGAGATACCTATAATTTTCTCCGTTATTTCGGCTTGATTAGCTAACTCTTTGGCTAACTCACTCATCGCTACATACTCTGCTGCACACGTAGAAGTTGCTACTCTCCGTTGTTTATAACATTTCCACATTATTGTGTCACCAAATAATTTAATTAAATGTCCTGCTGTAAATGCTCCTCTTTCAGGACAATCACCCCAGCTAGCATCAGAATATCCTATAATATTATTGTGTTTTCCATTATAAGTTAGACCTAGATTTTCAGTGTATTTTAGGTATCTGAAGATTCTTTTTAACTCCTGTATGTTCTCTTCAGTTGGATTACCTTGACACCTACACATTGGGTTAACAGCTAAGGCTATATCGGGTCTTGTTCCACCGGTTAAATATAACAAGCAACCGACTGCTTCTCTAAATGGATATTTCTCTCCTGTTTTATTTAAGTTTTTAGGTTCATAATTATTCTCATTCCTCCGTTTTACTTGTCTAGTTACCATAGGCGTTTTACAAGGTTTACAGTCCTCCATTTTAAATCTCCTTAATAATTTATTAACAAATCATGTTTGTTTTAACTCCATTTTATTTTGACTCCTGTTTCTACTAATTTCAATACTTAAGTAATCCTGGGGAGTTCCCATATCAGAAAACTTAAATATTTTCCTAAATTTTTCCTTTAATTGTTCAATTGAAATTGAACAATTTCCAGCTATGAGAATATCATCTACATAAGCTAGAAGGATTATAAATTTATCTCTGTTTTTCTAAGTAAATAAACATGGGTCTTTTACATCACTATTTAAGCCTAACTTTTTCATCTCCGCTGTGAAAAGTATATTCCAGCTTTTAGGACTGGTTTTTAACCCATAAATTGATTTATTTAATTTACACACCTTGTTTACTCTTTCAGAAGGATCAATACCTACTCCTTCTGGTATCTCCATATATATAGGTCCAGTTATTTCTCCATGTAAAAATGCAGTTTTAACATCCAGTTGGCAAATCTCCAAATTGTACTTATTTACTATCGCTAATAAATTACGTACAGTTGCCAATGGTGTTACTGGAGCATATATTTCCAGTAAACTGTATTCTACTTTATCCTTAAATCCTCTTCCCACCAGTCTTGCTTTATATCTTACATCTCCTGTTGGCTCCGGTTTAACCTTAAATAACCACCTCGAATCTATTATATTTGGTTTCTCTCCGTTCTCATCAACTACTGGTCTATCAACTATAGTCCATACATCGTGTTCTTGGAGTGAGATAATTTCGTCTTGAATGGCTTTTCTCCATTGTAGGCTAGCGGATGAGTTAATTGCCTCCAAATATGTTTTGGGGTCCTCATTCACTTCAGCCATAGCCGTATAAACGAACTTGTCTAGAACTTCATCAAGGTTTTCAGCTTCGGTCTATTTAGGATCTTCAGTATTAAAAGCTTCAACCTTTTGTCTCTTTTCTCCTGTTAAACGCTTTGACTTTCTCCTTTTTACTCCTTTACTTTCCTCCTGTTTATCATTCGTTTCATTCTCCATTTCATTCTTGTTATTAAAATCATTAAACCAATTAATATCTCCTTTTTCAATTCTCTCCTGTTGTTTATATTTATTCCTGTACACCAGTTTCTCATTAAATCTTACATCTCACGACTCAATTAAGGATTTAGTTTCTGGACACCATAATAAATAACCAGATTGGGTATATCCAACTATTACAGTACAGATTCCCCATCCTGAGAATTTAGTCTCCGGTTTTCTTTTGACCTTTGAATATGCCAAACAACCAAATTTCCGTAATTGATTAAAATGACATGGTGAACTTGGTGCAAATTTAGTCAAAGGTATATCATAATTTATAGATTTGTGTGGGGTACGATTGTACATGTAAACTGCTGCTTTAACAGCTAAATCCCACATACTCTTAGGTAACCCTGAATCTGCCATTAAAGCTCTCACTCTGCTTTGAATGGTATTATTGAACCTTTCAGCCACTCCATTATGTTGGGGTGTATCAGGTGGTGCTAATTGGAGATCGATATTTTCCTTTTCTAACACCTGTTTCGTATATCCTCCTGTAAACTCCATTCCTTGATCAGATCTCAAGTAACACACCTTAACATCTTTCCCTAATAGATTTCTAGTGCTCCGTATAAATGTTTCTAAACATTCGCCAATTTCAGACTTTTGTGTCATAGTATACTGCTTGTGCATACCTAGAATAGTCATCAATAAATACTACTATAAATCTCCGTTTAGCTGGAAATGTAGTGGGTGATATAGGACCCATTACGTCAGAATGAATCATTTGTAGTGGGCGTTCAGCTCTCCACCTTGGTTGATTAAAGGGTAATTTTGTGAGGTTAGAGACTGCACATATTTCACAGTCTTTTATTATTCCTGTAAATTTAACTCCTTTTAACTCCAGTTTAGTTTGCGCCAATTTCTTTAAATATTTTTCTGACACATGGCCTAACTTGTAGTGCCAGTGCAGTTCTAAGGGTATAGACTTATTTACTCCAATAATGTCTAATATCATAGGTTTGGGAATTTCCTCAATATTAATTACCTTTCGATCATTCTCCGGGTTTTCATTGTGAATCATACTTTCGCCTTTATTATTATCATTTACTCCCTCCGTTTTGGACTTTTCTAAATTATCATTATCATCTATATTATTATCATTATTATCATTATTATTATTATTATTATTATTCTCAGGTTTATTTTGTTCGGTTTTACTGTTACTATTATTATTATTTATGTTATCATTATTACCTATATGTGTTCCATTAATGTTATCTGACGTTTGTACCGGCGAACAATTCTCTCTTTCTCCGTTACCTATATTCTCACCAGTTTCTTCCTCTTCTCCCTCCGAATTGTTTGCGGGTATGACATCAGTAACATGAGCAGAATTTAAATGTAAATGACGAGATAACGCCAGTGTCTCATCATCATAATCCACACTATCATTAGTAAGATCAGTCACCAGTTCCATATGCCAAAATGGTTTTTTATATTCTCCAGAAAAATAGGTCACCGTTTGATCACTGTTTACTACTCGAACGTTTTGATTATTCAAAACTACAGTGAAACCTAAATCTATCAATTTTCGCACTGAAAACAAATTTTCAGACAACTGAGGACAACACCTTACATTATTAAACCTAACCTTATTGCCAAGTAAATCACGAGTAAGTAAGTCACCAGTTAACTGACAGGACAATGACGAGTTTACATTGGCACTAAGCACTTTTTCATTATGGGTTTTTTTATTAACAGTTGGGACAGGACTGGAAATAATGTGTTGAGTTGCCCCACTATCCGACAAAAACGATACTTTATACACAGGTTTACCTGAAGGATTATTCTGAGACGACGTTGAATTATCAGCGTCATCCAGATCCAACAGGGTCTCCTCCTCAGAAGTGACCATCAAAGCTGAAGATTGCTCCAAGTTTTGAATGGTCAAATAAGGTGAGGGGCTAGGAGGCAAAGGAATATTGAGGCATTCCTCCCAATCATAGGTCACATACGTATGTTGCGAAATACCAGACTATTGAGGAATGTCAAATTGAACATCCACTTCAATATTATCTAAAGTCGAGTCATTTTTCTCCGGTTCAGCCTTAAAATTATCAATTTCGACTAACGCATATTTAGCCACTGTTTTATCATCAGTAATTTTAGTGTCCTTCACCTTTCTGTCCACCATTTTACTTTTGCCACCCCTTCCACGCCTGTTTGAGGGTGCTCCTCTAAAAGATTTAGCTACTCCTCCAGTTGGTAGTTTAGGTTGTGGATTAACAAATCCGCCTCTAGGTGGTGCAATACCACGATACGAGCTACGCCCTCGATAAGACATGTACCTATTTGGTCTACGACTATTATAAAATGTGCGCCTGTACCTATCATTTTGTGAGACTATTACTGGCCTCATCTTCTCTAACTTAGGACACAAAGTGGCACTGTGCGTTGATGTAACAATTCCACAGTTGAAGCACATTCGGCCTTCAACTGTTGGGTTAGAACAAGTGTTGCTCAAATGACCATAACCCTGGCAATTGAAATATCTAGCACCTGGACTTATTCTACTGTTGTTTATAACACCAGTTCGCGCATGTGATCATCTAGTAAAAACGACATTGCCTCTCGTTGGTCCTGCCGAGCCCCTATTCAAACCTTCGTTTCGCCGTTCCATCTGTCTATTTGCCTCGGCCTGTAGGATTAAACATTTGAGTTCTTCAATGGATAGGCCTACATTATTAGTTCGTTTGGAAATAAAATTTATAGTTTCTATCATATTAGAACTTTTAGCCACCGCCATATAAAAATAACTCCATTTTTCTTTCTCCGTTAATTCATCACTATCCTCATTATTTTCATAAGACTTAATTAATTTGTCAAAACGTTGGAAAAACTGATAAGGCTTTTCCCTAGAAGGATTATATTTTAAAAGAGCTAATTTTTTTCGAAGTGCTTCTGACGCCCTATGCATCTCACATCGCTTAAACTCTTTTAAAACTTTTAAAATTTCTATCGGATCCTTAACATTGACGATTAATTTATGATAGTTGTCATCGATATGATTTATGATTATATCCCTAATTAAATTTAACCTAATTTCTTTCTCCTGTTCAGTATATCTATTTTCATCACCTGTTCTATTTTCTATTAAATTAAATAAATCCTTGGAAATCAGTTCTGATTTCAGGTAATCAAACCATAAATCATATCGAATATTTCGAGTAAGTTTATATTCCCTTTTTGTATTGTCCTTATTATATAACATCTCTGTTTTCTTTTCACTTTTGCCACTCGATTTACCCTTAAGAGCATCAATTAAGATTTTCAGAAGAGTCTTACAACTATCATCCTCCTGTTCATTTTTATCATTATTATTTTTATTAGCTCCGTTTTCATTATTATTATTCGAAATGTTAATATTATTATCATTATTCTCGCCGTTTATTAATTCACCTAAATTATTATTATTAATATTAATATTTTTGCCAAAATTAGTTAAATTAGGGTCAGGATAACTCACCGACTCAGTAATTTCCGCCAACGTATTCTCTAAAAACACTATCCTATCTTGCATTTCCTGAATTAAAATAGGATTCCTCAACCTAGCTTTCCTCGCCTGTTCCTGTCTCATGGATTGCTGAAACGTCTTTGCAAGCTCCATGGCAATACTCCTAACATTTGCCTCTTTTGAGGTAGACTGAATGTCTTCCTCATTCGTAGGTTTGGCAGCCAGCACCTGTTGGGTTGCCTTGCTCACCATTTGCTTAGATATTTTTGGGATTCTATATTGGGAAGTAGGTATTGGTTTTGCGATAGGTTTAGGAATAGTTTTAGATACTGTGGTCTTGGCCTTAACAGACTGATCAAGCTTCTTCCGAGGAGTCTCCCCTTTATTTGCGGCGGAAGCTTTTGGTCTACACACTGGTGCCTCTTTCAATTGTGCTTTTGTTTTAACTAGAAGGAATAATTATACATGATACCGCATTAATTAATGTTACGTCACATTATTACTCCCTCCGTTTAGTAAATTATTTGTGAAAAATTTATATATATATTGCAACCTTGAAAGAATTGTAAGATCTTACCCGTGGTTCCTTTATTTTTATTCTCTAATAGATGTTTTTCAGTTTCCAAATCGACATCTACATCAACCTCCATATCCTCACTTATCGATATATTTTCGATATCATTCTGAGAGATGTAGGGCTCGTCACGATCAGATTCGCTATTATTATTTTTGTGAACATTACGGTTGCTTGAATTTTGACTGTTGCTTTGATTGTGGCTTCGCATGCCCGATTTTTTCCCGGATTTAGTTTTGGGTTTTCTACCATTTGCCATTTTACTAGGTAAAATATACAAATGATTAAGCTCATTGTAACAAAATATTTGATAAAGAAAAGGAAAATATATGGAAAATAAATAGAAATATAATATTGTGATAAAGTTTGGTTCTAAAGAAATAATAAATCCGGTAGGCTCTAGTCGGGTGAATCAACGCCAGATCAATAATTAACAGAAAAAGGAGCACGACTCATGCTTCTGAACTGTGGGTCACAAACTTCGCCACTCACAGCCCAAAACACCACCTTCTTTAATACATAGAACACACATGTACCCTCCAAAGGCAGTTAGTCGACTGTACTTCCATCCGCAAACGCAACGTCCTTCCTTACAGCCAACCCACAACCAAAGATCATGTGGATCGAGTACTTAAAAAGACTTTCCTTCTAGTATATATTTAAATTCACCAAAAAAAATATTTAAAAATCCTTCACACTACTCCGTTTATATGAGCCTTAATGGTATTTGAGTACTCGATCTGTACCATTACATAAATATGAAAAAAATATATTCTCCGTTTATCAATTTTATCGGGGAGACCAAATTACGCATCACCATTTTTCTCTGTCATAAAAGAGCAACCAATTACATTAGATAAAACGGAACCAATAATTTCGATAACGACGGTCCCCTAACTATCGATATTTTATTTATACTCGAGTTTTAGAAAAATCATTTATATCGCTTCCTATTAAGGCACATAAAAAATATTATTACGTCCCTTCAAAAAAAAATATTATTTAATTATTCACATATATATATATATATATATAATTATGCACGAATATTCGTAAAATTATTCTCCGTTCACTCCATTATTATTTATATTATCCTTTTTCACCAGTCTTTTTACTTCCTTTTTCTTTAATCGTTTTTAATTTTCCTCTTATATAATTATACATATCGATATCGAAGCGGAAGTCGTGATCGAAACTATTTGCTCAAATAATAATTAATAAAATTGAACCAAACCTTAAAAACATCATTGTCTATCATGACAAAATTCCAAAGAAAGTAAGAAAAACTATTTACTAACTCACCAATCTGCTCGATACTACCTAAATTCAACCCAAAAATCTTCTTAAACTGACGACGAAATATTTGGCTGACAAGAAAAATACGAAAAAGAATATGAAACAATTAATAAAATACACGAAATAATTATGAATGAACAGAAAAGGAGAGAACAAAATTCGAAATAAAAGACGAAAATGAGAAAAAGTTCGAGTGTTTTTGCACTAGAGCTCATTAATAATGAAAGATACACTAACACCGACTGAACGCAATTAACAGGACAAAAAATACGATGTTTGCCAAACCAAGAACTGACAGTGACTGACTAATTGCGCAAAATATGAGCCTAGAAGTGAGCAATCCCAAATATAGCAATATGTGTGTCATCAATTACTTCCAAACAATAGATCACCAATAAAAATCATTGAGAAAATATTTCAATCACAATCCTAGCTTCTGATTGGCCATCTCCATTTTTTTTTGTTTAAGTTTTACTCCTTTTCCCATAATTACTCATACACCATTTACTATATATATATTTATTTATCAAGGGCAATAAAAATTCCCACATTATTACGTTCATGCATTTTGCCTATATCCAACAATGAATGGAACTATCTTATTCATTGACACGCAATATACGTTTCACCAGATAAACTCCTTTATATATTTGTGGGTGTGTACGTATAATTCCCCATTCTACTATCTATACTATTTGCCTTGTCACCATCTACTATTACGTTTCTGTCTTCTCCATCGACTGCCTCACCA
Source organism: Ericerus pela (assembly GCA_011428145.1). NCBI lineage: Eukaryota > Metazoa > Arthropoda > Insecta > Hemiptera > Coccidae > Ericerus > Ericerus pela. The sequence continues at coordinate 600,617 of WOFM01000288.1, forward strand.
ATACTAACACACAACTAAAATAAAATACACATATGTTTTACCGTCCGCTAACTATTCGTTTTGCACCACTACAATAATAAGTTTCTCCGTCTTTTATAATTGTGTGTGCGTGTATACTGACGACAACCAGTATCACGCCGCACAATTATATATATGTCTTTTTATTCTCCTCTTTCAACCTTCCTTCTTCTCCGTTTGGCTATTTTGAATAGAGTGAGACAAAAAAAATAATCGATATTTTAACTGAAGGGTTTTTACACCGGTTCACCACCAATTCTCCACTCACCTCTTCTAACAAATACATATACGTCATCTCACCCTTTAACCATTGTTATACACCTGTTTTTTTATTCTCCAAATTAAAAAGATCGCCATTACATTTTCATTTTCCCCGTTTCAAATAAAGACTGACGACTTGAACAAATAAATTGACTAGACTTTACGCCATCTCCGTTCATCTCCATTCACCTAGAAATTTCTCCATTTAAATAACAAATAAAAAAGATCGATCAATTATAGTGTACACTTTTTGATTTACGCCTCTTATTTCGTCACCTGTCATTTAATAAAAATTTACGCCACATATCACCAATTAAAAAATTACGCCCCACACAATTAAAATTACGCATCATACAATAAAATTTCACGCCATACAATGAAAAATATTACGCGCCTCATACCTTGCTGTCGACAGCATTTAAATCACACCACTTAATTAACTATTATATCACCACTTAATTATTACGCCACTATTTCAAATTACGAACACCATTACGAACACTATTAATAAATAAATAAATTTCACATACCCATCTTCTTTTTTGCGCCTACACCATACTTACAGAATTCGAGTATCATCACGTTTTACCTCTGGAACAGTTGACTCCATCTTCTTGCGAGGTACCCGGTGCCTCCACCATGTTGGACTCTGGGGGCTTGGAGTCCGTTGAAGTATGAGGTAGACGAACAATTAATTTAACACTGGAGAATAATTAAAAGAGAAAAACACAAGTACCGCACTAATAAAAGAATTTAATTGAGAGAGAGATAATCACATGTACGGACATAACTCACAAACTGAACAGATAGATGACGCAACTGAATAGGAACTGGAGAATGACGATACAGTGTTACTAACTAGTGATTGAACAATTACATAATGTACCGACAGCAACGATTTTCTGCTTTCATTCCATTCACATTATGTATACCTACAGTAATTTAAAACTATGTTTTGTGGATTTTTGGCATCAATAATGTAACATTGGTTCCTTTGTGAATACCTGCGCAGTTATGATTTTCTTGGCTGATTAGGTAGGTAGGTAATAAAGTTTACCACGTTTCCAAGACTTTATCTGATCACCGACATTTTACTGATGAATATTTGCAGGAGGGTATAATATTATATTGAATTTCAACAGGCGTTTGTTGTTGGAGACTCTTAGCTTGTCATTTCTGTATTTATATTGCCTGTTATGTATCACTTCAAAACTTGCTTCAAAACTAGCTTTAGTAGATTAAAAGTGTGCGTTGTTTTTAAAAGTGCATGCCGCTGCAGATGGTTATCCTTAAGCAAACTTTGTTTGATTTATCCACATAAACTGAGGCAGAGTGTTTACTGCTTAATTTTGAAAATTTCTATTTGTTCATTTATTTAATATTATATTCTACAGTTTCTACGTTTTTTTTTCTTAAAGAGGATGGGTAGGGCACAATTCAACGTGGCAGAAATGTAAGAATAAAGTTCCATCTTGTATGCATTGGTTTAACCTTTAAAATAATTTAGAAAAAAAAATTAAAATCCCAAGCTGATTAAATGGGGTAAATTTGTGAAGTAAAGATGGAAAATGAGCTGGCATGAAATGTTTTTATCTTTGGTAGACATCCGTGTGTGAGAAGAGTGCCATTTCGTAAAACCAAATGGTAATTATCAAATTGAAATTCTTTTAAACAGTGCAAAAGATTTTTCGTCATCCGTCTAAAATTTCCGCTGAGATTTGGAAATTTATTCAAAAACAAGATAAATCAAAACGCTGAGGGTTAATCAGATATTCAGATTTCACGTTAATTTGTAATATTACTGTCCTCATCCTACTAAATTACTTCCGTGAAGAATTCAGCAAATTAAATTTTCGCCAAATGCGTTAATGAAAACTCAGCCGTCTGCAGAAAATTAGTTGTAAATATAATTAAGAACTGAAAAAACTTATCGTGAGATTCTTAATCATATTTGTATTTATGTTAATAGTTTTTTTTTGACTCTTACTCGGGACTTGCACAAACAAGAATTTCTAATGCATTTTTTATATAGGTACCTAATTTTAGGCTATGAAATTTTTTTTTAATGGATTTCTGTGATATTTTGCGATTTAATTTTTTGAAGTTTCTTATGAAACGAAACGGACAAATATGTTTGAAGAAAATAATTTTTTATTTACAGATTCGCTAGTCGTGAAATAATCAAATAGCTTCAAATCCTGAAAAACTACATTTGTCAGTAAGTACCGTTATACAAAAAAAAAAAAAAAAAAAAAAAAAAGTAGTTAAATTATAAAAAAATTTGCACTACTTACTTATTTAATTTTTTCTTTTAAGCATTTTATTGGCTAGGTATAATAAGTAGGTATTTAAATAAGAATTTGAAGTACTTTTTTCCCTATAATTTACCAACCAATCAGTATTTTAAAAAAACCACATTTTCTTGGATTTTTATTCTTGTTTTTGATTCTGAATGACCTCGAAATATTTTTATTTATTACCTACCAATTTATTTATTTATTTATTTGTTTAATTAATTTATTAATTGATTGAAATAAGCTTGACCTGTGAAGTGATGAGCGAAGTAACCGTTAATGAGAATAATTTTTTAATTTTTTTTTTCAAGAAATGAGATTTCGAATTCCCATTTATTTAAGTTAAGTTTTATTTGAAGGCTTCTAAGAACAAAAATTACATTCAATTCACGACCAGTGGAATGTTTTAATATTAACCAACTCCCTCAGTAAAACACAAAGTCGATCACAGTAAGCCTTATAATTTATATACGATCACTTGGATCATCAAAGTAGAACAACGTTCTTTTGTTATTTTCAAGACTGGACAAGCTGAGAAAATAAAAAATAGACTTAAAAGTCAAAGGCAGCTCGGAATAAGAATGCTGTTTTGCAATTTCTAACTTTTCTTCGAACTGTCTACTTTGTACTTTCAGCGTTTGACTGACAAAATTCTCAGAGCGTTTGTAGCTGCATGACCATTGTTGGTTGGTCTACATGGGGACATAAGAGTACCTACTCGAGTATGTATCCACAAAAAAAATGCATATTATATCTTTGAGTTCGTCTGCTGCATAAGTCGAGTGTGACATGCATTGTCTACACCAGTGCTGTTTGTTAATAATCTAATATATGAATTATGAATCAGCGGTATTCGGGGAACGCGATTATGTAAATCACCTAAAATTTATTGGTTTTATAATCAGACGGCCATCGGTGTTCTGATTAGTGAAGTAATAGTGAAGTACGATCGAGGGAAACTGAAATAAGTGAATGATGAAGAAAAACGAAAAGAAACCGATGCCTTGGTGAGTTTTACCTATACTTACCTACTTTTAACGAAATCGCATGCAACATTATTCGTAATACAATATTATTTTCACATTACTTATCCAACGAAAACAAAATATAGGTATTTAACATGTATACCTACGCTTATTTTATTTCATTGCGTCCAATTGAAATACATTATACTGTTTTTTGTTTTTAGGGGGGACCTTAAAAATCTATCCGATTAAATTCGTTGTTAATTTGTTGCATTTTGCCTACTACACTGCATCCTGTCTTTTCAATTTACGAAAATTGTGGTTGTATGTACGTCATTGCTATACATGCATCGAAATGCATTTCAATTTGCATGTTTAACATACTATTTATTGTACTACAACGTATAATTTATAATGGTTTAAATATCCGATATTTTTAAGAAGGTTTTCTTTGAAAATTTACATATTAATTTTAATCTTATGAAACGACCTGAAGGTGGGGGCAAGTTCTTTTTTTGTTTTTATTTTAAATTTTTTATACAAAAATACGAAAAAACAGGAGTTGGACTTACTTCACAATAATGGATCGTGTCCTGCAAAGGTTCAGTAATTACAGTTTACGGCATGAAGTCGATGAATTTCATGAAGTTCAGAAGGCTGATGCGGTTTGAGACGTGAGGAGAATTGTGTGCGAGAGTTGTGATTATTGTGAATGGAAGGGGCGCAAGGTATTGCGGAGGGTGTGAAGAGCTGGACAGATGGTGAGAATGTAAGTGAGTGAGAGAGGTTGGAAGTTTCAACATCGACAGTCATCTGGGTGAAGACTGAGTAGTAGGAATGAATGAGTCGAGTCAAAGTGACCAATGCGGAGATGAGTGAGTGTGATTTGGTGGCGGTGAGAAAATTTGTAAGTGTCTGACCAATTATTGGAGTTTTTTTTTTTTTTTTCCAGAGACTGGAAAAAGTTGTTGAGTGGATTATTCTGCCAGGGTCTTCTAAGGTAGTAAAGCAGTATTCTTAACATGCAGTTTAAGGTCCATTGAGGGGATGTGTTGAGTCCTGGCTTCTTTGGTCATTTAGTTAGCTGTAACTTTTCCATAACTATGTAATAGCGGCTATAAGGTCCATGTTGCTAGCTCCTCACCTGATGCAAATCTCAATCATAATCATTCGTTTGTGCTCAAATTTTCGTCGTTTGGGCTCAATTCCATGAGACGTTATTAGTAAAACAAAAAAAGTAGGTTAGTGAGAAGCCAGAGATATGGACCTCAGTTACTAGGGATCCAAATAAAGGTAATGTGAGTAAAAACACAAATGACAAGAAAGAAGGATATGGATTCATTAGATTAATGGGTGAGAAGGGTACATATGAGTTTGAAAGCTGTGAATATTTCAGAAAGTTTGGTTGTCAGAATGGATATGACGATGGGTGGGTTAGATTTTTTGTTTCATAAGCAGAGAAAAATTTTTTACCAAAAACTAAAATTTATATACCTACATATAATTATATAATACCTATAGATATATTATATATTTAGCCTATATATTTATACAAGCAGCCCTGAAGTGTCACGAAGCAGCGCTTCGGCTAGTGATGGCCTGGTAACATTGTTTAGTTCTTTATTTTGGCAGAACAACAAAATAGTTGGCGCATGCGCAGTAATTTTTGAATGGTTTATTTTAGTTTTGACTGGGAAACGGGGTTGTACGTTAATTATATATTGATATCAATATTAATAAAACTTAATGTGAGTATATTTGTTCGCCCATATAATTTCAGAACCACTTGGCAGATTGACATGAAATTTTCAGTATTTATTTGTCTTATTCTGAGGCATGTTTGAAGTCATTGTCAAAGTCTGTAGACCCTCTGGGGGAAAATTTGTTCAATTTCAAATCAATAGCTACAAAATTTTGAAAAAATATTTGCCAAGTATAACAAATATATTCTAATACGATATTTATTTCGACACAGATCGGCCAAACGGTACTTTTGGTATAGCTATTTTTGATTTTATTTTGGTTGTAAAATGCCTAATATTGAATCAATAGAAACAAAATTTTCAAAAAATATTTACTATAGTGATTTATTATAATATGCTACCAATTGTAGTGCAGATTGGTTAAATGGTATGCTTAGGCTACATAGGCCTGAATGCAAGAACGATACTCAAGTATTAACAGTGACTTAAGAATTGCTTATCTTAACAAAGTTATATCTATATATGTTTATGTATAAATATAACTGATAATGGAAAAAAATTGAAGAATTACATAAGTATCATTCTTGCATTGGGTCCATAGAGTCCATGTTTGTTTTGATTTTGGAAAAGGTAACGGTTTTAAACTGTGTTATTTTAGGTCAACAGTTATAAAACTTCTAAAACCCACTTCTTCTGACCGAGATGCTGCTGCGTTAGAATTTTTAATTTTATATCCTAAGAAACTGACAGATAACTCAAACGAAATCAGTGGATAGTCATTTTTTGAGCAATAGCTTAAAAGATCACGCTGAGCTTTCAAAAATCCAATCATGTTGACATTGGCTCGGTTTAAGATAATTTACTGAAAGTGAAAGGTTGCATTCACAGAAAAAAAAGGAAACCCTCTTTGGCGAAGGAAGAATTGAAATTCTGCTGTGATATTTCATGTTAAGAACACTATTCATCTTTTTTTCATTTATTTTATAGGAAATAAATCCATTTTTAATCCGTAGTTTTTTTTAAAAAAGTCGCTATTCAAGTTATTTGTTTCTCAATGAACTTTATATATTTTGTCATTACATGGGTGCAGTATTTCGTGCACAATATATTCTGTTGTCTCCACATTATTTACTTAAATTTCTATTATTGAGGACACTACGTATTTACAAGGATGAAATACTTAATTATAATTTGTATAAATTAAATATTAATGAGAAAACACAGCATGGTAATTTTTTTGGATATTTTTGTCCATACCTACATAAAATACACACAATGACGATTATTTGCCCTTATTGCAATTTTATACATAAAAAATCGATTATCTTGTACATTTTCATAGAAATAATTAATAAAACTAAAAATTTTTTCTTTATAAAAAAATAAAACCGATTTTAAAAAGATATCTACTTGGGTAGTGAAATAAAAAGACAGACAAAAAAATGTCCCCAAAATTAAAAGTTAGCTGAAAAAAAACTTCTTTTTACAAAACAATAAAAGCGACTTGAAAAAACATAGCGAATAAAAAGAAGGATGAAAAAAACCACTAAAAGAAAAATTTTGTAGCGATGTTATAACATTATCTTCTTTTCCCTAATAAATATTGACCCTTTTTTCCTGAACAAAAGCTTTTTAAGTAGGTCCGAAATTTCCAACAAAGTTATTTACGTAGTTTTTTTTACATTCTTCAACTAAAAATACGTCGGTAAACTTGTAGACTAAGTATTGTTGTAAACTCAGTTTAGAGTTGAACTGGTTTTGAAGTTGTAAGTTCCAAAAAGTTTAATTATTTTTCAATTTTTAGCTTCGGTTTTCTAAATAACATGGAAAAACTTGGGCGCAGCGTTTCCTCAAATAAAATTGAAATGCATGACGCCGAAGTCAACGATTGTAAACGAAGTCAAATGTTACTGAAGTAATACCATAGATGCATCACCTATATCCGATTTAATACAGTGTCAAGTATTTAGAATAAGAAAAAAAATACAAAAGCTTTATAGCTTCAATCATTTCAAAAAAAAGAAAAAATTATGTATGTTTTTTCCAATACAGTGTGAAAAACCGATGATTGACATGGTATTACGAATTAAGTCATTAATCTTTATCAGTGTGTTAGGTATTGTTTATTTATCCTCACTTTCATCTTCCATTTCTTCTTCTTCGTTGCTCGCATTCTTTTTACTAGTCAATGACACACGTGCTATGAAATAACTTCTGTAAAGATGCGTTATGGCAATCATTCTGATTTGTTGATTCAAGTTACAAAAAAAAACAAAAAAAAAAAAGAAAACTTTCACAATTTTAAAGATTTAGCACCTCTGCTTCTACGATAGGTATGTAATCGGTCGAACTTCGGAGTGTGTAAAGTAAGGAGGAGGAGGAGGGGGAAACCTGTTTAAAATTCTTATAAATTGAAAAGCAGGGTAAATATTACGTTTCATTGTTTTATCTTTGGTGTACTTAATTTGCAACGAAATAATTTTGAATTTTGAGTATCTGAGTGTTGTAAAATACAGCAAAAATTTCCCTTAACCATCTTTTATCCCTGTCCTTTTTGAGTGAATAGGTTTAACTTAGGAGTAGTGGTCGTAAACTGTAGTAATTTTTTCATAATTCGTGTATAAATATACTTACCATACGAGTACAGGCCTTCAGCGAAGAGATAGTTTTATTGGGTTTTGCATAAAATCTTTTGAGCAACCTTGATTTGGAACACTGGAAAAAAAGAAGAAGAAGATAATTAGTCTAACTTCCTTAACTTTTGTATCCAGTCGATCACATAGTTCACAAAAAAAAAAAAACGAATTTTTGATGACTAAATGAAGAGAACAACTTCGAAAAAAATTTATATCGAGCTGTTAATACGAGTTCACTTTTTATGATAGGTACCCAACTTGAATAAAACACAGTCTACGCCTGATGAAAGAACCACGTAGGCATTTGGTGTAAAATTCATACGATTATCTAACGTTCAATAGTTTGTGGTCTCCTTGAAATTTATTTGAATTTTTAGATATAATGTAAAGTATAATAACGTTTTTGGGAATAATCACAAAAAGTTGCTCTTTAGAATTGTTTTGCTTAAAATTTTTTGTAAAATTTACAAAAAACCAGTCGAACTTCGAAAAGGCACGCGAATTCAGACAAAATTTATTCAAATTTTTTACAATTAAAATTTACTTTCAAGGTTGTAGAATAACTTGGTGATGGCGAACTGCTGGTACAACTATTTTGACCAGAAATGGCTATGATTTCTAATTACTTGTACGTTATGTTTTTCAAGCTCCTAGGCGCAGTGATAAAATGGCATTCCAGTCGCAAAAAATGATAATTTTCAGGAATGTGTGCATATCAAAGTATTTATAGTTGTATAGCTCACACGTGAATTGAATGTGATAAGAAATATTGGTTAAATTAGGTCAATATTATTATTCCGTCATTAGATGCTGCTTGAAATGAATAAATATGCAAAGTAATTATGTCTTACAAATTTAAGGTGCAGTATTTACACTTTGAAAAAATTTGCCATAAGCTTGGGAATCGTTACGAGCGATTCAAATTGAATTGAATTTCTCTCACGTATTTTTAGTCAACTGAAAATTATATATTTAAGTATTTTAGACTACAAATCTATTTACTCCTGCCTGTAGACAAGCAATATCCGTATATTAGTGTTTTTAATTTACCTACTACTGAATTTGTCACTTACCTAATCAAATAATATTAATTTAAATGAAGTGACTGGGGCGGCGAACTAAAAGTTTTTAGGGTGATGCTTCAAAGTTTTATAGGGTTGTGACCTAATACCTTAATTATTTCTCTATCATATAAACAAAATAATATATAATATGTATATACCCATATATTCAGGGCTGCCATGATCTACCTAGACCAATGAGGAAGCACAAGTAAAAAAAAATTAATTTACCACCACCACCACAACCACATTCCCTTCTGAAAAAAAAAAGTGTGTAGGTAGATGCTACCTATACAAGGTTCATGGAACTTAGGGAAAAGCGGTTTACATGTAGGGCGACCAAATTATTACTCAGTATTGGTAGCCAGTCGGTTTAAAAGCCTAACTGTACACAAAGCTTACTTACTACTTAGGGCAATCGTCCAAAGGCACTGCAGTACCATATACGGACTGCAATATGTATTGTATCAGCGAGTACATACTATTTTACATACTTGCCTTTTCCATTTACCATTTGTTGGTAAACGTAGAAATGTATCGTCTGTATGCACTCATACAGACGATATTTTTGTTTAAAGTGAAATGCACTAATAATTTGGGTTGCAGACTATAGTGACGCAGGACCGAGTCCTGTATGGAGGAGATGAGGGAAACATCCCCACAAAGTGTAAACACAATTTCGCCAGTGAAGCAATCAAAAAAATTTGTGGATATATTTAGTTTGGTGGCAGAATACAAAATTTTTATACTGAAAAAAAAAAGTAAACAATGAGGAAACTCTTTTACAAAGTGGCCTCATACAGCACCCCGTAGTATATATGTGTGTAACAACTTTAGTGAAATATTTAGTAATTTTAAATATTTATGGTGATGCTTCAGTTTGCAAGCACTTGGACCTTTGTCGCCACTGTGAGCTTTTATCAAAAGAAATTATACTGATATATCGGTAAACCAATTATCTATATCAATATAGATAGTTATTCAATTTGACTCTCAGCATTCAAAATCCCTATTTTCTAGGAGTGTAAAAATTTATAGATTATTTTGAAGCTCAAATGCAGTGTGTACAACGGTGTCAAATTGAGCAAAACTATTGAACAAAACTGGAGCTTCAGAGCACTTTATTCGACTTAATTATGAAACAAAATTGTTCAACAAAATGAAATAAATTAGACATATGCAAAACTACATCAGATGGGCATTACAAAAAAATACAAACACATGCAAATTAAATTAAACGTTCGAAAATTCCACCATTGGCAAAAACACAAGTGGAATTTTCGAACGTTTAATTTAATTTGCATGTGTTTGTATTTTTTTGTAATGCCCATCTGATGTAGTTTTGCATATGTTTAATTTATTTCATTTTGTTGAATAATTTTGTTTCATAATTAAAAGTCGAATAAAATGCTTTGAGGCTCCAGTTTTGTTCAATAGTTTTGTTTAATTGGTCACTTATGTACACTGCTGCATTTTAGTTTCAAAATAACATAATTAAAAAATTTCATTTACGATTCACTTTGACTCGCAGCAAATAGGGATTTTGAATGCTGCGAGTCAAAGTGAATAATCCTGTATACCTATCAGAAATTTTCCAATTTCATCAGAAACCCTGGAGACCCTGCGCCGTAAATAAACAGAATAAAACTTCCCTGTAGTATAGGGTATTGGAAACCACTCCTGTGCCTTAAATATGCGGAAAGATACTTCCCTCATTACATAGAAAAGGGAAATTGGGGTAGGTTATTGATATGACCCTATATATCAATATCATTTTATCACAATAAAATAAAATGTTTGAAATATTAAGTATTCTCTTATTTTATGTACCTATGTATATGTAAATGAAAAAGAGCATTTAAAAATTTTTGCTGGTTGTCTCAATAATTTTCAAGGATTACAATACTATGGCAATGTGAGATATTCAAATTTACAAAAAAAATTTGTTTTGTTGAAAATCTCATATTGAATGTCTTTGTAAACGATGAACTTGAATTACAGAGGTCATTAAATGGGTCAGTTGTTTTAGCTTACCTATTCTGCGTCCTTTTTATAAAGAATCACAAGAAAAAAAAAAAAAAAACTATTATTTTATTCTTTGTTATTGAAAGATGCTTTAAGCCTGAATAGAAATTATCATATCAATAACAGATCATTTACTAATGAATTTTCTTATAAAGTTGACGTCAGAAAGTTATTTATATTCAGCGTAACTATGTGAAAATCAACTGAATAAAATGTTAATAATAATTACTGCTTAATCGAAATAATCGATCAAAACTTTAAAGCTTTTTTTTTTTTTCTTGTGCACCGAGAGATATGGTGTAGTAAAAATAAATAAAGAGTGGCACACTAAAATTCAAAAGTTTTAAGGGCTGAATCAATTTTATTAAATAAATATTTATCCGTTGGTTTAGGTTTTAATTTGTCTTTTGACATTTTCCTAGAATGCAAAACCTGTATAAGGAATCCGTTTTGAAAATTATGTTGCATTAAGCTATTTGAGTACTTATTTAGAAAAATTTATAAGCTTAGCAGAGTTATACATTATTTTCGTCGATTCTATACTTTTCGTCGAACCACTAATCAGTGGCTAGAATGCTAGAATATTTTGACCAGTACGTATTAAGGCTATTTGGCACGTCTAATATTGAATGGTAATTTAAGATTTTGTTCTCGATACTATGGTATAATTAGATCATTTATTAGTTTGTTTGTTTTTTTCATTCTAATACTTCCTAAATTTGATTTACCTAGCAGTAAAATTAGATCAATTATAATGAAATATAATCATGTAGGTATATCATAAAAGATATTTTTTAATTACACCGCCTAACGATTGAAACTTCAAAAACAAGGAAATTTCAAATTCGAATCACTTTTTTATCTATTTGTGTAGAAACTTGGAAAAAATAAAGATGGAAAAACTCATAATATTCCAATTTTTTGTCGATTACTGCCAAAACAAACACATCAAATTATATAAGCGTTGGTACCTAATATATAGAAAACGTACAATTAAACTTGAATTTAAAAATTGTTAATAGGATGTTTTTATTGAAGTCCTGCAGCATACGTTCGATTCAACTAATCATTACGGGCATTAGAAGGATATTATGAATAGGCCAGTATACGTATTTTGTGAGATTGTTACGCCGGGTATCGAATTGATGCCATTAGGATATTTCCAGAGTTTTATTTTTGAAGTAAGTACAATCTTGCCGAAAATTGGACGAAGCTCCATTCGTTTGATTGAACTAATAAATAATTTCTATTTTGCTACGTACGTGTGGAACTCATGTCATAAATTGTATACTGAACTCCGAAATTTGCAAAGTGCGCATCGATTTATGAACTTTTTCAACTGCTTACTTTCAGTAGGCTGGTGATGAACGGAAGCACACGTTAATCATAATCATAATAATAACCTTGATAATGTTGATACTAACGATAATGCACCTACATAACCCAAACTACTTCAACCATAAAATAAAAAAAATCTAAAAACTGGTTTTTACTGTGATACATTGATGGAACGAAAGATGAAAAATGATGGGGTCAATGTTTAGTCGGTTCGTAATATTTTGATCGTACGACGAAAGACGATTTTGCAAATTCGACAGTAGACTGGCAACCGATTTTCACGGTCAGCTATAGCCCAGTAGGAAGGGTAAAAAAATAATTTTTGGGCAAAAAAAAAAAAAAAAATCATCAAAATAGTCATTTAGATTTATGGCGTTTTTTTTTCGTTTAAATGCGCAATGTTTTTCGAACAGGATGCGAAAAAGACATAATCAGCTATACATGGACGATCATTAGTAGAAATTTTCCTCATAAAATACCTTAATTTTCTTTTTCCATGAATAAGTCATGCAGCGCCTTGGTTAAATTGAACAATTTTGACTTCGGTCGTTGATGACGATGTCGTTTTTAAAAATACTAAATTAGGTTCCTCGGAAAGCTTAGCTCGTAAAATAAACATAGATACACGGTACTCCTCCAACGAAAATGGAACCGGTTAGTTCACCATGTATTTTGTTGTCAGAACTGAAAGTGGGTCTACTTGACGTAACGAAAGTTGGAAATTTTAACTTGTTGCTCAATAATTATTCGGCTGAAATGCGAACATTTTGATGGATTAGAAACTGTGGTGATGAAGAAGAATTAGTTCTACCTACAGATTCATTTTTTACCTTCCTCCTCCTGAAGTTTTCAAGTCTCTTCTGCACCTGATAAATTGCAGTGATGTCTACAAATTTTACGTATTACACAAAGAAATAACTCGCTTCGTGTCAAGAGAAACTCAGTTTTGTTTTTTACAAATAATTTCCGAATTATAAATAAGGTTTTCATTTTTGCATTAACTGCTACGAGTTTTCGTATGTTAATTTTCAAATATTTTCCATATTCATCAAATTAATAAGTAGATAGTAGGTAAGTTGCTTATTTTAGAAAATTTCGCATGAATGAGTCTTTAATTTCACCCTTCTAACAATGATGAAATTTCAAGAAGAAAGCGAGTAAGATGCTATATGATCTTTACTTGTCCGGCAGAATGGACCAAATTTTTTCGATTAAAGTTGATCAGTAATTTATGGGAGTACAATGGGTCTACAGACGTAGAATAAAAGTTCTATTGTTTTGTGACCACAAGGGGGTGAGATTCCAAACTTTGGCAACAGGTATTCGCAGATGTTTAGAATTTTAGGAACAGAACTATTTAAAATCAATTTTCAGAAACATTTTATTTATTTTTTCAACCACAACCTTACAAAGCAGTAAAATATTTGTGTTGTGAAACGAATCTACAAACTTACATCTGCAAATAGATTTCAAGATTCTAAAGAAAAATTTTTTCAAAAGTTTTAAATGAATCCATTAATTTTGTAGTAGATATGGTACAAAACAAATTGCCAAAAACAACTTTAGTATGAAAAAAAAAAAAAAAACATTCAAGTTTTTTCTAAATAAACTTGTGGGGACAATACACGTATAAGATTTTAGGGTTCGCACCCCTTAACAACAGTCGCTGCCCAAAGGCCGGCAATTAATCTTCTCTATGATGTTGAACCACATAACACTTGTGCGTTTGAATATACTTTACCTGCACATACGTACAGGTAAGGTATATTGCACAGGCTGTGATCAATTACCTGATAATGATCTCGGTGATGTCACGGCCCAATATTAAACTTATTGCGGCGTTTCTTATCACCTCGATGAAGGCAAGAAACAACGCAACTGATGACATAATAACATACGTATATGTATGTATTTGTGTCTGTGTGCGTGTGCCAAATTCTGTATATAAACTCTCAAAACTGGCTACAAAATTGCCAGTGTTTGCCGAGGATTTGGTTCTCCCATACTTTACAGTATGAAGTGGCAGAACACACAATAACTGTAGAAAACTTTCTTCGTGTGAATACTTCTCAGGACAAGGTATTCCACAAAACTTTTTTTTAGGATATTTTTTCGACGGCACAACATATTTAAATAGGTACACCTACCTACATTTAAGAAAACATTTCATTCATCGCATTTTTCAAGAAAGAGGAAACTTTTCAAAAGTTACTTAATCATAAAGTCAGAGGTGACTGAAAGTGGCCGATTGAAATCCCAATTTTATTCTAATGACTAATGATTTGAATTGAAAGCAAAAAAAAAACAAAAAAGTCCAAAGAAGTGTTTAGTAAAAGTCTGATTAATTTCTAAAACTTTTTCTAATTCCAAACTTTTCCTTTTTGGTAAGTAGGTATAAGTTAATTTATTCTCATTTGATCAAACTGCCAAAATATTGACAGTTTTAAGTTTTTACACTACTTTCTGCAGTTATCGAGTAAATGACCTTAACAAAGATAAGTTTTTCATTCAGAGTGTAAGAAAAATGTTAAAAAACTCTTGCATAGCAAACTGCGCCAGAAAATGTAGGTTGTAAAAAAGCATTTCATCTGATAACAAAAGAAGAATGTAAACTAAATTGATTTTACAAAGATTTGATCGCTAAAAAAAAATAAAAATGGACGTACGGCAAGTACCGTCTGGTTGATCTAAACCAAAATCAGTACGTACGGTCCTCGCCTGAGTACTGTTTTTTTTATTAACTTTTCAGTCATTAAACCTCCAAAATTGAAACAAAAATGGACGTGCCGGAAGTACCGTCCGGTCGATTCGCACCAAAATTAATAGGTCTTTTCCTTATCTTAGTACCAATGTTTTTACCAAATTATTGGACAAAAATTGTGACCTATACCGTGTTAACAAGAATCAGACATAGGTCCAATGTACCTACTGATTATGGGGTATGAACCAAATATGGCGTAACTATTGTTTCTCTTGAATTATTAACACAGTATATTGAAAAAAAATTGAGGATTATTGTATCAGTCCACACAAAAAGTCGATAGAACACGCCTAAAATTAGTTTTTCTCTCAATTTCTGATTTTTATCAAGCTGTTCTTTTAAATTTTTTGCAATTTTTCATAACTTTTGAACAAAATAGTAATCGGTATTTTGAAATATGATCAATATCAACAGAAAATTTGAACTTTTGGCTTTTATTTCCGAGTATTTTCAATCCTGTAAGTTGATTCATTCAATTTTAGGAATTTTTTATTTTCATTACATAAAAATTGAGAGGATGAACCTAATATGGGTTACTAATTATGTTTAAAACAACAAATAATGGAATCAGAATTTTCATTGTAAGTGGCACTTGTATCATTTGTAAGGAAGAATATTTAATTTTTATAAATTTAATTTTGATGTTTTTCATAAATTTTCAGGTACCTCGTGGTAGGAAAAGGTGATACCCCATATTAGGTGTATGGAGTGTAATTATGTAGAATATATTACGTTCCCCATGTTAGGAAAGGGGTATCTTATTTTGAAAACACCTTTTAGAGGGTCATTATTTTGAGTCATAAAAAAGCAGTTCATGTAAAATCAATAGTTGGTTCCATAAACTTTTTAATATTACGAACAACAACGTCAGGAACCACAGATCCTGAGTCTTCCATAAATTTTAATTTTGATTGATTGTTTTAATTTGTATACAATTTTTAAGTTATGTACCCTATATTTGGCAAATTTTCCCTACCTATAATTAAATTCATATTATGTAATTACATCCATATGAATTTGAGTTAATGGTGCCAAAAATCATATTTTGTCATGAATCGAAAAGCATATTTGGTCTCACCCTCATATCCTTCTGTGAGAACGATTTTAATATGTTAGTTTGAAGAAACCCTGCTCAAAAACTTTAAAAGTTAAAGCCACACTTTTCCCAAATATTTTGATTAACTTTACCGATGATTAATTTCTAATGATTTTCCAATCGACCTTAATTATGTAATTTCAAATCGCAATTTTCCTTGTAAATTTCTTATCAAATGTTTGAAAGACTTATGCCTATTGTTCATTGCCAACATGTTTGAAAGAATTTGGCGATAAACAAAACGTATATAGACTACGTATTATCACAGATGAATGTATGTATACATTGTAATATGTATATGGAGGAGAGAGGAGAAATTCTTAATATAAGTAGAACAAACAAATATAAATATGTATATTTTCAAGGTTATACACAATGATATAGGTACGTTAGATTATTCATTCATGGGTAGCCTACCTGGTAATTTCCTAAGCCGAGTGCAACTTTTTTCCTTCCTCTGTTTCGGAATAATTAAAAAAAATATATGCTACTTCTTTTCATTTTTATGTTATTCCTGAATTTGTTTTTCCGTTTGAAAAATAATTTAGAACCCGATGAATGCACTTTATGGGTGACAATCGAATTGATCTGCTTCATGCCGTTCGAAATTATCATTGATAATAATCAAGTATCGAAAAATCGTACTATAATCACAGAGAACAAAAACACTATCGCCTACGAGCCACATTATTTTGCAATTAATGTACATTCATAACCATATAATAACATTGAAAGTAGTAACAAAAAAAAAAAAATTGTCAGTTTGTTGAATTATTTGTATAAAATAATTTCCGCACTCGATGGGTCGAAATTATAAAAATTCAACTAAGTTCTATGTTTTCATACAAGGTTTCCAACCTTTATTTTTTATTTTTGTAAGTATTCTTCTCTCAAAAACAAGTTGGAAATACGTATTTAAAAAATTTTTTTTTGTCTTCACTGTTTCTTTGGTTGGCTTGTATGTGATATTCTAGATGACAGAAATGGACGATTGTATACGATAGAAATAAAATGTTGGTCATATAATCATGTAGGTATGGGTGAAAATCGAATTAGTCAAACCGCAGTGGAATCGCGATCGTGAGTAAAATTCGAATATGGATGAACACTGATTTGTAGGGTAGGTAGAGACAAGAAATATGATTTTTAAAATCAACTGACACGAAGACTTCGAAATCGTTTCCTTTATTGTCAAAACTGAATGATTCACTCTTCGACCGAAATTTGGTGATTCATTCAGAACACAAAGCGGATGAAAGGAGGAGAAAAAAGATGGATAAGTATAGAAATTTACTTCGAATATCGATTAAGATTATTTGTTAATGGGAAATTTTGACCAATAAATCAAAAATTTCACCTTCTTCTATTATTTATACGGAAGGGCAAATGCACTCTGAAATTCAAGAAATCATTGTGTCTGAAATGAGAATTGACTCATGGGTATATCTGTGATTTAATTAGTGTACAATGCTGAATATAGTTAAAAATTGGTATTTAGATTTTCGTAGAAAACCTACTTCAAAAATTCTTAAATATTTCCTTATATGTGTCACATAATTATGAGCACTGTCCTCATAGATCGATCCCGCGTGACTAAAGCCTGGAAGGTTAGTAGGTGGAATTAGGAGATGAATGGGGGCTCAGTCCACAAACTTGAAATTAGCCTCCCCTTAAAAAAATTTCATTTAAAAATTGAAATTTTAAGTTTTGGGCTGCATGGGCGTAAATTTAATTTCATTAATCCAATGAAATCTTTTTTTTTCTTCGCTTCTACTCTAATCCCTTAAAGTTTCGAGGAAAAATCTGCCTATGGAAAGGACTACTTATTATTTTTGTTCAGTTTGAATTAAGAATCGAAATTAAAAGATGTATTTATTAAATATTAACACGCAGATCTTAAATAATGAATAAAATTCATGTGATTTTTTAACGTCCAGTCTTTTTTTTTTTAAGTTATTTACATTTTATTTCAGACAAGAGTGTCATAAAACTCATTTTTTTTGTAATACTAATTTTTTGATAATTTACAGTGATTAAGTTTAAATTAAATTCTGTTATTAAACACGAAATGATCAAACTTGATTTTATTACTTTGTTGGTCACAACGGACTCAATGCTATGAAATGCTGTCCATAATACCACAGTGTGGTGGTGAGTAATAAAACATACTTTGGAGGATTACCTGAATAAACTTTTTATTTGTTCCTCAACGCATATTTTTTTCTATAAAGTAGGATATTAGGCAGCGATGAAGTAATAACACATTTTTTGAAATTTAATGTTCAGAATTTTACAAAAATTCCAAATAGGGACCTGAAAATTTATAAAAGCTATGAAATTTAATACTGACTGCTTCAGACAATCATTAAGTTGTTGAGTGATTCATTTTGGTGATAAATTAAACTTAAGAAACTGATAAATATTTTTTCACGTTTTAATTTGTAAACGAATCCAGAGCTCAGGAATATAGATTAACAATTCAAAGGTAAAACATTACATAAGTGACGTTTTATTTTCCCCCATGTGGTGCTCACATTTTTTTAGGGGGCAGTGAAATAATTTTTTGGGGAAAGGATGAAAAAAATTTTTCAAACTCTTCATGGGAAATTGAAAAATCTTTTTTTTTAGTAATAAATTTAATTTAATTTTGATTTATTTTCCAGAATTATTGCTTAAAATTAAATTATTTTAGATTATTTCCTGTGGTGCAAAATTTTTTCCATACAACGTCACTCGTGTAATACTACTTAGATTTATAAGATAATAAAATTCGAAAATAAGTCATTATCGTAATTCTCATACGTACCAAAAATATTGGTAGGTATTGAATTTTTAGAATAACTTCATCTCCTTAACAAATAAATTGAACACCGTTATAAAATTATAAAGGTACTTATTTATGTGACTCCTCATCAGGCGAAGTATTTTTGTAGTAAATATTTTTATTTTAAATTGAAAATATGAAATTTTGACTATGTACCTAATTTGTAATAAAACCACATCCTATATTCAATCAATTTTGAAAAGTTGATAAATGTTGGAGGTTTCTATAGTTGTTTTGGGGTTATGATTTTTCACTCTGTGACTTAAAAATTAACACAAGTAAACTGAACATAAATATTGGAAAACTATTTTTCAAAAAATACTTTGTAAGTCGAAATATATAGGTTAATGTCGAATATCGTCTTTATGAAAGTGATACCCTTGAAGAGTGTGGTGATGAGCAAATTACGACAGTGGGAGTTGTGGAAACCAGAAGTATTACGGGAATGTGAACAGTAGGAAGTGACAATTTGTCGGTTGCCAATACAATCAACGTTTTACCTAACAATTTTCGGTTATGACCTAAAATTCAAAATAATTGATACTAGTAACCTGCACGATATTTGCAAACAAATAAGAGAAAAAAAAAAAAATTCGAGGCCAAATTCAAGAAAAAAAACCAGGAAGTTAGTAGAGCTCTTGTATTTTTTTTCAACATTTTTAAAACGTATTCTGCTATTTAGCCTACACCCAATAAATGAGATATGATTTTTTTCTTATTCATAAATGACAGAGGTATTGGCTTGAAATCAGTTCTATCGAAGAATTGATAGGAGTTGACTTATTAGGTGAGCGGAATTGTGGTTTATGAAAACAATAATATTAATTGAAATGTTTCGTAAAATAATGGATTGAATTTGAATTCCAGCTTCTTGTTATGCATGACAAAGAGTTTCAGTATTACCTACCGTAGGAACTTGATTTTTCATTACGTGGTTATAATTGTTATGTGTTTTATTTTCTGAATCTTAAAGAACTCCCATTTTTCTTCTCTTTTAAGCTAAATTATTGATATCAGAACGAGTCATCACTACAATTATTATTAATTTTTTATTTTTTCATTAGGCTAACGTAGTTATAAATATACAATTCAGGCCTGTATGTACTTGTCCAGTTGTTCTCGTCAATATTTTTGACGTAACTTACTCTCCAGCAGTCACTTTTTGAATTGTTTTATTTACCTTCGAATATAATAGGCTAATTGTACTTAAAGAACCATAAATTAATATGAAATTCAATTTTGGACTTCGAGATAATCGAAGATTCTTGATGGACCGTACAATTTTCCATTTTCATGCTGTCGATCAGAACGCGAATATAATTTACGACTGTAATTTACGAGTGAATTCATTTGGACGATGTTTGATAAAAACTGGTTTCACACGCACCTCAATTTTGATAGATAATCCGTTCCTTGATGAATTCAGTAAGGCTTCTCATAGCCGTCTAACTTTAAAATCCACTTATTACAATTCAAATTAAAACCTGGAAATTCAAAATAATTAGAACTATTGAGAATAAAAAGTGTATGTGTCACTGTTCCGTTTGTTACAGACTTGTAGGCCATAAAATTGTGATGTATAAAAATAAATCTGATAAAATTTCATATTATTATTTGTTCGAGGTGACGAATTCTGTTCATATTCTGCAAAATTAGGGGGGTACTATTCTACGAATAAATCATCTTTATGGCATTAACTCCATTTAGGCCCCGTTTTTCAATCCTTAGCTAAAATGTTAGTGAGTTTAACTGGAAGATAGCGCTAAGAGATAAACAGGATTTTAGCGTTATCCAACAGTTTAATTTCTTAACTGGGGATTGAAAAACTAACCCTTAATAAACTGAATTTTATCGGAATAGTTCCCCCATTTTACAAAAACTGTGTGTAATGTTTTCATTAATTTTCATCTCATCTCTCATAGTTTTTTAGAAATCTACCTGTCAAATTGTTATATTCATTTCGTTGTTATTAAGTCCGTTTTCAGGTGAGTACATTTCTGTATCCTGTCATTTTATTTTTTTTTAAAGTAGGACATTGAAAGGTGGATTAATCGAAAAATATGAGATTTGCAAAAAAATAAATGGAAACACTCTCTTAGAAAATTTTTGTCAACTTTATTTTTTTTAAATAGATACTTTTGACCCACGACTAACCATTCTCCAGATATTTGCAACGAACCTAAACAAAGGACACATTTTGGGATGCACTCGAGTTTGTAGATTTGAGAACTGTTGGTACCTATATTCATTTTGAAATACAGTAAAACCCCATTATAACATTGTGAAATACCTCGAGTGATGAGCAAGGAATTCACACGACAGAAGGTAGTCTGCAGTTTTGTGTATTCACCAGCTTCGTACTATGAAGTATGAAGTATGGGGAAGCCAACCAGAGTAAACACAGGCTACTGTCTATTGTTTACTGGCACCTTATAATATACAAGCCCTGAAGTGCCAATGGCTGGCACTGGCCAGGCAACACTGATCAATTCGTTATTAGGATGGAAACAACAAAATATTTGCAGCTGGCGCATGCGCCTTGAATTTTGTCCAAATAATTTTCGTTGAATTTTGTCTGAAAAAATCGGGTTGTACGTTTATTGTAATGATTTGGCTCTATTCACACACACTAACATGAATATATATGTAATTGTGTATGTACCTATAAGTGATTTAATTACACTGAACTTTGAAGATAACAAAATGCAATGAATGCATATGTTATCACGACATAATCGGTGATAATCCGATTTATCACAGTCTGACAATTATACGTACCTACTGTATAACAAGTGATAAGTGCAAATATGTTTTAATGTGCGGTACACTAAATTAGCTAGCTATTCAACAGCAACTGTCATTGGGGGTCCAAGCCCCTTATTCTCATCTAGGATGATATTCTTGTTACATTCTCACATAAGATATTATTTTCCCCACATAATTGTTTTATTAAAGTTCTCTGATATGTTATACTAAACCTATGTAAAAATTTTAGGTAAGACGTTGCTGGGTAAGCAGTTTTCCCGCATATTATGTTTTTTAATGAATTTCTGGTCAGGTTTATCATTGGAAATTTGAAACTTTTCGAGGAAGAAAGTTTTTATTAAATTCTGCCGTAGGAAATTAAATGGCCTCTACTAAGAATTAGTGACACTATTTCCAAATTCGAAGTCCAGTTTATAAAAAGTGCTGAAAGTTCCGAACTTTTGCTACCTATATAGGAGAGACCGAATTATCATTACACCAGAATTTTAGACCCATTCAAATTTTTTTTCATAAGAC
Source organism: Ericerus pela (assembly GCA_011428145.1). Classification (NCBI taxonomy): domain Eukaryota; kingdom Metazoa; phylum Arthropoda; class Insecta; order Hemiptera; family Coccidae; genus Ericerus; species Ericerus pela. The sequence goes on from WOFM01000288.1 coordinate 622,881, forward strand.
ATTTAAACAAAAAATGGTATGTATTCTGTTAGGTATTTTCAATTAAATTCCAAGTTTTTCTATTTCCTGTAGGTACATTACGTTTTCTTGCATAAATATATTTTTTTGCCGAGGTGCCTTTGAATAACATATTAACTTTTTACTGTACCTACAAACAAATATCTTAAGTTAAAAAAACTATTCCGAAAGATCTGTCCAGAAACCCTTCATCGGTGAGAATAGTGTTTCACATTTGACGTTTGGTGAATTTTTATTTTTACTCGTCACTGTTGAAATTTGATATCTCTGAATCTTCTGTCACGTATTTATTACAAAAATTTCTCAAATATCGCGAGTAACGAGCAAAAAAAAAGTTACCAAAAATTGTGGACGATTAAACATCAAAACTTTTTCAGAAATTTGTATTATCTATTCAACTAAGTATAGGGCTATTTTACAATATGTAGGTCGAATGATCGGCAGTTCGATTATGAAGAATATAGATAGAAATATTCAAGCAAGAAGTTTGATTTCTATCCGTAGTTATAGTTCCAAAATGCGAAATTATCTAATTGTTATCTGTTTTCTCTTTAAAACAATTCAATCAACCGCGTTTATCACGGAGTGAACAAGTCCGCCACGAATCATATAGCTTCTTCATGAATTCCACGTAAGAAGATTTATAAAAGAAAATTTCGACAGCATGAACAAAAAAATCTCACGTCAGCTATAATGGCTGGAGAATAAAAATTATCGTAATCGTACAAGTTAAGTCGGACAATGTCATGGTTCGTTCGCACAGTAATTACACTCAAGGTTTTTTTTTTTTTTTTTTTTTTTTTTTTTTAATATTATTTCGCTTTTCTAATAATACGTTCGAAACGAGTATCTTAATTAACACAGGTACAGCTAGGGTTATAGTTTTGGGTCAGACACACGCAAAAAAATTAGTTTTCATTTACGATGCGGTATGACTTTGCAGCTGTAGGTATCAGAAATCTTTTGGGCTCATTCCATATATTATATTTTAATTTTCATGTTTGTTGGCACACAATAGCTACCTATTTTTTTTCGCTGATTCTAAATTATACGTACAGCTACTGAACAAAGATCGAAAAAACAAAACTCAAGTTGAGAATAAATTCTTCGTTGACTACTAGATATTCGAACAAAATCTTATCTTTCAACCAAGTTGAAAGTTCAAACTCGAGGTGAAAATGTAAAAACAAATCATTCGCAAATATGGCAGTAACATCTACACGATTACGTAATTAACGTAATATTATGTCGATAGACTTCTTGGTAGACTTGGATGCTGCAGGAATTAATTCGTTAAATTTTTTTCCACTATTTGCGACAGTACTATTTAGAGACAGATTAAAATTTGATTAAAATTTGCGTTAAAATATGCATCGAATCGATAGAACACTGACCTTAGATCAATATGATGACAGGGGACTATGAACTTACACTAACAATTTTCCTGTCGATATAATTTTTCCTCTGCCTTGACCCAGATTGATGTGACACCATCTTCATGTACTTAGGTATTTAACTTGTTTAACGTGCTCTTGAAATACTTTACGATTTTAATTTTTTTTAGGGTAAGCTTGACCGATTAATCTTTGTTCGGAGTGTTACGAAATATTGTTTTTTACGGTATTATTATTCGATCGTTTGAGTTTGTCCGTATGTGGGGTTGATGGTTAAAATTATTGTAACCGGTTAAAAGTTTTTTATATTTTTGATTTTACTCTTTTATCCATGATAATTATACGAAATGAACCAAATGGGCACTTCGTGTTAGAGTGCTGCATTGTTTATAAAATTGATAAGTCGTTGCAGTCCTTTGGAAATTGGACTTCCAGCCCTAATGCTCGAATAACAAATCCAACAGCCAACTGAATTGTATCTGCATCTGTATGAAAAAATATTAATCATTTCCAGTGTCGAAAGAACACCCTCTGAGTTTCTTAGGGCCTCTTATTATAGTTCCCGAACCGGAAACCCTCATGATTTTCACATGAAGTTATCTGTGAAAAACCAATTATGGAAGCCTTCACTTGTAAATTTTTTTATTTGGCAAACTTGCCGAAATAAGAAATTCGAAAACAAGAATCAAAATTCTCGTTGAATTATGAAATTCACTACCTATTCAATGGCAAAATCGTAAGAATATGATCAACAGCCAAATTTAAAATCCAGTTTGATGTCACCGGTTGGGTACTGGGACAATTATGTGAGAAATTTCTCCACCTCGATTGCCAAAAAAAAAAAAAAAAAAATACCTGTAGCCTGAATATGGTGTTTAATGACTATTTTCATTAAATTACTTTTTTGAGTACCAATATTCTTTTTGGTTCTTTTGTCAAAAAAATAAAACAGACATTGTGAGAGAAAACATATTCAAATCATTCTACAGATCATACAATTTACGGACGTTCAGCTATTTTTCGAAAATTTGATGCAAAAAAAAAATTAATGAAAATGAATAAAAAAAAAAGTACCTATGTAAAATAATGTTTAATAAATAATGGATTTACGACTGTCATTACTGGGAATTTTCAGGGAAATTCACGAAAATTCCTTGAATGTCAGCTCAGTGATCTATGTATTAATCTAAAAATGTAGCTCATAAAATGCTAAATCGATACTAACTCTGAAGATTAATAAAAGTTCTAGAATTGAATAGGTGATATTTTTATTAAAAGTCTGGCAGTACAACTACAAAAACTTTTATTTCTAAGAACTTTATAATGTTGCATTCGAAATATTTTCAAGCGGACTGGATAAAATTTTTCTCTATTTTCAATAATAATAAAAATAACGAACTGGTTAAAAAAAAGTCAAAACCACGTCCATTTTAAATACCCCTATTTCTTCGAAGTTCTCAAATTATCAGATTTATGAAATTTCGAAGTTTCATAATGCAATAAAAAGACAGCGGAATGTGATTTATGATTACACGAAAAAAATAAATATCTTTTATGATAAAAATGTAAGAAATAGTAATTTCTATAATTTTTTCAGTATTTAGTGAATCTTCCAGTTCTAATTACCGCTGCTGACTGCTGCGACTCTCAAGGTCCATCAGTTTTGCAATAATTCTGTTTTCCCTTTTCCTCGTTGTTATAGCTGTTATTGTTGGTGGCGGTAGTCGTGGTCGTCATTTTTTGGGTGGAGGGCGGCTAATATACCTCCGTATTAAATTATGCTAACATATTTTAGCAATAAAAGTGAAAAAAAAATTAAAACAAGATGAAAAGAGATAATTATGCTGAATTTCTTAAAGACAATAATTATTGGACTGGCCACAAATTTACATGAGCAAATACAAATTTGGAAATTATTAGTACCTACTTACCTAACTAGCAACACGGTAGCATATCGTACTTTTGGAAGTTTTGTAGTTTTTTCTCTGTTTTTATGAGCAGGACAAGGTATACTACTTGGTCATAATGGCATATACAGGACCGGTATGTACCATTGGACGAGCTGAAGTGCTATACTCATGAAGAAAGACACGATAAATATTTTTGAGTCGTTAATCGTTGCATGCTTCACAAATTATATTATTTTGACATTGCAACGAATTCATTTCAACAAAGCAAGCGTAAATAATTTTCATTTCGGCACGCTTGATCGTGAACTGCTACAGAGATTTTCCGGAATCGCATATTCTTATCTGACAACGTCTTACCAAGAAGCAAGCGAAAAACTGATGTTAGCTATCGAAAAATAAAACGTTACAGTCATCATTTAGAACTTCTATAGCAAAATAGAAATTTTGCGTTCGTTTTTTCATTTTTCACAAATATTACCACCCATTGAGAGTTCAAAGTAAAAATAAAATAAAAAAATACAGAAAAAAAATTATTACGTCCTTCCTTCCTAGGTACAATATATAATTACGTAAATGTATATAGTATCACGTATAAAGTCCGGAATCATATCAGTCTAGGATAGTAGAGCCATTTTTGTACAATCCTAAAATGGTACATGGCATTTTGTACCCTCCTAGAATAGTACAGACGTTTTCCACGAAGTTGTATTTTGATCAACTTTGTACAAGACTATTTGTACCAAGTTCAAATTAATCAAAATACATTGGTTTTTTTCATGAGTTAATCTACCTTATTATATCGCATTTCATTACAAATTGAAGCTGATTTTTTTTTGTCGCACCATCACACCCATCTCACTTGACAGATTTTCAAAAAACGTTCACCTTATGTAGATGTCTATTTTCAGATGGTTTCGGCGAAGTTTAATTTTGAAAGTTTTATTTTGAGAGCTGTAGTTAAGTTCAATAATTTCAGTTCTGAATCTGTTCTTTTCAAAGTTGGTTCTCAGTTCTATTTAATAATTTTGGTGCTGGTGTCAGTTTAGAGAAGTAAAAACTCTAACGATCGAAAGCTTTAATTATCTTCAAAAGTTTTCATAAAGAGTTTTAGTTATGGACCGGTTCTGTTTGAAAGTTTGTTCTCAGTTCTGTTTTATAGTTTTAGCGTCCGTTCTGAGAACTGAAAACTTGAAAGTTCAAGTCCCGCAATTAAACAAATAGAATAAGCAGTTGAAAAAAAAAGGCGTGAGTCCCAATGGAGACTCATGAAGGACTGATGTGTAAACACTAAATATAATAGAGTGGTTGTGAGTGTGGACAATGTGCATGTACACAACCACACACCTACACGCCAACAGTTACAATATTGTAACCTGTAAGACGTAGAGTTACAATTGTAATTCTCATTTTAGCTTTTACTAGAGTGTAGATTGAGCATGAAGATGTTGACACGTCTAAAATAAAGAATACTTAAAGAGTTAAATGCGAACAAACAAATTTTTTTTCTTACATATAACTGTTCTCTCTAATCACTAACTAGAAAGAACAGAAGAAATAAGAGCTTTCTTCTGTACGAAATGTTATGAAAAATCATCAATTTTAACTTGGTACTACATGAACTAAAGTACAATGTTACACAAAATGGCTGTGCTATCCAAGGATGTGGTAAGAAAACTTGTACCATTTTACGATAGTACACAGGCCTGTAATCCAAATGAAATTCTGGAGTGAGTAAACACCACATTGGAGAGGGCAAGTTTTTTTCCTCAGATATGTCATAGTACAATGTGGCTGAAGAGAGGTAATTTGGCCCTAAGGAGAAAAATTTATGAGTCCTCTAAAAAACTGAAAATTACATCTGAATTCAACGCATTATTTAGAATTTATCTGTTGGAGAAGTTTAATTTGTATTTTTTTCAGTAGATTTTCCGAAGAATACCTCCTTAATTTTTTTCGTTTTTTTAATACTGGGCAACTAAATAGTCCAGACCCGGGGAAATCCCTCCTTCCATCTCTCATCAACCCTGCATATTATCTAGGTATATTATGTCCTATTATATGTAATGTAATATTATATATAAATATGGTGGGTGGGAGGAAAAGAGAGCAATATAAAACAAAAAACCTTAAAATTATTGTCTACCACATTTTCTCTTCACGTTGATACTATTCTGAATATCAAATAAGATTGATAAAAATATACTGAATCAAACAATCAGTATTGCCATTTATCACAAAACAATTTCCATATTGAATAGTCTCAAAAGTAAGAAGTTTAAATAAACTGGTATACTGGAGCCTGGAGGGAAAAATTTATCTAATTTCTGATTTTTTTGTTATAAGGGGCAATAGTAATCACTGGGAGGCTTTACTCCGTGGACCCCTCTGGTTTTGAAAAGGATAGTACAAAAATAGCTATACCATCTCTAATGATATTTTCATATCAATCATTATAATATTGTATATCTGTTCCAAATTCGTATTTTCCCAAATTCAAATATCATTTCACTACATTTTCGTACATTTATTCTTCCTTTTATTTACGTCATTTCAGTCAATTCCAGACTTGTCTTCCAAGTCTCAACTTGTCTCATATGACATCACTATTTCCTTTCAACAAACTGGTTTTGTCTATATAATGATGTCAACTTTCCTATATATTTCAATACTTCACACCAATTATAATTCCTGCTAATTTATTGTACACTCCCACTTTATGTCATATCTTTTATATTTCAATGGTTTTATCCCAATTACATATTTTCTAAACACTCAATCAAACTCATATCTCCCACAACACCTAATTCAAATCACTAAAACTATTACCTTTAGTTATTAATCTAATGTTCTTTATAATTCATTCCATTATTTTCATCTAAACTATAAACACACTTTGGTAATTATTTCAATATTATACATTTATAAAAACATATACTACTTTTATGTTATTTGAAAATTTTCATTTTTAATTATCTACATTATCTCGATTCCTTAACTGCGTATTTTGTTCTTTTATTTCAGTATTTCATTTTTAAATTTTGGTGCAATGTAAATGACAAATTATATTACATTTACATTATTTATTTATTTTATCACGCACCTCGATGTTAATTTTCTATGGTGCGTGATAACATGCTAATAACTACCTAAAGCTGTGAATTTTATCAGTATACAGTGGGCAAAATATCCGGATATTTCATTCCCTTTTTTGGTCCCTAATATTAAAAAAACATTTCCAATCAATATGGACTTTATTTTATTGGAAAAAAATAATTACAGAGAGTTGCAAAGTTGAAAGAAAAACAAATAAATTACAAAATAAATCAATATTTAATTTTTATTCTTGACCACAGTTGTGAATTGCAGTTATTAAATAAAATAAGTTGTTTATCCTGTGTGAGGAGTACGTACTTTATTTGATTTCATTTTGTGTTGTGATGGTGTAAACAATGTTTGTTGACTTTTTGCTTTGTTTATAAATGCGGTTTCGGCCCACAGAAATTTTAAGATAAAAAAAGAATTCAGATTTAAAATACTTTTTTCGTGCGTTTTAGTAAATAAAATTTAGTTTTTTGGTTTAAAAAAGTGATGAATATTCTATTTTTTGTGTGAAATAGATAAATGTCCGCCTTAGGGTTCAATATCCGAAAATATTCGCATACAAGTCGAGTTTATATGATTAACACTAGAAAAAAATATTCCCATGGATAAAATTCATAGCCTTACCAATAACCTGTATAATTATATAGGTAGGTGTACCTAAATAGTATAGTATATATCGTTAAGGTTTTTCCCTTCTAGCTGCTTGCTGCTAGTTGTTCAAGTCAGAGGTACATTTTAAGTATGGATGAAAATCTTCAGTTATGGCTTACCTAGTCTATAACGTAGCCTTTTCACGTTACCTACAAATTTGTGAAAATTATCGTTTTCTCACCACAAAAATTTAAGCACAAATCTAATATTATTATTTTGCGTACAATGTACTCGTTTCAGTTGTGTACAGGGTAATGTGTCATCGATTCCCACCAATTGAAATGACAACACAATGCAATCGGTCGGAATTTTCCTGGCGGAATGAATGCATTTCTGTCCCCTCTTCTTTTTTTTTTTTTTTTGTTTCCATTGAACGTTTTATTTTCCCGTATAACTTATTGCGCTCTTGGCAATGAATTTAAAATTCTTGTGTGAACGTTATTAATATAATTGTTTGCGCACGTAAGTATATCCTGGACAGTGGTAAAATAATAATCGAATAATTTATTTGTAGGAACCGGTTGCAATACTCATTTTTTTTTTTTTCATTTTTTCAATGTTCTAATTGAGTTGGCTTATTTAAAACTGCATTTTGCCCAAAAAATCGTTTTAAACAGTTGCATTGCAAGCAGATACTATATTTTAGCAGTATTGGTCATTTTAAAATCTTTCGCATCCGTAAAACACAAGATGGTCTACATAACAATAAAACCAGTGACTATCGGGCATTTTATTTTGTGTATGGTGCGATAGTATTCTCTGTAGGCCTGATATATATGTGACAACGTCAAAAAGGAGAAAAAGAAAGTTTAAATTTTCGACTGAAACAACATAACATATTACATCCTACATATATTTTAGCGCTGAATCAAATAAAATCATCTGCAAGTCGGTAGGACAAATAGTTTTAGAGTTATTGCGAATTTTGTAGCAAGTTTTAAACGGTAAAATTCACGTTTTCTGGTATTTAGTTTCTAACACCGAGTACAAATAGTCGTATTTTTGAGGCTCACATTTTAGGATCGGGAAACATTATACACAAAAAGTGATAAGAACCTTTTTTATTTAAAATATAATGTTAAACATTTTTTGACTGAACTATTCTCCCGCTGTAGTCAACATTTTCCGAGAAATTTTCAAAAAACTGATTTGAGGGCATATTTTTTATAATTCCCACTGTAGCAAAAGGGGTGGGGGTTGAGACTTTTAGTATGTTATTTAGGATGCTCATCACTAAAGATTAGAGGGAAAAAATAAACTATGGAAATTTTCCAGAAAATCATTTCTATCTTTTCTGGACTATAGGTGTATTTTCAGCATAAAATAAATTATAATGTTCGTTTGTCACATAAAAATTAGGAGAATAGCATGCAACCCGCATTGGGGAAAACACCCCATGGCTCTGTTATATATTAAACAAAAATTCATGGTTGATGGAAAATCATATCGTAATCATACCACGTCTACCACTTCAGTGTTCATACATCAATTCTTTTGAGTGCCTTATCACTCCTACTTTTGATAATATGTAAACATCCAAACTCATGGTAGAGGTAGAGGATATGTGAGACTACGATTATCTCACCTTCAGGATATAAGTCTCATTGATATATTTCTGTGTGAGTGACAGTATGCGCGCACCCACAACCACATCAGCTGCAAGGTGCGAGTTGCTCTGGCAAGTTGCTATCACAATTCGGTATTGCCATTCACACATTGAACCTTGTTTGTGGGAATGTATAGCCAAATGGTACTCACCTATTCTTTTTTAAAGAATTCTGGGAGGATAAAAATATGTTTGAAAATACAAATTCATTGATCAAATTTTAGATTTCGAATCCAAAATCTGGATGAAAAAGAGTTAGACACTTATTTAAAATCCAGGAGGATATAAATTTCGCCATACACTGGCTGTATGGTGCAACTGCTTCATTTCGTATTCATCATGTATAAATACTAAAAACTCATAGAAAGAATAAGTAAAGTTCCATTTTAGAGTCATATTTTCATATAAGATGTAAAACACTTTTGTGGCACTTTGGATTGTGCCGACCTTTAGTTGACACAGGTGTGGTAATACTGTTCAATTTACTATTACAACGAAAAATTTTAATAATTGGTGCATTGCAATTAATTTTGTAAAATAATAAAGGGGAATTTTAGACGAACAAATATCTCACCTTTACATTTTTATTATAGTGACAAAAAATTATGAAAAATTATGAAAAATGATGAAAAATTCTAATTTTCGTCATATTATCAGAACAATTTTAATTATTTCAGGCATAAAATTTAAAGATAAGATTGAAATTTAAAGGCTACGATAAAATACTTCAAAATTTTTCAGGAGCTGGTAAAATGAGACTGGGAGAGAGATGTACCCATTTGTCTTCATGCTCCTTGCATTTACTTGAACCTCATTTTCTAAATTAATATCAGATTCTTAAATTCGCGACTTCTTTGAACAGGACAGGGATCTCATAGCCTGGCTATTCTTCGTACTTACAAACAAAAAATAAAAAACTATGTTCAGAAGTTATTTTGTACAAGAAATATTTTTTTCGGCCTTTGAGCATTTTTTTTTTTTTTTAATGTAATGCACAGTTCTTGGTTGTGACTGAAAAACTGATATATTCTCCATATTAAAACCTCCAGACTGCGTTGATCAGCAACCATAAAAAGATGTGGACTTACGAGGATATTCTTTAAAAAGTATTTGCAAAAATTTTATCCACACTGCATTTCTTTACATTTATGTCTCAGTTTCATATGGTTAATACAGACGGAATATCCGTCCGTGATAAACACAGGTGAGAGAAAAAAAATGAATACAAATTAATAACGAAAGATTTAATGAATGAAAACGCCAACCAGTATTTCTACATTAGAGTAACGACCTGTCGTCCTACATTTAGAATTCCCTTTCGCTATTGCTTTATTTTTCCCTCACCTTTTTTTTCCCCTTTATTTTCTGTATTGTCGTTATTATAATTTGAAGTTTTCAATCACCTGTATGTTGTAATAATATTTTGCTGTTAATTACGTACCTACATCAGTTTTCTTTATCATCGCAAACGAAGGAATTAATTGATTTCTTTTAAATTTTTTTTACAGCTCTTCTCGAATTCAATCGAAAATTTTCGTTACTTAGAAGAGAATGGAATGATTGTTTTTAACACGATTTCTTTTAATTACTCAATTCTTTCAGTACTCATACCTTACCAATGCGTTTTGTTTTTTGAGTAGGTATCTATTTTTTGATTTTTGTTTTTATACATTCGTGGTCCACAGCATTTAGATACGTCTTGCAAGTTTGTATTTTGTTATATGGCTTCAGTTTTGTTTTAATATACACTTAGGCAGGAGAAGTTGGAGGAGTAGCGCTATTAAGAGTTGGTTGTTATTGATTTCTGTCACGTTCACAGTTCAAAGTTCAACGATAAATAAAGAATTAATTGATGCCAAAAATTGAGAGAGGCATCAGGGACAGAAAGATAGAACAATGATCGTTGGATAAACAACGCTATGTAGTGAGAACAGTTTTACACCAATTGAAATAATTATTATTTACAATCAGTTGTGTTGTATGGTGTTGCTCTCTTGTGTAGGAATCTATACAAGCTGAGAGTGTTATATGTCGACAAGAATAGGCAGTGTCATTTTTATAGGTTTTCTTTGGTACATAAGTACTGATTACCTATAACTTGATGCGAGTGCTGCAGCAACTTTCAAAATACAATTCATAAAAAATATACTGCACCTGTAAATTAGTTTTTTCTTGGGGGGATTAAATATTTTCTAGAAGAAAACTAATTTGGTAGTTCCGCACTGGCAGGTATTCGATCTGAATGTATGATGCTTCTCTTTTTTTTTTCTTTTTTTTACGTAGTTTCAACTAGGTAGTTATACATTATAAAGAGAAAATAATATTTTAGTGACAATGGTAATAATACATCAGTGAGTTATAAATATTCTTGAATTATTCCTTAATACTTTCTCAACTGTTCCTCCTTTGACAAGACTTTTAGTAGAGAAACCGACAAGTCATTAATTTTACAATAAATTAAAATAAAAACTATCTTAATTTACATAATGAATTTTATGAAAAATGATGTGACTAAACATGCAGAAGTAACCATATGCCTGACGGTAAAGAAAAGTGTGAGAGCTATTAGTGTTATGTTTAATTTTACTGCCAGATATTCTAGCCCTGAAAACTGACCGTAGACTATTGGAGCATGGTGCCACATTTTTGTGTTATTTAAGGAAGATCTTATCATACGTTTTTATTCTACCTGTTCTCTCAATTCATATAAATAGGTGGAGCAGGGCGTAATTCGCTCAGCTCCCTAAAGCGGATAATTTTTTATGGAGCTGGAGTGAGTGAGCTCCTTTTTTTATTTTTCGAGGAATGTTAGCTGAATTCAGCTTTTTCCATTCTTTTGGAATTTTTTGTTTTTGATCGTTGCTGGGTATAAGTAATTGTACTATACCAGTGTCTTTTTGATTTTAAAATATTTGGTAACATTGAATTTTCTGACAATTTTTACAAAAATTTTACAGAAAAAAGGAACTAATTGGAGAGTGAAAATGATCAACCTGTTCCTTTTCAAAGGAGTTGGAGTGAACAATGTTCTTGAAGAAATTAGGAGTGCTCCCACGTATGCTCTCAATTTAAGTTTCAATTTTACGTAGTGTTTCAGGCAACCATCAAAGCATTACAATTGTAATCACCCAAAGTCTGTAAAACTACTGCAGGTTGGTCAACTTTGATATCAACAAAAATACAACCCGCGTGACAAAATGACATCAACCATTGTCTCCATCGCGATCTTTATTGGTTGTTGATTCCAAAAATTTAAATTATATTACACGTGGAATACCTTTGGTCGTGGATACAAATGTATTCACACTTCAAAAGGTAGTTAACAAACTACTTGCATGTTCGCTATCATGTATCAAAAGTATAGATGAGTCAACCTCTGTAAACACTGGCTAATGGTTACTGTGCACTGAGGCTCTTTATATTTGCTTCGTTACACGCACACAAGCTGACATTATGTAAATAAATACATTTGTCATACCTTACTCATAACCATAGTAATTGATAAGGTACGACAAATGCACTTGCTTCCAGATGACACAATGGGCAATAAGCTGATTCATCATGGCTGAATTATGACCACGAATTATGTGCAAAGTGCAACAAGTAATTACAAGTATGATTTAACATGCAAGGTACAAAGTCTGGTCTATTTTTTGGTGGTATAACTATCATTGGGGGGACGGAGCCCTGAATTCTCATTCAGGGTGACATCCCCACACTACATTTGGACGAATTTTTGTTACTGTCGAAGATTACCAAGTTGTTAATGTGTCTGACATTGCGCTGTGTTTAGCCAATTCAAATACATGGAACTGTTGATGTAATGCTTACAAAACTGAATGTGCTTGGGAAGTCGACCAACCTGTTGTAGTTTTGAAGATTTTTGTGATTTCCGACCACTATTCAATGTTGCAGCGTATGTCTCAATTCACCATCTGCTGTTGTGGTACGTGAGTAGTGTACTAGCTTCTCATTTATGAAAATATAAGTTCGAATCATACATTGCGATAATAAATTTTTTTTTGATTTTTTAAAAATAATTTCAGAAACCCGTTTATGCTTTTATCATATAGACAGCATTGTTTTTCATTTTTACTTTTCATAATGTTTTATAATTTTAATAAAAGTGTGGGCTATAAAACAAAGAAAATTTCTACTTAGTTATTTATTTTTCTTTTCTCTTATTTTCCTTATCTTTTACTTTTTTTTTTTTTTTTCATTTTTTCCTTTTGATAAGAATTTTTAATTTTTTCCAACTTCTATAGCACTGACCTAGACAGGAGACGCCTACAACGATTTTCAAAGTACAAGATTGAGTAGATGTTGTACTTCTCCACAAAATTATTGAAATTAATTGCCTTCTACATTTTTGGTGAAAATTATGAATTTTATTTTTCTCAATTTTCATGATTGAAATCGATAAATCAAGGCGTAACAGAAGCACCAGTATCGGCAGTGGCCAAATGTGGTACCTGTAATCGGTATATAAAATAAACTAAAAATTAAAAAAAACCTATTGACTAGCGCTTTTGAAAAAATTATAACTAAAACCTACTTACTACTATATTATCGATAGTAAATATGAGCTATCCAGGACAATTATAAATGTATGAAAAAAAATAATAAAAACATGTATTCTCTTATCTTTACTTTTTGTTGAAATTTTCATGAATCTTGTTGATGGCATTGAAGCAATACAGAGTAATTTAACTAAGGTAAGTTGCAACATTTGAGTTGATTGTAATTTTAACTGAATCATTTAACATTTTTCTTCGTATTTCAAGCTTCATATTACTCTTTTTTCCTTTTTTCTATCAATTTTTAACAAAAATGAAATGCCAATAACTGGTACAGAAAAATCACAAGTGACCCAGTAATCAGCATACATTCGATTACTGGAACAATACAGCAATGAATTAATAATTTTTTAAATATAATTAATTTTATTTAATTAAAAATATTTTATAACAAAACTATAGTAATTGAATAAATAAATTCATTGACCAGTTATCGACATATTACTTTTAAACATTTTAAGGTTCAAATTATTCCTTGAAATATGAGAAAAATGTGCCGATTACTGGTGTGCCGATTACTGGTTCTTCATTTCTAATACATTTCTTATGGATTTTTTCTCCTCAGAATGGCTCCTACTTTCAAATATGATGACTCGGACATGCAAAGAGCTATTGAAGCAGTAAAGCTTCGAAATATGAGTATCTACAAGGCAGCCAAAGAATTTAAAGTTCCACGTTCAACTTTGGATGATAAGGTTCATAAGAGAACACCTCAGTTTAGAAAAATGGGTCCTGCAACTATATTTACTTCGTCAGAAGAAGATCAACTTGTTAGGTGGATCTTGGAATTAGCTAAACGTGGCTATCTGTTTCAAAAGAACAGTTCATTGGGAATGTGAAAAATATTATAACATATATGGGGCTAACTGACAAGTTCAAAAATGGTACACCTGGTAGAAAATGGTATGAATCTTTCATGCGTCGACATCCTGAAATTTGGATTAGGACAAGCCAAAATTTGACTCCTCGTAGAGCTGATGTGATGGAAATAGATATTAGAAGGTGGTTTGAGGGAGTAAGTTTAAATTTTTATCACTTTTTTGATACCTGCCTAAAGGTAATATTATTTTGACACTGATTCACTGATTGATTGATTTGCTATAGGTACGAAAGGATGCAGAAAAAGATTTATTTTTTCACATGCTACAAAATCCGAAACAAATTTTTAATTTGGATGAATCTGCTTTCATTTTTTCTCCTGATATAAACAAAGTCTTGGCTGGAAAAGGAAGTCACTACGTTTACAATTGTATTGAATCCGGTGACAAAGATAATCTTACTGTCCTTCTTAACGTAAGTGCAAATGGTGATATGGCACCACCCTCCATTGCATTTCCATTAAAAAAAATTAGCAAAGTTATTGCTCAGAATGCAAATAGAGAGTGGAACCTTGCCACTTCAGATAGAGGTTGGATAACTGGAGAAATTTTTTTCGAGTACTTAGCCAATACATTTGTCCCGTGGCTGAAAAGAAATAACTATGAGTTGCCTGTTGTTTTGTTTTGTGATGGTCACAGTTCTCACCTAAAATACTGGGTAGCACAATTTTGTAGAGATAATGGTATTGTTCTTATAATTCTATATACAAATTCTACCCATATAATTCAGCTTTTGGACGTAGGCGTTTTCAAATCGGTACAGGCCAATTGGAGAAAAAAAGTCTGTGCTTTGAAACAAAAAAGTACTAAAGTTTCCAATCAAAATTTTTGCCAATTTTTAGAAGAATGTTTGGCTGAATCTTTAACACCAAATTTGATTCAGAAAGCCTTCGAAACTACGGGTCTTTATTCATTTAATCCTGACAATGTTAACTACGATAAATTAGTTAATGTTTCAAAAAGATTGTCAACAGAAACTGTTGCTCCACCAAAACCATTGTTTTTAGAAGAATTAGAAGCTCAGTTAAGCTCTGAAACATTAGCAGAATTTCGCAACAGTCTCGGTTCACATTGGAATGGAGCTATTGAATTTACCAAACTTTTTGACTTATGGCAAAACCTCCAAAACGTATCTCAGCCTATCATACCGACTGAAGCTCAGAGTGAGCCATTTTCACACAAGTTGTCTTTTGATTTGTCAATGGTTTCAGAAATATCTGAGGCAAATGACAAAAGTGCTGACAAAGTTGATTTGGTAAATTCTTTAGAGGTGGAGTTATCATCAAATACGAAAGATGCCTAGTCTGGCAGCTCTTTAGTGAATAACCAATTTACTGAAAGCTTGCCAGACTCCATCTAACAGCAATTTGATACTCACTGAAGAGCTGTTAGACCAAGCTAATTTCGTACTTGATTATAATCCCACCCCTCAAGAATTACTGAATTCTTTGTCCATTTCTTCGATGCTTATTGAACAACAAAATGAGCAACCTGTTGAACTTGTGGAACTTCGTCCTGTATCACCGAAAGAAAATTCCAACCATGAAGTTGAAGCTACAAAGGTGACAGTTCCTCTTAATGACCAAGTTTTACAGAAAAGTATTACTCCAGAAATTGAGGCAAATATTGAAGCTATCTTAAGCCAAGAGCCACCTATATCTGCAATGTCTCACTCTAATGAAAATCAGTATACTTCACCAGCGAAAAAAAATAATGAAGATACCCAAATTTCTAATTTACCTGAGTGGCATTTAGGTCACGAGCTCCAGGCACCTTCGCCATTTAAAAATAGTTTATTTTGGCCTAAAGTGAACTCTAAAAAGACTGAAAAAAATAAAGAACACACGCTGCCATCAACTGCCACTTTTGAGGAGTGGTTAACTTTTTTATAAAAAAAAAGAACAAGAAAAACTGGACAAGCAACTCGAAATCAAAAAGAAGATTGGCAAAGTTAAGTGAACAATGTGAGAAAACAATTAAAAAAAATAAGATGTCTGGTAAATCTCAAAAGATTCAAAATAAAAGGAAAGTTTCTAGTGAAACAGAAAATGAAAATTCAGACACAAACTCAGAAATTGTTGATGAACCTGATCCATTGCCATCCCCCTGTAAAATACTCAACGTTATTACCGAAAAAAAGAATGCTAAGTTGATTCAGAAGGCTTCAAATGATATCACAGTCACTGCATCTAAAGACATTTGTGCAGGGGATTTTGTAGTAGTTGAATATAAAACAGAGGATGGCTCAGCAGTACGAAAGTATGTGGCCTTTATTCAGAAGAAAGGAAATAAATTTGCAACTATTAGATGCATGCGACCATATCTTGCCAGAAAGGAAATTTTCATTTATCCAGAAATAGAAGATGTTGACCGAATTCCTCTACAAAATATTGTTAAAATTTTACCTAAACCAATCGAAACCCGGGGAAAATTTCATTTTAACTTTGATGTTCTCAAATAATATTAATTTTAAAATTTTTTGCATTATTTTATTATTAAAAAAAAATATTGTTATAGTTAATAACAATATCAAAATGTTGTTTTTAAGTTTGAATCTTTTGTTAATTATTACTAATTTGCAATAAATCTTGCTTATTTAAATTGCCTAATATATGAAAAAAGCCAAGGTTTCAAGTTTTACTGGGTTAATTTTGTATGTCCGATGACTGGAACACATTTGCCGATTACTAGAACATTTTTGTCGATTACTGGTACAAATGAAATTTCTGACTTATTTGAGGAAAATTAAAATTTAGGGTTGATAAAATGGAAAAAAAATTAATTTTTTTAGTTGAATAGAGAGCTGGGGGATGCGGCAATGTAATAATAAAAAAAAAAAAACTGCTTGTTGAATAGAACTGGAAATACTAAAGGCTGAAATAAAAAGTGATTGGCCTGTGCCGATTACTGGTGCTTCTACGGCTTTGTCAATTATTTTCCGTTTCCATACCAGATTTATTTGTACCTATCATGTGGAAAATATTCGAAAATTAGATTTATTGAAATTAACATTTCAGCAGTTATAAATTATTTTACTATACAATTCGAAATGGGTGGTTGGTGTTTGCCTTCAGCCTATGTCTTCACTTGATTAAAGCCATCATTTATCATCGACGACACGATCGTTTGATCATCGACTTTCTAGCTTACATCGATTCATACATCACACTATAACGAAGATACAGAATGAATTTCACCACCAATCTTGGTCGTTTATGACATCAACCTTGACAACGACAGTTAACCTCAAGAACCTTCAAATTGTCCAACATCGAAAATGAATTTAAATGTTAAATGTGTTTGATCTTAACGGTCTCGAAGTATTGCATTATACAACCAGTTCCAATGTACATATTATCGAACATCAGACTAAAGCTAGTCAAACGAAAAACGTCACAATATGCTGGTAAGTAGGTATTGCAAAAAAAAAAAAAAAAAAAAAAAACTTTGGTTTAATAACGGTATATTAGTATAAAAAACCAGTTGATTTGTAAAGGATGTCGACATTGAAAGACATCTTGCGATGAGACAACTTTTTGAATTGTGCGCTTAGCCAAAATTTGGTAAGAAATTAATGCAAAATTAATTTTATAGTTTAAATAAACAAACAAAACAAAAACCTTTGTTGGACGATTTTCAAATTTTTCTCCTCAAACTAATGGGTGACAAACTTTTTTATGTTTCATATTTTTCATTTACAACATGAAAAAAATTTCATTTTACCCACATTTCAAGTTAGCTGAAATTATTGAATTTAAGAAATTGGGACGCACTAAATGTGCTAATGAGACAAGAAGGTCAATGAGAAAGAAAAAAAAATTAAATACGTAGGTATGGGAAGAATGAAGATTAAATGAGAGGCAAAATGAAAATTCTCTTTCGAGCTTCCTCTAGACTGAAAAAACAAAAATAGTTAAAATTTTCTCACATTTTGATTTACTACATAATACTACAAAACTTGGCTCGACCCTGTATGTCTGTGATTTTAATAATATAATTAAAATTATAATGCTTTCAAGAATTTGGTGAAATATTTCAACAACATGATAATTCTAATTTGTTAGCTAATGCATAATTACCTATATTTGTTATTAACAAGCTCTTATCTTAAAATTTTTGATGACGAAATTACGTAAAATTAAGGAAATCCAAAAAAATGAAACGATAAATAGTCATGAGAAATTCGCCATTATTCATTTTTTATTAAAAAAAAACTAATAATGTTATAAGCTTATTATAAGCTTATATTCACCAACTTATACAATTTGACTATACTTATCGAAAATTTTTTAGAAATTCTTAGGTACACTACAGCTTATGAGAATGAACTTATAAATGTGGAAAAGATAAATCCTCTCTCGGTTGGAAAGTTTAAGTTAAATCTGCAGGTATGAAAATTTGTTTCATCGGTGATTTAAACCAGCTAATGTTTTAGGCTAATGATATCATCTCGTTGAATAACCTTTATTTTTTTCATTTTTTTCTTCTTACAATTAAGTGTTTAAAAACTAAGTTAGTTTCGCTGTAAAATTAAATTTTCTTTCAACGAAAATGAGAAGCTAAATATCTGTGTAGCGTGTGGGCCATATTTTCTTTGATTTTACATTAATTAATTATTTTCCCTATTTCTATATTTTATTTTTGATTTTAATTATTTTTGTTCCCAGCCCTCAAGATAAACAGAGTGGTTGGATGTGAACAGCACGCTGCCTACACCTTACACACTCAAACTTACGCTACATGTAGAAGGCACCATCTATTGACAACTTATAGATGGAAGAGAAGTGGTGAATTCCACCCCACACTTTTAGAGTCTGTGCGTATCCAACACATATCGAGAGTCACAATATGTAGGACTAACGACTTGGAGATTCAAACCAACATCCTACATATTTTCCAGCCAAAAGTGGTGAACTTCATCATAGCTATTCTAATGCTGCTAGCAACTGGTGAATTTATTTTAGGCAAGTCTTGAAGCGTCGTTTTGTGGCACTTTGGCTTGAACGGACCTGGCAACACTGATCAGTTCATTATTAGAATGGAAACAATGAAAGAACGAAACATTTGTAGTTGGTGCATGCGCCTTGAATTTTGTCTGAATAATTTTCGTTGAATTTTGTCTTAATAATTTATCATCCATTTTTGTCAAAAATCGGGTTGTATCTTTACTATATTGATACTTATGGACAAGATATGAGGTCCCTACAGTACCTGATTTGGGAAATCAGTTACATTGGCTCTGTATAACTGGAGAAGTCTATCATATCCTATTCCAAGTGTGGGGGCAATACTTGTATGAGGTATTAGGGGCTCGCAGCCCTTGATGACAGTCGCCGCCCAAAGGCTGGCAATTATTCGTCTCTATTACGTTAAAACATATTACACTTGTGCGTTTTTATGTTTATATCTGTACGTACGCAGAGGTAAGATACATTGCACGGGCCATGATCAATTACCTGATAACAATCTTGGTGATGTTACGGCCCCATATCAAACGCATTGTGGCATTTCTTATCACCTCAATGGAGGCAAGAAACGATGCAACTGATGACATAATATCATATGTATATGTACGTATGTGTGTCTGTGTGTGTGTGCCAAATTTGGTATATAAACTCTCGAAACTGGCTACAAAATCGCTAGTATTTGCCGAGGATTTGGCTCTCCCATACTTTATAGTATGAAGTGGCAGAACACGCAAAACCTGTAGAAAACCTTCTGCGTGTGAATATTTCTCACAACAAGGTATTCTACACCGTTATCAAATAATTTTATTATTATTGATTTTCTTGACAGATTGTGAAAATTAGAGACCGATAATATCGTTTTTGGCAGTTTTGGTTGAATCTGGAGATAGCTTGACAGAGGGGATGGGTAAATGATTCAGGGTAGGAATTTTCTGATTATTCGTAACCTACCTTTTGGGCCAGGTTAGTGATATTTGACTATACCTATCTATAATCGAAAAGAAATCATCTGCATTTACAATTTTAACAATATCTGGTTAGGTGGACAGAAAGTTTGTTACTCTTAATTTTGTAAAAATGAAAATAAACGTATGGAAAATATTTCACATTTTAAAATCCAATATCTTTTCATTTCCTCTGGGTACCTATAGCAATAAAATTGTTTGTTATCACTTACAACCCACTTTGCAGTACATATTTTTTCTTTTTAAAGAAAAATTTTTTAGGATTCTATTTTTGGGCAGAATGATGCTCACTTTATTGAATTTATTTGTCCAATCAAAGCAGTTGGAAAATTTTCGTCGTTTTTTGATGTTAATCAACCTTGTTGTTCAAAAAATATGTTCTGTTAACTGTTGTTTTTATTTGCACAAGTATATCGACTGTGAGTAGGCTATATCATTGCTTTACACAAAAATAAATAAATATTTCTTAAAAATAAAAAAAATTTTCATAGTTTATTTCTCCATTTCAACAAAATATTCTCTGCAATTTTTCCCACCACTAACCGTAGTTGCGATATTTTATTATATTTTATTTTATTCGCTCAAAAAACGTATGTATAGGTATAGGTAGGTAAGGTATATTTTATGAACTCTGAATGTATTTATTTATGACTGAATTTGACAAATTTACTAGCGGAATGGCATCAGGCGTTTGTTTAATCAATATTGTCTTTGGCGTTGTTCAATTTGTTTGACCTATTGAATATCGCTTGCCATCGCCGAAGAGGATTTATTTTTAAATTCTTTCCTTGTCAAGAGAGAACAGATTATAATTTACCACGTTTATGTGTACACACGAAATGGTTAATTGTACGGTTTCTTTTATAGAAAATGCAATAATGGCCATCGTTGAGCATGCGGTAACTTTTTCAACTTGAAGAGGAGCTCGTCGAAAGAGTACGTAAGGATAAATGAAATATGATTAATTTCTCATTTTTCCAACAAAATTTGATTAAATAATGTTAAACATGTAAAATTTTCTAACAAAACATATGGTACAGGATTTTAATGCACTCTACAATGAACTTTTTCACTTTGAATTGGACCTATGTACTTATATAAGTGGGATTACCTGTTCTTTAGACGAGTATGATATAATTAATTGCAAAAATTTTTAGTAAAAACTTTCAAACATAATCAGAGCTTTTATTTTTATTTTTTGGAGTTTCTATTTCTCAGAACAGACTAAAATAAAACTCGTTGTAGAACTGAGAACTAACATTCAGTCAAAATGGGCCCTAAAATGAAAATACTGTTGAGAATATTCAAACTTAATTACGGCTCTCAGTTTTTTAGTTTTGACTTCTCAGAATTAACAATAAACTAAAACCGTTAAGCAAAATTTAGAACTAACTTGTAAAAGAATAGGTCCAGAAGTAAAACTTTTCATGAAAACATTCGAATTTAACTCCAGATTTCAGTTTTTTAAGATATCATTTCTCAGAACTGACACTAAAACCTTTCAGTAGAACTTAAAACTAACCTGCAAAAAGAACATTTCCAGAAATGAAATGCTTTATGAAAACTTTCGAACTTTATATTAAATAAGGATGTAAAGCAATATGATATTGAATGGGTTTATTCAAGTTTGTAAGAAAATTCAGAAATTTTAAAGATCTCTTTCTTTTCCTTGAACTGACCGTTTTGGTAAAATTCGACCCTTGAACTTTTGAAGTTTTGAATTTTCACTTCTCAGAATTGAAGATAAAACTATAAAGTCGAACTGAAAACAAACAGTCAAACCAAGCCGATCCAAAAGTACAATTCTTCACTCTTGATAAAAAGTTTTGAATTTATAACTGAAATTCTCAGCTGTATGAGTTTTTACCTCTCAGAACTGACATCAACATAAAAGTCATTAATTAGAATTGAGAATTAACTTTGAAAAGAAAACAGGTTTAGGATTGAAACTTCGAACTCAATTATAGCTCTCAGATGAAGTTTTGGAAACAAAACTTCTCACAAACTATCTAAGGATAGACATTTACATGTGGTCAAAATTTTAAGAAAATTTGTCAAGTGGGAGAAGTGTGATGCAGTGACAAAAAAAGCAACTTCAATTTATAATATAGATTTCTTGCTTGACCAAGGCGAACCTGTAACCTGTTCGAATGAAACTTCTAGGACTTATTTTTCAATTTATAATATAATTACTGAGCCATACTTATAGATTTGAATTTCTTAAAGGTAATATTTTATGTTGGTAATGAAATTAGCTTGAAAAAATTACGATTTCTTTTATAGTTGGTAGGAAAATTTAATAAAACCCTACGGTAAAAGAAAAATTTAGGCATAAGGAATAATATAATCCACATTTTTTGAGTATTAACGGCTATTAAGATTGCTGTGATGTTGTATTCGGCTCCACGACCAAAGATTAATTCACCACGATTCGCAGAAGGTACGTATATGAGTCTATCTGATGACGATAAAAACTTCGTCAGTTATATACACTTGAACAACTATTTCATCTAGGACCTATTTAAGCTATACTAGCCATAAACAATTTTTTTGCAAACAAAAACGATAAAATATAAAAATAAATAAATGAGAAAACAATTTGCTAAAACATAAATTTTTGTGCATTCTTAAACAATAAAATAGCAGCTAAGTTAGTTACCTAGATACTTATTCAGAATTAACAAAAAATTTGTTAAAAAAATTAGTTATAATCATAAAAATGTGAAAAATACGAAGAAATATAATGCAGAAATTCAGTAGATAAGTGTCATGATAACCTAAGTGGAATTTAGAAAAAAATCAGAAAATTTCCAAAATATAGAACCTATTATTAAATTTCTGTGAGCTCTCGATTCTCAAAATTTTCAAATTTTTTTCTAAATTCCTAATAGGGTTATCATGACACCTACATATTCATTTTTCAAATTGCATTTCTTCTCATTTTTCTCATTTTGATAACGATAAGTACCTGACTAGGTAATTTAAAAAAAAATTGTTTTGATCATTTTTATGTAGATATAAGTATTATTATTTTTTTTTTTTTTAAAGTGAACAAAATTTACAGGTTTTATCAAATTTTTATTCATTTATTTATCCTTGGTTCAACATAAAGAGGATGCCGATTATCGAACAGCCAGTATTCTAATATCGCATATACTGTGAAAAGTGAAAAGATTGAATTTTTTCGGGTCTACATTATGATTTATTGATAAGCTTCAGCGATACAAAATTTGAGAAAAATTTGTCACATATATTTATATCTATCCTAATGTAATATATAAAGAGGAAAATTTAGAAAAGTGTATGTTAAGGGTAAAAGAACAATTTAATGCTGGCCAAACTATTCTTCAACAAAGAGATTTGTTGACGAGAAAATTAAAATCGTACGGTGGTTTAAGTTTTTCGTTTAAATTTAAAATTAAGCATCGTTCAGCCTATTGTTGAACAAAAGTCAGCGAGAAAATGAACCTACGAAGGATCTGGCTATGGTTTTATTATTTATCACTTCGGAAAACTTATTTATAAAGGAAAATCGATGAAGGCTGAATTAATAGTGCTGCGTGTATACAAAGTGAACAAAGGAAAAACATTATGCAAAATTTTTAGGGCTGCATTTAGTGGCCTTTTCCTGATAAGTGTTGTTATTTCTACCAGCTTGGGTGAGGTGTTTGTTTTCAAATGATTCAGTGAATCATGCAAAGTACTTAGTATAGAAATATAAGTCGCAGTTATCAGATTTTTTCATCATTAGAGTTAATGGAGATTGGAGAGTGGGAATTTTTCACTTTTCAATTTACATTTACCAAAAAATTAAGTACCCTAATTTATTTTGTAGATTATTAATGTAATGTCGAATTTAAGTTGAATATTTTATGAGCTTCACTGTTTTATTTCACAGTTCACAACCTTGTTATATTCAATTTCAAAACTGATACAATTTTTCTTTAAGTCAAGAATGAAATCTTTGTACAAAAACATTGTGAATATTATAAAGTATTAATATTAAAAAAGAAATGAAAAGCCGACTTTTTATTTTCTAGTTTCAGCTTTGCTAAATTTTTGTATATTTTTCCTCACTATAATAATAACATTGAAAAATAAAGGAACACCCAGGAAGTACGAGTAATCTCGTTCATATTCAGTACAAATCCGAGCAACTCCTCACCCCAGTTGGTAGAAATAACAACATCCTTTCCTGATTCTTAAATTTACATCATCAGACATATTTTTTGAAGCGCTGAATTCGAATTTAATGTTAATTTTCTCATTAGACCCATTCTTCGACCCTCATTGAGCCTAAAAAGGGAAGAATATTATATTTTAAGACTTTATTGGGTAATATATCAGTGAACAAAAAAGTACCATATTTACCTAGATGTCAAAAAATGAATCTTCCAGCAGAGCTGAAATGAAAATAAAAATTTCATTTAAGTTTATTAGACAATATATTCCCCCTCTAAAGGAAGTAAACATTTTAAAAACGGGTTCAATACGTTTCAGATTTAATAAATGTCATACTTTCGTCCACTAAAAAGAACATTTAATAAAAAAAATTTCAATTTCTAAGTTCCATTTTGAAGGTCAAAAATGATAGTTTGATAGTGATGTAATGCTCAGTAGAGTGCAGAATTTGAAGGTATTCTTGATGAATTAAAATCGCTTATGAATAAAATTTAGTTCCCAACAACTTGGAAAACAAAATATGTTGTTATCTTACTTTCATAATTCACTATCTTCAAATTAGGTTTATCTATATTCCTCAACTCTATTATCGAGTTTAATATTATTAACCATAAACAATAAGTAATATTCACGTAAATGTGAACTATGAACAGTTAAATCAGAACGAATGTTTGTTAAAATTATTTTTGCAACATACTTACACCTCAAAAACAGACGTTTCATGTCTAATCCAACACTATTAAATTTTTGTACTTCCTAAATTCGTGAATAATTGATTATCAAGATGCCACTCCAATTGAACAAAATTTTTCAATTTCGAAACCCACATCTCTTATTTTACTAAATTATTTCAAAGCTTCTATTTAAGCTAGAGAGCTGAGGTTTGTGTTGCTCGAAAGAGGATAAAATTTACAAAATTTCACGTAATTTTTAAAATTATGTTTAGCTGTTTGAAAATGAACAAGCCCAAAAATCGCAAATTAAAGGAAAATTGACTGGTTGTTTAAATCCAGACTCCTCCTCCTTCAATCAAAACAATTTTTCAGCCGCCATTTAAAGTAGATTGCTGAAATTGGTACTGCTGAAAATAAAATAAAATTTATTTACTTTGTTTTTCATCAAATTTGGTATGCTTTCTTAATGACTTGGAAATAAACGCAACGAAAAAATGCGAATTAGGTGATGGAAAATTTGTCGTTTTCGGTTTATGCATCGTTAGATATATTTTCAAAAAAAAATAGTTTTTCTTATTTAAATTATTTTTTTTTTTTTGAGGGAGGCCTGTTGCAAAAAATAGTGTGTAAAACTCGGGCGAAATAAAAGTTTGCTACTCATATGATTTGCATCAATCGCCATCGACTCGTGCTGATGCAAAAATTACACTAGTTATAGATACCTGTCAAAATCATCTTGCACTTGTATCACAAATAACGATTATCTACATTGTTGTTTTGCAAAATGATAGAAAAGAAAAAAAATGATTGCTTCAATTTTTAGGATGTACAGGTCAGTGCTCGTTTATATAATACGAATTTCACGATTTCTATCTTCGAGTGCGAAAGTAAGAGAAAAAAACTAAAAAATTAATATCATTACGAAGGTCATGAATACTCTCTTATTTGTTACCACGTTTCATATCGTATTCCCATCATAAAAATATTTCAACATTTCAAAGGTAATTTTTAAATTCCAGTTGACACAGTCACCAGATGATACACTTGCCTAACTTATGCCAATAAACACGTTCACCTAATACGATACCTACTCGAGATCAAATTAAATTACAATGAAGAACTGATAATCCAATGTATGCTTTGTGAAGAAATTGAGAAAACTGATTAGAATACAATTTTTTTTTTTTTATATCAGTTTATGAAACGATAATTCATTATTAATGTTTTTGGGCTGTAATTCGCGAGTCAAACAATTCGGGTGAAATTATATACCAAAATTTGGATTTTTTAAGGGTATCACCTTATTGGCGTGTCAATGCATCTAACTTATATTTACTCTTTTGTAATTGTCACAATTATGCGTTGAAATATTTTAATAACATTTTTAAAGTAGGTAGGTACATACGTATTTACAACTAAAACTTTGTTATTTTATACCATTTTTTCACTTTTCGTTTTTTGTTTTGGCCCCCGTCAACGTGATCAAGACCTCCGAATTTAGTGCTCAAATAGCTAAAATATTCAGCCGACACCGAGTGTGACTGAATCACCTGGAGAAGATGTTGGAAAGTATTAAGGATGGATGAAGACCGAGGGTAGTCTTTTCTAAAATTCAATTAATTCGGTCGTTGCCTCTCATTAAAATATGTCTTTGTCCGGAATTTTAAAACTAAAAGAAATCACTGGACGATGAAAGTAAAAGCCACCTTTATTGTAACCTATATAAATTAAATATTCCTGCATTCTAGAGAGTCGGGACCTGCATGTGTAGGTAATTTCCTACCTAAAAGGTTTCCTGATGGTAAGAGTAGGTGCGATTACCCAATTTTCGGTTTCACTGGGTATAGGTAGGTATTGTACCTCCAAAACAACGAAAATAATTTTCAGTTCTCCACACATTACATACATACTCATTGTGGGTATATATTAACATAGATAATCACATTAGTGGTCACTTATACTCGTTTATTATCTGGTGGTACTGGGTAATATTGTTTACCGAGGTAAAAGCAACTAATGCGAAAATTTATTCTTCCAGCACATAAATTTGGTAACAGTGTTGTTCGAATTGTCCACAGGACTACAGTGTTATTGAGTGAGGTGGAGCAAAGTTTGTGGCTAGACCAGGGTTTTCATTGAATTTTCGCATTTTATCCTCATTCAGTATTCACAATTATGGAGACGGAGTAAAGGGGGTTATTGTCACCTTGAATGAACTTCTGTGTTGAAAAATTTTATTTAGCAAAGAGCTAAGATAACTGTGATGGTAAAAAGGCAGCGAATAACAAAGGAATTGGGAACAACATACAATTTTCAAGCTATAGAGTCATTAGCTTTGTTCGAGCGCTTGCAGTCGACTGTAAATTACAGTTTTTAGTATAACTGTTGTGGCGGCTACCACACTAAGTTGGCTATATTACTGCTTCTTTCTCGTTAACTGTCACCCGGCACCGTGGCCGAGTGAATACGGTGCTGACTTTTGGTGGTGGTGACGAGGGAAGTTTAGGTGTTCAGTCGGTACAGGTTTGAATCCCTGTGCCACCTGAACACCTAAAGTGGTGACCTCCAATGTGATATGGGAGATGGCAATCAACGCCATCTCTCGGACACGTGCAGATACTGGTAGTCATGGTGGTACGTTGCACCGCCGCTGTCGGAATATGATGGCGCTGTAGGTTGTGCACCACGGTGTGGTGATGAGGCGGGGCATCACCACGTGTCGGCGTACATCCCTACCTGTAAGGCGCCTCTGTACTGATAGTCGTATTACACTCCTCTATACTGATGGGAAGTGATGTGGCGGCTACCACACTACGTCGGCTATATTACTGCTTCTCCCTCATTCACCGTCACCCGGCACTGTGGCTGAGTGAATACAGTGCTGAATTTTAGTGGCGGTGATGAGGGAAGTTTAGGTGTTCAGTTGATATGGGTTTGAATCCTCGTGCCTCCTGAACACCTAAAACTGTATTCTGCACATATTCCAGAAAAACTGAGAGAGTCGCTTAGACAATTTTCTGTAAAAAATGATGACATAATATTTGTATTTCACTGATAAATGCAGTTAATGGTCGAATGAATTTGTGAAATTTTGCAAAATGTTTTGATAATACTTGATAAGATTCAAATTCTTCAGTGTTTGGTCACTATTATAAATTTCTATAAACTTTGCAGTTTACCTTCTGACTGACTGCAATTCAAAATGTAGATTCTAAAAGTTATAAAATACAGAAAAAGTGTATAAACATATGCCTGTAAGTAGGGCTTGTAACCAGAATGTTTTTGGGGTTATTGGTTCGACCTACAAAACCATAAAAGTCTTTAATGGTTACTGGATACTGGTTATTGGTTAAAAATGTGCTGATTGGTTACTGATTATTATTCTAGTTAACCAAAACAATTTTTCTAGTTATCAATTAAGACAAAATTTGCGGCAAAATTGACAAAAAAAATTTTTTTCATGTTAAATTATCGATAATTGATAATTTTCCAGGATATGATTGGTCATTTTTGAAAAAAATACTCAATCATATTGATATTTCAAAAAAATTGATAGAAACCGATTCTTTATGGTTATTGTTTTGGTTAATGGTTTCAGAATTTAATGGACATTGGTTATACTGGTTATTAGTTATGTGAAATTTGTTTATTTTGGTCATTGGTTTGGAACTCAATAATGTCAATTTGTTTAAGTTTTTAGTGGTTATTATACTGGTTATGATCGTGGTTACATGACCCTAGCTGCAAGTGTTCAAACATATTTCTGAAATTTTTGTCACAGATTTTACAGATTACTGTAAAAACTGCAAGCGCTTAAATAAAACTATTATTGTTATCATATTATAGTTCACTTACTGGATGACAAAATGATAAAACTGAGTTTACTTCACAACGCACACTGCTAAGTTGTCAAATCTTATATGTAATCCAAGCCCTGCTTTACACCAAAATTCTTGGTGTCAAATATGAGGTTCATTTGTTCCTTCACATAGGTAGTAGGGTAACTAATAGTTTCCATTACCCATCTCAGTGGATGAGCTAGGTAATTAAGAGTCTACAAGAGTGAATCGACATTTATTTTATGAATATTTAATACTTCAGATAGTGATGCTGTCGTGCAAGTCAGTAAGGTAGTACTAAAGTAGAAAACCTTGCTTATCACTGGCACCTTGTAAAATTTATGAAACTACTCATACATGGGTAACCTACCTATTCATTTGAAGGGGTGTACTTTATACCGGGCAGAGGCGTTAATAAAATCATGCCAGGGTTATAACTTTCAAATTTCGATAAATTTACATGGTCATTATCTCAAATATTGAACACCTTAGCGCAGTTTCATAGTTCTCCTTCATCTGTATTGCTGTAGTACCAAATATACTTACTCATCATCTGTTAATGGAAATTTAAATTTTACCATCTATATCAAAACGTTTAATGGGTAGGTAGACCGTACACCGTTTAGACAGTGATCAAATGAGAGTTTTATTTTGAATTATCTGAACTTGTTGTTATCAAATTGAGGGAGTTAATTCCTCATCCACTATAAACGACAAGAATACTGATAATGAATATTTTACTTTTCAATATCGTGAGATAAATAACGAAACCAAAAAGTCAACTCAACGACCTCAACAATGTTTAATGTTTTTATGTGATCTATTCATAGGTACCTACCAGTCATATTCCTTTCAAGTTCTGATGATGAACTGTCTTATCTTTTTCATAGTTTCAGTAGAAACATCAAGTAGGTAGGTACCTAACCTACTAATAAACCTAATAATGTTTTTTATGTTTTTTTTTTGTCTTCAATTTTCGTCAGTGTTCGGTCCAAAATAATATTTTCCCAAGTTCAATGAATTGCCTACAATTTTACGTAGCTATAAACCACGTTAATTGAATTATTACCGGTTTAATTTGGTAAATAAAGCCAAGATAATTTTGTTTTCACTTTTAACGTAAAAAATTGGCAATTAATAAAAGTTAGAGTTCCTAATTGGAGGAAAACAAAATGTTCATTCGATTTTTAAAGTTGTATTTAAAAATTAATTGTTGGTTGCAATTGAACATGACGTAGGTACCTGCAATAGAAAAGTTTTTTTTTTTCTTTTAATTCGATTAAGTCCAGGTTGTTGGTTCGAATGAGAGTATGCAGATACTCACTCAAAACACAACGTTTCAGTAAAATTATGTTTAATTTCAGATACTTAGGTAGGTATGTATTATTCCAACGAATTGGAAAACTTTTTAATTTTTATCACAGTCTGAGGTTTTAGAGAAACCTTAATCTATCGATCTATCTACATAAAAATACGATGCGAATGATTCACAATCTATTTCCGTTAGTAATGCGGTTTTGATCATGACAAGCCATTAAAAAAATGTCCGTTTCAAATGCTTAATGAGAACCATAAAAACGAGCCGTGAAGTCTAGACCATTGTAGCAAGTGATTTTCTTTTATTTGTTCACTCAAAAGTTTCAAATTCTTATAAATTGTGCACTTCCTAGGCTATTTATCTGCATCTTGGTTTTCTGTAAAAATTCGTATTGATTTTTAGTGACTCGTTTGAACTGAACCTACCTATATACTTAATTGAAAAAACACATTTTTTGGCAAAAGATCTTAAGTATGCGGAAATTTGTTATTATTTTTAAGGCTGAAGGTTTTACTGACAAAAAAAATTGATAATTACTTTTTTAGTCAGCTTCCTGTTGCAGAATTTATCCTTCCACAATAACTGATTGACATATTAAAGTTCCAATGGTAAAATTTTCATCAATCAGTGATTGTTGTGTTAGGGGTTATTCGTTTTAAATAAAACGAGAACAGATAGACCTAAACAATATACTGGTGAATTATAAGTGGAATTATTTTTCTTAAAGATGATAATTGATACCTACTTACCTCGTTATCGAGTCTACCTTCCTTTACGAATTTTGTTTATGAAAATTTCTTGCAGAAATATTTAGATTCGTATTGTTTTATTGGGTGGTTTTTTCGGAAATATTATTAAAAACTCTAGCGCAGCAAGCCACGCTAGAAAAAGTAGGTTTTCGAGAAAAAGAATTACGAATTTTGATGGTCACATTAATTATCTGTAAGTTTTTATGCGTTAATAGTATGTTATAATTGTACGACATTTGTTAGCTCCTGACAAAATATTAGACAATATGAAATTTTAAAGCATTATTTCTTGAAATGAAAAATTAATTAAGGTAATAAAGTATGGTAAATAATCATATAATTTCAAGTAAAACCAAATAAATATAAAAAACTAATGAAATAAAAAAAAAATGAACATGTTAATTTTTGTAAAACAAAAATATAATGCAAACCAGAAAAAAAAGAGGAAAAAAAAGCTTTACGGGAAGTACCGTCCAGTCGATCCGCACCAAAATTGGTAGTATGCTTTAATAAGCTACAATAAATATTCGTTTTAAATTTTGTACATATAGTTTCAAAATTCCGTATTTTATGACCAAAATAAAAACAAAAATAGCGGTACCGGAAGTACCGTCCTGCCGATCCGCGTCAAAATTGGTAGCTTAATACAATAAATTGAATTAAATATTTATTCTAAATTTTGTAGATACTGGTGCAAAATTGAACATTTTATAGCTAAAATAAAAACAAAAATAGGGGCCCCGGAAGTACCGTCCGACCAATCCACACCAAAATCGATAGGTTTGGTCCTTAGTACGGATGTTTATATAAAATTTTGTGATTATCGAACAAAAATTGCGGCCTGTATATTGGGAACAAGAAATTGACGTAGGGTATATATAAATTTTAGTTATTGGTGATAAAATTTTTATGTCATGAAATGAAAAACGTACCCACTCACCCCCAAACCTTGGAGGCTAATACCGCACCAAGCGTAATAAGTAAATTTTATAAAGAAAACCTGCTTAAAAATAAAATCACGACCTCTTTCAATTTTTACAACAGCCGATCAATTTTTGTAACAGCTTGGCCCTAGGGCGGTATCACACCCACACACACTCCCATTTCCCGCGTCCCTTGTGGATTACAATTAGATTTTTTTTATCAATATTATTTTCGTTGAACAACAATTTATGGTTTTACTAAAATATTTTTCAAATGCTCTCTAAGAAATATGTGCATGAAGAATACGTTCCCAGTAAATGGTTAATTACCTATAATTTAATAGGAACTGGCAATAAAGTTAGCAAAATACAGCCTCAACAACTCTTTACGTGTAATAAAATTTAAAGTAAAAGTCAGTAAAAAAATATTCATTTATGAGGTTTTTTTCTCAATAAGTAAAAGTTAAATTTGTATTTTATATTTAAAGAACATCTAAAAGGTGTTCTTTACATGCACTACATAATTAATTTGAGCCATATTATTTTATGATGAAAATATTTTGGGAGAATGAACCCTAAATGGTAAGTCTAATAATCATTGCCCCCATCCGGGGTTTTATCCTTATCGAAAACTTTTGCACCGGAAACTTCGTACTCATTTTGCACAAATTAAATGAATTTTAATGAGAATGGAAGAATGAAATAACTCAGCTATGATATGTGGTTTTACAGGTTTATTAGTAGAATTTAAGTATAAAGTTTAAAAAAAAAAAAAAAATTTAATTTAGATTTTCAAAAAAAGCATGCAAGTGTAATGGAAGTTTGATACCTAGTTTACTTAGGTCATTTCCTTAAAAGGTAAGGCTTAGAAATCAAATTGAAATTTGTTTCATAGGTTTGGGAGGCTGGGAAAAAAATTTTATTTCACCCAAAAATGTCGCAAATGGAATAAATGCCAAAAATGATGTAATTGCCAAAAAATTTCTAAAAACGTTTATTTTCTAAGAAAAACTGTAGAATTGGAGAGAAAATGACGCTAGGTATCCATTGTGTTATTGAACGACAGATATCCAGAGCTTTGACAGCGAGCGCTTTGAATTTCTTGTTAAAAAATACATCATTTTCATATAGAAAATTAGAAAATTTTAGAAAAAATTAAAATTTGAAGTTTTTGGTACTATTTTCATCGTTTAAAGACTTTTTTTTTGTTTTTACGGAATAATGTCAAAAATACAGTTTTTACTGCCAAATTTTAACCTTAATAATGCCAAAAAATCTGCACTCCACTTATACTTTGCTACATATTTTCAAACATATTAAAAGAAAAAAAAAATTAAATATCACTAGAAAACTATGCACATTTTAAGATTAACCAGGTATACTCTAGGATTTGTTTTTTCTTTTGGTAAATTGATAGGTAATTAGAATTTTCAATTGGTTTCACACATCGTCACTTTAGCTTATACAGTATCTATAGCTTACTGAAATTTTAAAAGGTTAAAAAAAAAAAAGAAGAAAAAAGTTGATACCTACATATCAAAATATTCACATCGATCGGATAACTTATAGCCTAGAGCATTCGTAAAAATTGTGTAAAATGAAGGTATAACAATTTGCTGTATCATCATTTATAACATTTATTTTTCTCCTGAATTAGATTTTGAGATAAAAAAAAAGTAGATATCCTCTGTTCCAACTTACTACCTACTTTTACACACATCCATTGATATCATTGAATAAATTATATTATTTAAAAATTTTTACACCAGATCAATAATTGAAATAATCAAATTCTTACCTTGTGATGGTAAAAGTCTTCAAAATCTTCAATATTTTTGTATGAACCGGAAAAAAAAAAAAAAAAAAAACAGCGAAAAAACCACCAATAGTGTATTATTTCAACTCCAAACCCAATATTAATGGGAATAATTGAAAAATTTCATAAATTTACCAATCGATGGACAAATTGCGCGTAAAACCGATGAAAAAATAGCGTAAAATAAAATAAATGTCAACAAAAATTAAAAGTTTACGTAAAAATTAGACGAAAATGATGTCACGAGAACGACGTCAAGCACGTGAGAGCAGTGAATGCTTTGTGAATGAATACGGCGCTTGTCCGTTTAAAAGAATAAAATAAAACAAAACAGAAAAAACACGTTAAAAAAAACCAAACGAAATCAAAATATACTTCCAAAACGTAAATTATACATAGTATAAAGAAACTCGTTTGGACCTGTGCCTACGAATAAAAGCTCGGAAAACCATTATTTTATGAAGTAGGGCGAACTGATAAAATGGTAGCATTTAGCATAGGTCGTACCTACGTAAAAAAAAAAAACAATGGTAGAACGGTAGAAGTGGTAAAAGTAGTCGACTAGTGGCGCCTTGTTGTTGGCATTTGACAAACATAAGTGTTACATTTAAATCTTACATTATATTGAATAAAACAAAATCACTTGTCTAGGTTAGGGTTTCAGATACGTAGTGCCAATTAGTTGGAACAAAAAAAAAAATGTTTTTTCTCTCAAACAGTTCCATTTTGATCGTGCAACAAAAACTGGTATGCTTCTTATATCTCTTTCTCTCTTTTTTCACTAATAAAAACAAAAAAAAAATTAATACGTGTTTTTTTGAGAATAATGAAAATCAGCCAATGTTATTTTTTTTTTTTTTTTATTCTTCTAGTTTGAATATTAATTGGTATAGGAATGAAGCCAAATTAGGAAAATGTAAAATGATACTTTTCCGTGTTTTTTGCGAATTGCTTAATTAAAATCCTGGCCAAAATGTTCACAAAGTGGAGACTGGAGAGTGAAAAGGACATGTGATGGTTTCAAAACATTGAAAATAATAATAAAAAAAAAATCATAATTGACTCCTGTGGAATACCATGTCCTGAGAGATATTCTCACTAGAAGGAAATTCAACAGAATTTAAGCGTGTTCAGCCACTTCATACATAAGTACGGGTAAGCCAGAACCAGACCGAACACTGGCGACTTTAAAGCCTGTTCTAAGAGTTTATATACTGGTTTTGGCACACGCACACAAACACACGTATGTAAGGTAATACGTACGTTAGTGAGAATGGCCAGGTCATATCATCCCCTACCGAGATAAGATATGTTTGGCCGGTTTGTGTACGAATTGTGACGTCATCGTACCGTGTCACGATTCAGTTCTCGTACATTACCTGCAAGTACAGGCAGGTAATTACGATCGAACGAGTTTTGTGTATTTAACGTCATATAGACGAGTAATTGGCCTGCCCTTTGGGGCGGTATCTGTCGTCAAGGGGTCCGAGCCCCTTTACCTCATACCAGTGAGTCCCCACAGCTACTCCCCCCCAGTTTTTGAGCCGCAAAAATGATCAAAAATGTGCAAGACCTGGGGGGACATGCGGGTTTATGAGCGCCTTTTCTGGTCTGCCTCCCACTTGGCTAGCGCACTCCCAACTGCAGCACCAACGCATTCATATGACTGCCTTCTTGCGTCGGCGCACGCCTGGTACTGGGCGTGGCTGCCTTCTCCCCTATGCCTCGGTGGACGAGTTTTTGTATAGGCATAGGGGTGGTGGCGGGAGTGAGGGGGCAGTGGTCGCTTAAAGATTGGTTTCCTCAGCATTGGGGAGTTTGATGTCTCCGATGCCAAGGTAACCATCTTAGCCTTCTCGTTTGCTGCCCACTCAGCCGTGAAGAGGAACTTCATCGGCTCCCTGGTCTCTGTAGGTTTTGGCACCAATCTCGGGGTTTCCGGTTCTGGGGCCGATTCCGGTGGTGACTGGGGAGGAGAGATGATTGGCAGGAGCGGAGTCGTCATCTCCGTCAAGACTTGATCAACGGGAGGAGCTGTATCCATGAGGAGCTCCTCCTCTATCCGATCCAACTCCGTTCTTTGCTCGGTCTTCTGCTGAGTCTGTGAGGGCTCAGCAGTTTTCCGGGTGAATTGGGAGGTGGCGGACTTTAGGATAGGATTCGTTGGCAGTGACACTATAAGGTTATTTAGGAAAAGGAACCAAAAATATGTCAGAAAAACACGTCCAAATATTCTGGCGGTTCTGTAATGGGTGATTTTACTTCATTTTTCGATTTACCATTACAGTTATTTTTCATTATTTCTGAATCTTCTTATCAACATGTAGAGGGGATAGCACTTAAAATTCTCGACTGTATGCTAGTTTTCCAGTTAAGTTATGATCGGTTTAAGCAGAGTTATGCCTGAAATAAACTCAGTGAATATTGTAACGTATATTTTCGTCTATTTTAAGAAATGACGAACATATTCGTTCACTCATTTTCGAATACCAAAAATGTAGATATTTGTCAACAATTACCATCCTATAACTCTTCGTAAACAACCACCAAACTATTCGTATTTAATTTTACATATACAGATATACCTTCTGTATATTTATGACCTAGTTGTACCTGTCCCTCGAGTACTCGACGAGTCAGCACAACCCTATAATAACAACACCCTACCTCACTTTACCTATCCGACACGTACGTTTTCATACCCTGAACGAGTATATAATCCCTCGATTCAGTTGTATAGTTGTTCAGTTTAGTTCAGTTCTCCAACAGCTACTTCTAAGTACCTGGAACCTCTCTCGTAGAAGTATCTGGTGAACAGATAGTCTTGCTTGTTGAATTGTGATTGAATATGTATTAATATTAACGTAGAACTATGTACTGTATGTACAAATTATTATTTTATTAAATGTGTAAACTCACTCATGTGTTTGAAATATTATTGAGTCTCATAGTAATGTTAAGGTCCACTATAGTTTGTGGATAATAAACTTGAAATTATTCTAGAAGTATTACTGCTTTTAAAGTACGTGATATTTCGTGTATGGTGTACTCCCGAAAGTGGTCGTAACTAGGTACAACGCCACCTCTTTCGGCCGTTACATTATTGGCGCCCAACGTGGGGCTATTGCGAATCGAACTCTCGCTCTAGTACCTGCTCAACGGAATTGCTGAATTCAAGCTGCTGTTTCAATTCCTCTGGCTCGAAGTACTTTGCTCTAACCTTGAAAACTCTAGTCAAGTACTCAAAGAGAAACGCGTAAGGCGCGCTCTTGAGGAAAGGAAGTAGAGGTTAGCTGCGAGTGGAAAAGAACTAGTTGTGAAAAGGAACGCGAACTTCAAAGTAAACAAAGAACATTTATTATACAAAAAAGAGGAATACAAAAGGGAATATATACAATAGTGAAGTTCGGCGAAGTGCGGCGACGGATTCTTCAAGCTCCTGTGCAAACAAAAGAAGAAAACAAAGTAACAATTAATATTAATTATAATTCGCGTCCCTCCCGTAAATATAAGAAGTGTTAAATAATTATAAGTCGCGAAAAAATTTATTTTTATGAGTGAAACTTGGGAAAATTTATCCGAACCCAATACTACTAAAACTAATTTAAATTGGCTAATCGATGCTAAAAATTTTGAATTAATTAATGTATGTCAAAACTTGAATATCGAAGTCGATAAAAAATATTTTTCTCGTATAAAAACCCAAGAGGATATCCTATTAAAAATTAAATCCAGTAAGGAAATACAAAAACTATTAACCCCTGAAAATATAAAAATAATTTTGCAAACAACACGAAAAACTCGTGAACAAATTCCCGAATTAGAAAACCCTATAATAAGAAAATATTTCAATCCTCCTTCTACTTCAACCCCATTCTTGGAAAATTTGGATAATCCCACACCATTTCCAAGAGTTAAAACTGCTATTAATCTAGTAGATATTACTGAGTGTTTAGAAAAATCTGACGAAGATTTTCTCAGCCCAGAAATTGAAACTAGACTTGTAGAAAACTTAATCCCCCCTATAGAAAATAAAATGTCAGGAAAGGCTGCAGTAAATATCAGACCTTCCTTATATGGACACACCCCAACGGAAGACATCGTATCATTTTTAAACGGTTTTGAAAATGAGGCGGAATCTTTCAACTGGGATGCAAATATGAAATTTAAAAAAATTAAAATCGCATTTTCAGGTCTTGCTAAACAAATATTTGAAGATAGAATTCAAACAAATCCCGAATGTAATAACTGGCAAAATACTAAACAAAAAATCTTGGAAGTCTTTACGAGGACTAAACCCCAATTACGCGAAATATTGTACGAAAGAAATTACAATGGTGAAGCTGATTTCTCTGCGTATATTATGTTCGTGAAAAGGATTTTAAAACAGATTGAACCTGATATTACGGAAGAAAAAATTATCGAAAAAATTATGCCCAATCTCCCCGAAAAAGAAAGAGTATTCTTAATAAAAAAAGAACCTAAAACGATTCAGGAACTCGATAAAGCTTTCTCTAAATATCTGGAATTTAAAGATAAAGCATTCGGACATATAGATCCCCTTTTACGTAAAAAAATTGATCAATTAGAAAAAACTATAGAAGAATTAAAATCCGGGAAAACAGAAAAGAAAACCGAAAAAAACGTAAATGCAATATCATCCGACCCGATCTGGAAAGCTGAAATGGAGAAAATGAGCGCTGCAATAGCGAACATTTCAAAATTTCAGGAATCCAGAAAAAATAATAAAAATCCCCAAAATAAAAATAATAATAATGAACAAAACAATAATAATCAAAATAATAATAATAATAATAATAACAATATGAATAATAATAATAATCAAAATCAAAACCAAAACCAAAACCAGAATCAAAATAGGAATAATAATAATAATAATGGTAATGGTAATTGGAACCAGAATCAAAACTGGAACCAAAATAACCAAAACAGAAATTGGAATAATAATCAAAATTTCAATCCTAATTATAAAGGAAGAAATTTTAATCCAAATTTTCGGAGAAATAACTTCCCGAGAAATAATAATGGATATTATCCCAATAGGACTCCAAATTGGAACCAAATGGCTCTCCCAAATTGGAATAATGCTCCAGCATGGTCTGGAATATCATTTAATACTCCCCAAAATCTCCCCTATGTGGCTGCTAATACTCAAATGATTGCCCCTCCGGCACCATTAATGGCAGCTCCACAACAAAATTACCTCCCAACATCAAACCCCCAGGCTTGCCAGAATAGTTGCTCAAAAAACTAAGTGTCCCCCTTACAGGTGATCTGTCAGCTGTAAGGGATGTCGCGAACAAGGAACCAAAACTAGTTAACAATGTGAGTAAGGAGAAGTTTCAAAGCAAAGGGTACTGCAGAACCCAATGTAAATTTCACCTTCCATTTGCCATTTATGGTAAACAAATACTTAGCTTAGTCGATCCAGGTTCAGAACAGACACTTATTGATGAAAAAGTTTTAAAGAAAGTCAATTTTACGGAACCAATTCTACCAACAAAAGTAAGATTTCGTGGTGCGGATAGTCAACCTCTTGAGGTCATAGGAGTAACCAATGTGATTTTTTCCATTGATCATTGTATTTACCCACATCCCACTTACGTTGTTCGAAATTTAGTAGAACCGGTCATACTGGGTTACGACTTCTTATCAACCCATAAAGCCAAAATGGACTTTTCAAAAAACAAATTTACTCTACCGTGTGGTGATGAAGAGCGATGTTTTGACATGCCTGAATGTCACAATTTCCCTATTGAAAAGGAAAATAAGTTAGGTTATATTAAGCCCTTTAAATATTATGCTCCCCAAACTTTTAAAATAGAGGCAAATTCGGTGCTAATCTTAGCAACGCTGCCTGAACACCTGGAGTTTCTGTGTGAAACATCCATGGAAGAAAAAAATAATTTCTTTGTAATCGTATCAGAAGACACGATAGCGGCTGTTAATAATAATAACAGACCCCACGTGATCTATAAAGGCGAATACTTAGGAAAATTTGAATTAAGTAGTGCAGTAGAAATTAATTCCTGCCAAATTGAAAGAATAAAAGAAAATACTATTTTTAAGGATAATCGAGGAAATCCCATCCCGATTAATCCAAAATTGTCGCTTGAACAAAAAATAAAAATGTACGAAATAATTAATGAATATAATAATATTTTTACGGGAAAAACAGATGAAGTTTCCATTTGTAAGGTACCCGAACAAGTTGTCCGAGTAGACGACAAAACCCCACTGCGGTGTAGAAACTTTAAATTCTCACACGCAGAACATGAGGCCCTACACAAACTGGTCGATGACCTAGTAAAAGTAGGTGTCCTAAAAAAACAAAAATCGAAATTCGAATCCCCAATATTTGTAAAAAAGAAACCAGACGGAGTCTATCGAGTATTAGTAGACTACCGAAGAATGAATCAAAGAATTATTATGGATAATAATCGTGTGCCAACAATTGATATTATTTGGCCATATTTAAGAAATAAAAAATGGTTTACGACAATTGATTTAAACAGTGGATATTTACAGATTCCTCTCACGGAAGAATCTAAACAATACACTGGAATAAATGTGGATGGAATTGGATATGTATTCAATTCTACTCCAATAGGTTTAAGTATATCCCCGTCCATCTTCCAAACTATCATGGATGACATATTCCATGATATATTCTGGAAAAAAATGGTATGTTATTTGGACGACATTTGTATTTTCGGAGAAACTTTCGAAGAGTGTCTTGAAAATACAAGGGAAGTATTAAAAAGATTAAATAAAGTAAATTTAAAAATAAAAACAAAAAAATGCCAATTTGCAATGAACGAAATCGAAATATTAGGACATACGGTCCGATATAACGAATTACGTCCATTAAATAAAAATATAGAGGCAATAAAAAATTTAAATCCCCCTAATACGTTAAAACAATTACGATCATTTTTAGGATCAATAAATTATCATAGGAAATTAATTCCTAATTTAGCTAAAATTACTGCTCCTCTTACTGATTTACTAAGAGGTACAGATAGCAAATCAAAGGCAAAAATAAAATTAAATCAAGAACATCTTGAAATATTTGAAAAATTAAAAGAAATTATGATTTCCAAACCGGTATTAGCAATATACGATCCAAAATTGGAAACCTGTGTAGAAGTTGATGCTTCGAAAATCGCATTAGGTGCAGTGCTGCTGCAAACTAATCCCGTTACAAAGCATAAACATCCAGTTGGATATTTCTCTGAGAGAGTCCAACCTGCCCAGTCAAAATTATGTTCATTTGACTTGGAAATGTTAGCTATTACGAATGCATTAGCTCATTTCCGTGGATACTTACTTGCATTACGCTTCGTAGTATACACGGACCATAAACCTCTGATTTATCATCAGAAATTTAATACCCCAAGCCCAAGATTAATCCGATTAATATCGAAATTAAACGAATATAGTTTCCAAATTAAACATATCGCCGGAAAAAATAATTGTATGGCTGATATGTTATCTCGTCCGCATGATGAACCGGACGAAATCACATTTGAAAAAGGTGAATTTTTAGTAGATAAAAAATATGCTCTTCAGGACGAAGAGAAAAATGTGAATACTGTGTGTAGAATTCACAATGACAATTCTGTTCCATTAAACCCTGTATTCTTTCAGAATCAAAATGCGTGGTACTACCCAAGTACAACGCCCCAAACATATTATTTTCCCCCTTCCCTTGCTTCAACCTTCCCATATTATCCCGTGGTACAAACCACAATCCCACAGAATGAGTTAAATCATTCTGAAAATTGTCCCAACAAAACTACTAACGTAGTTACAAGATCTGCTCTTAAAGAGGCAAACCTCGATAATCAGATCATCCCAACCCCTCCTGTGACCCCAGTTGTCACACAAATGTCAATTCCCGACATCACATTACCTCCCCAATCAGAAGGTCAAACTTCTGAATCCCCCA
Organism: Ericerus pela; assembly: GCA_011428145.1. Lineage (NCBI taxonomy): Eukaryota > Metazoa > Arthropoda > Insecta > Hemiptera > Coccidae > Ericerus > Ericerus pela. Next base: position 664,422 of record WOFM01000288.1, read on the forward strand.
AAAAATTGAATTGCCCGAAAATTTAAAAACAATGCAGGAAAATGACCCGCATTGGAAAAATGTAATTTCATTATTAAATTATAACGAAATAAAAAAAGATAAAAATAAAATACGAAAATTGAATCGTACTATACAATTATATTTTCTTGACGAAAACAATGTATTAAAGAAATTACCTAACCCAACCTCATCGTATGATGAAGCGGTTACAGTAATTCCCGAAAAAGTTAATTCCGGTAGTTCTAAAAAAACTACATGACGATCCGTTGTATGGAGGTCATTTCAGAATAAAGAAAAACAAAAAATAAAATAAAAAATCAGTTTTTCTTTAAAAACATGGTACAAAAAATTACGGAATACGTATTATCGTGTCATGAATGTCAAATGGCACAAAATTCCCCGAAAGAGGCTGGCTACCTCAAACATATTGAAATCGAAAACCCTAAACCGTTTTCACATTTAGAGATCGATTTCATCGGAAAATTTAATACCGAGTATGAACACTCGTACGTGCTTGTCGGTGTAGACAAAAGCACAAATTTCTGCACCATACGTCCAACAAAAAACCCAAATGCTCAATGCGTAATTGAGTATTTGAAATTTATCTGTTACACGTATGGCACCCCAGGAAAAATTTCTTGCGATAACGGAGGTCATTTTGCAAATGAAACGGTCCGTAAATTTTGCGAAGAGAATAATATCAAAATTATTTACTCTTCGTTTTATTCCCCCCAATCGCAAGGACTCGTTGAAAAAATCAACGGAGTAATAAAAAAATCATTATCAAAATACGACCATTCAAACGAAAAAGAATGGATCGAAACAATTAATAAAATTATTTTCGCATACAATATAAGCCCAATCGAACACTTAAATAATAAATCAATCCATGAAGTACACTTACCAGAAATACCAGAAAATAATAATAATAAAACGACTCGTGAAGAAGAAATTGAAAATCTCCTTCAGACGAGAGAAAAAATGCCGAGCTTAGCAAAAAAAGCATCGGAAAAAAACGCGAAACATTATAACGCACACCACAAGATCATTGACTTCAAACCTAATGACCTTGTTTTGCTGCGTCAATCAAAAAACGTCGCGAAAAATAAAATGAAATATACCGGACCATATAAAATTGTTAGAAAGGTCACGGATTTAAATTATGCAATTCGTATTAAAACAGACGATAAAACTGCGTACGACGAAACAGTTCACGTACGACGATTAATTCCGTATAAATCTCGTAATATCGACGAATTAAGAAACGAAATAAAAATAGAAGAAATAGACGAAAACATCGAAAATCCCATTCCAACCCAAATCATACCTAAACCAAGGGGTCGCCCTCGGAAAAAACCAAAATAACTATGTGTAAAGTATATTACCCGTAGTCAGATTGGTTTTTTCAATCACGATACCTCCCTTCCCCCCTACGTTATTTAAATTTTTTTTTTGTTGTAGAAAATTATTTCTCTCCTCAGCTGCGCACCAAGATATTTTGAAAAATTTTGGAAAAACTTTAAACTAAAAAAAAAAAATGTTAAATGACTCACCAATAGCCCACGTCTCTGAATATCCCTCCAGGAACTCCTCCAGCCGGTCCCCACTGGATGAACTGCTTCCGTCGGAAGGACTTGAGGCCTCGTTCTCAGGCTCCTGGCCACCGTCCGAGGATCCACCCTCTTCAGTGGACATACTCTCTTCTACGGACCGGGTATTCCACGAAAAGGAGTGGATGGTCGGCGCGGACAGCAGCCATCCACTGCGGTACGAGATCGCCCAGTTATACTCTGTGGCATCGTAGTGGCGCAGAAGCTGGAATCCGACGGTGGACACGGAGAGGTGCAGACGTGGTTTATGGTGATCGTTTATGAATCGGACGAATCGAACCCCAGCCGTATTGATCAAAAGATCATTCAGATATACCTGGTTGAGGTGAACGTACTCAACGGTTACCTTCTCGTTAGTCTGCTGCGATACACACAGCAGACCGACAAGAACACCAGAAAGTATACCCAACCCAGACACCCCGCGAGTATCCAGATTGCCACGGAAGGTGAGTTTGAGCCCAGTTGGCCCAAACTCCACGACCATGGAATGAGGATAGTAGATCCGGAGTTGAAACAAAAGTTTCTTTGTATACTCCTCCGAATCGGGACAACAGGTATATCTTACAAAGTGGCTCCAGTAGCCTAGATCCTCATCAATTACCTCGCCTGGGATTTGAGACGGTTCAAACTGATTCAGGAAATCACCGCGATCGGAAACAGAAGAGACGCGGTAAAATAAGGAAAAAAGACGATGGAGCACAAAGTAAAGGCGAGGCTCGCACATGCAGCTTTGAAATTGCCGGATCTTGGTGAGTACCTGTTCCCCCAGGAACCAGGTCTCATTCGCCTCCACAACTCCAGACGACATAAACATTCGGTCGTTCATGTAGACGATCGACATTTTTTGTTATTAGGAAAAAAACAAAGCGAAAATTGGATAAAAAATAAAAGGAAAAATCCCCGCACAAACACTTCGAGACACAGAAAAAAAAACTTTCGAAAAAAAAAAAAAATTGATAGCACAAATAAACACTTGGAACTGAGAGAAAACACACGAAAAATAATTAACGAAGACAGAACGGATCGAGAGCAGGCAAAGTTTGAATACTAACTGCACTCGAATCCAATAATTTTATATTAATCAATTGACCGAAATTAATAATGTTAATGTCGGCAAAATTTGTCTTTTCCCCGTGCCCCAACTAAGTCACGTCGAATTAAATTCCTAAAATTCATAATCCATCTGTCTCGTAAATAATTTAGACGTTGCATTCTTTCTGTTTCAGAAAATGTATACGAATCTACTTTTCTATTTCGCAATAATTATTTCTTCGACTAGTATTGCGCAAAGAACATCGTCTGACCCATATAGGATTACGACGGCGTCAACTGGCGCTTATTTTCAAGAAATAAGCAATATTTTCGTATATTCTAAATCTGCCCCAATAATTTACTCCATTAAGCTAGACTTGCATGAATCAGCAGATAAATTACTAGAAACGAATTTCAAACACCGGTTGTGTAATGAAACAACCTGGAAAAATTGCAAATATGCAGAAATGGCGAAACGATTAAAAAATACCATAAAAAATCTAAAAGAACAAAACATCGCGATGATACAAGATTTCTATTCGACACCATCGTCTATTCGAAGCAAACGAAGCGTATTCACCCCGATCAGATCTTTCTTCGGAGACGCGCTACGATTTTGCTGTCGAGTATTAAACTTTAGAGATGGACGAAACTTCTTGGCGAATGAAATCTCGTTAAAAGAAGAGTACGATATTATTAAAAACCAGCTACTAATCGAGCATGCAGCCTTAGTAAATACGTCTACTAATCTGCATAGCTTCATTGACCATACAAATAATTTTATGACAAGATTTATCTCGCATACAAATTCTTTTATGGAAAATTCGCTAGAAGAACACGAACTTCTAATCTCTCTAAACTATATACAAGGATTCTATGATAATTACCTAATAAACACGTTAAGACTATCAAACATCCTAACGTCGTGTAAATCTCATATGATCCCATCTTCAATTATCTCAAAGGAAATATTAGAAAAAGATTTAATAAAACTTTCGAAAATTACGAAAAATCTAGGACTCGACCTAGCAATCCCCATTAAGGATATTCAAAACTATTATCACGCTGAACTTGTAAACTGCAACTTCTTTAAAAATACGTTAGAATTAGAAATTAAAATTCCCCTAAAACAGTTAGATTCAAAATATGAAATTTACGACTTTATTCCGCTCACATTCAAAAGTCATTCTAATGAATTGTGTAGCTGGGATCAAGAACCGTCTCTGATAATTCGTGAAATCAGAACAAATTCTGTACGTTATATTAGTGGAACCAACCTTCATTATTGTAACTCGGATAAACCATTATGCTTCCTTCCTTCTAATAGAGGAAGTGATAAATTATCGTCTTGTGCAAAGAACTTATTCTTCCAAGACCTAAACCAAAATCTACTACAATCTTGTTCATTTAAATGCAATCCTAATAATAATCAAACATTGGTGCACCCTATTGGCCACACCAAGTTTGCTATTGTAAATTTTAACTCCCTCGTAGCAACTAATTCCGTTACGAAAAAATCTGAAAAATTAAAAATAAACAATGATTCCCCTGGAACCTTCATTCTGGACGTACCTTGTCACATCCAAATTGAAGATATTGATAAAAATAATAAAAATACAGTAATCATTCCCATAGAAATCCCTTGTCTCTCTGAATCATTAGAAGAGACTATTAAAATCGAAAATCACTTACCACTCTTGTGGACATATTTTTCTGATTCTATAGAACCTTTTGATCTTGCCATTGATCTGGCAACGACAAAGGTCTATAACCCAAATTGGAAAAACTTTGTTCCTCACACTGTTCCCATGAACAATCTGGAGAACAAAATTAAATCCATCAAACTGCAAATACCCGATCAAAACTTCAATGATTATATAACTTTTATTAATGAAATGTTCCTAATATGGTTAAGTGCAATCTCACTTATTTTAATAATTATTATAGTATATTTAAAATTAACCTGCCACCAAAACTGTGTGAACCTAACAAAAAGCACAGGATTGTAAAAATTACGCAAAATAATACGATATATTAATCATTCATATATACGTAAGAAAAATTTGTTACTCATAATTAATATTCGTAAAAATGTTATTCTAAGTATATATACTCATACTCGCATTATATGACGTAATTTTAATTATGCAGAATTATCTGGACATATGTATGTGTTGGATAGACTTTGGAAAATTTTTTTTTCCCTATTTTTTTTGTTCCCCCCGGAGAATTGTGTAACGTATATTTTCGTCTATTTTAAGAAATGACGAACATATTCGTTCACTCATTTTCGAATACCAAAAATGTAGATATTTATCAACAATTATCATCCTATAACTCTTCGTAAACAACCACCAAACTATTCGTATTTAATTTTACATATACAGATATACCTTCTGTATATTTATGACCTAGTTGTACCTGTCCCTCGAGTACTCGACGAGTCAGCACAACCCTATAATAACAACACCCTACCTCACTTTACCTATCCGACACGTACGTTTTCATACCCTGAACGAGTATATAATCCCTCGATTCAGTTGTATAGTTGTTCAGTTTAGTTCAGTTCTCCAACAGCTACTTCTAAGTACCTGGAACCTCTCTCGTAGAAGTATCTGGTGAACAGATAGTCTTGCTTGTTGAATTGTGATTGAATATGTATTAATATTAACGTAGAACTATGTACTGTATGTACAAATTATTATTTTATTAAATGTGTAAACTCACTCATGTGTTTGAAATATTATTGAGTCTCATAGTAATGTTAAGGTCCACTATAGTTTGTGGATAATAAACTTGAAATTATTCTAGAAGTATTACTGCTTTTAAAGTACGTGATATTTCGTGTATGGTGTACTCCCGAAAGTGGTCGTAACTAGGTACAATGCCACCTCTTTCGGCCGTTACAAATATAATTTTTCAAATTTCTATTACAAAGGAATCTCCGCTTGTGACGTCACAACGTTGAGATTATCTTTGTGTTTAACGGTAAACGCACGTTGCAATGTTTTGTTTCCGTATTGCACGTGGATTTGTTTATTCCTGTCATTTTCTTTTTGTTGGCATTCCTTGTTTGCTTATCTCCGGAGTTTCTTTTGTCTCACGGAGTTCCGATATAACTCGCATATTTTTTAGCGGGTTTTAACTTACGTAGCGGATATTACTTTTTCGGGAGTAAATTTTATTTTCTTCGCATTAACCTCTTGGACTTGCAAGAAGGGGGGAATTTTTACGTTTTTTACTGCCAGGGGACCTGCCTCTTTTACGAGGACATAAGGGGGCCTCAGGATCAAATGTTTTGGTTGTAACATTGTCCGAAAATCGTATTGACTTCTTTTGTGTTTTCTGTTGTGAGGTATTTTTCTCACTTTTTTCGACGGATTCATCTGTGTTTATTGGTGACTCCGTCTATATATTTTCTACATTTTCCTTCTGCAACCTTTTTATTCTTTTATCGTCACTTACCATGTATGCAGGCTTCAATCTGTCGATTGAAATTGTTCGAGGTTCGCCTGCTATGAGTATCACAAAGTTTTTCTCATCTCGTGATACTACTTTGTAAGGACCGGCGTATGGTTTTTCCAGCGCAGATCTCATTTTTTCGTCTCTAACAAATACGTGTGAGGTATTGGCCAAGTGTTTCGAGACGTAAATCTTGGGCTGGCCATGGCGAGATGCCTGTTTTAGAAAGTTGTTGGCATCATTTCTTATGTTTTGTACCATGATTTTGGGGCTAACTTCTTTCGATTCTGTGAAGAAGTCCCCTGGGAGGCGTAGCTCTTTGCCAAACACTAATTGCGCTGCAGAGTGACCTGTATCGGGTTGTAGGGCAGATTGAAGGCCTAAGAGGATGGTAGGAAGTATATCTACCCATCTCTTAGTATCATGGGACATGATAGAGGCTTTGAGGGCTCTATGCCATCTCTCGATTTTGCCATTGGCTTGAGGATGGTAAGCTGTGGTATGACTGTGTTGAACACCAAGCCTATTGGACAGCTCTTTGAAGAGCGAGCTCTTGAATTGGCGACCTTGGTCTGTAACTATGACTTCTGGTACACCGTACCTCGCAATCCAGGTATCGTATAACCTTGCAGCTACTGTGGGAGCTGACATCTCGTGTAGAGGGATTGCTTCTAGCCATCGTGTTGCCCTGTCTATTATCGTCAACAGGTATCTGTGTCCTTGAGATGGTGGCAATGGGCCTACCAAATCCATATGAACCATTTTAAACCGCTCTGTTTGTTTGAAGGATTTGAGGGGCGAGCGAGTGTGTCTTCCTACTTTGGATTCTTGACAGTTCAGGCAACTGCGAGCCCATTTGTTGCAGTCAGACTTCATTTGTGGCCATACAAATCTTTCCGAAATTAATTTAGCACTACATTTTGGCCCAGCATGTGACAAGTTGTGTACACTGTTGAAAGCCAACCTGCGATATTTTACCGGTAGAAATGGCCTATTCTTACCTGTACTGATGTCACATGTTAATAAAACATCAGTACCGGGAATTTTTCGCTGTCTCAATTTGAGAGTAGTATCATCGTTCGATAACAACTCTTGCAATTCTGCATCCTTAAGCTGTGCTTTAGCTATTTCAGCTTTAGGCAATTGGACAGGAGCCGAGATAGCTTCGATTCTACTCAAGGCATCAGCTGGAGTGTTAAGTTCTCCACTTATATACTGGATGTCGGTAGTCAATTGACCAATATAGTCTAATTGTCGTGCTCTTCTCCGTGATGCCGGTTCTGCTTTTTGTGTGAAGGCATATGTTAGGGGTTTATGGTCAGTATACACAGAAAAACATCTACCCTCTAATTGGTGCCTGAAATGCTTCAACGCAGCAAAAATTCCGAGCAATTCCCTATCGTATGTGCTGTAATTCTTTTCTGTTTTGGAGAGCTTCCTCGAAAAGAAAGCTAGCGGTAATTTGATGTTGTTTTTATCAAGTTGATAAAAAGTTGCACCAATAGCAAAATCGGATGCATCGGTACTTACGCATAACGGCAGACTTTCGTCTGGATGAGCCAATAGAGTTGCATTTGCCAGTGTATCTTTGATATTTTCAAAGGCCTGTTCGGCTTCTTCATTCCATTTGAGTGGAGTTTTGTCTTTCTTTTTTCTTGTTTTTATTAGTGCAAACAGCTTACTTTGTTCGGCTGCTGCATTCTTCATGCAACGTCTATAGAAATTCACCATCCCCAAGAAACGCCTGAGTTCAGCGACATTTGAGGGTTTTAGGAAGTTCAATATTGGCTCTACTTTGGTCTTCAAGGGGGAAATGCCTTCGGTCGAGACTTTGTAGCCGAGGAAGTCAATTTCAGACTGTGCATATAAGCTTTTACCTATGTTGATAGTAAGCCCGGAGGCGTGTATACGCTGTACGATGGCTCTTACATTCTCCTCGTGCTGTTGCTCCCCACCTTCAGAGCAAATGCAGATATCATCCAAGTATGCATATGCAAACGGCAATTCCCTAAACAGTCCGTTGATAAATCTCTGGAAAGTTTGTGCTGAGTTGCGAAGTCCAAACGGCATTCGAAGGTATTCGAATAGTCCAAAGGGGGTTACAACCGCTGTCTTTGGTACATTCTGGTCAGCCATAGGAATTTGGTGGAATGCCCAGTTGATGTGAATTTTGGTGAACATCGTTTTACCCTTCATTTTCGCATTAAAGTCCATTATATTGGGGACTGGGTAGCGGTCAGGAACTGTTATGGCATTTAAGGCTCTGTAGTCTCCTACAATTCGCCACTCTCCACTTGCTTTTTTGGTCATGTGGATAGGGGAGCTCCATGAGCTTTTTGAGGGGTGACATACGCCCTCCTAAATGATGCAATGAAAGTATTCCCGTGCCGCTTTGAGTTTGTCAGGCAGTAACCTTCGTGCTCTAGCATGGCAAGGCTGTCCTTTGGTTTCTATGTAATGAACCGTATCGTGTTTGTATGTAGGATGCCTGCAAATTGATGGTTGAGTGATTCCAGAATAGTCAGACAGGATCCGTAAGAGTTGTCCGTCGACTTTTGTACAGCTGGATATATTTATGCCCAGTCTGTAAGCATGTGTTTTGCCATCCACACAATTTTTAGTTTCACTATTGATCAGTTTGCTGTTTTTGAGGTCAATGATCAGGCCATAATGTGCAAGAAAATCTGCACCCAGGATCGGGTTTGGAACATCAGCAACCGTGAAGGACCACGTCATATTTTCCTTAAGTCCGATGTCAACTTTTCTGGTCTCAAGTCCGTAAGCTGGAAGGTTTTGACCATTCACAGTACGGAGATAGTATTTTGGAGGAAGTACTTTTTTGTTTTTATTTACTGGCAATATACTCAAGTCTGCACCTGAGTCTATTGAGTACCATCTCCTGTTAGTCCTGTCCTTGACGAACAGGCAGCATGAATGTTTTTCCGAGGGGTCTTTGGCCGCATAGATGGCCCCTCGTTCTAGTTTGACGCTTCCTTATTGTAGGATTTACCCCACCATTTGCACTTGTTGTTGCATTTGGTGGCCTCCACGCCAAACCTGTTGTGGAAGAAACAACTTTTATCATCCCAATTTCAAGACTGGGTTTTGGGAGATGATGTTCTAGGGGGAGTTGAACTCTGACCCCTGGTACCAGAACTAGATCTGCGGTCTCTGGACCGGGACTGTCGTCCTCTGCTATTGCTATTGTTGTTGTTGTTTCTTGATTTTGATCTTTGTCGCCAGCTACTGTTGGGTTTCGTTGAACCTTGGCTTTTGTTCCGTTTAACTTCATCGGTCAACTGAGCTATTTGGGCTCGAAGTTGAGCGAGTTCTCCAGTCTCTGCAGATACTGCACTGACCACCAGTTTTGACCTGGTGTATTCGAGCGCATTATCTGCTGATTTTGCAAGGAAGTCCAAGTCTGCGGATGTATTGATCACAGTTGAACCAACGGGGGCTAGGCATTGCACAACACTTTGTGGAAGTTGCTTGCAAAATTGATTGCCTATGACAGAAGGGGCTACGATATTATCCGCCTTCTGCCTTAACTTCGCCATGAAGATCGAGGGTTTGTCATCCCCCATCTTCATACCACCCATCACATCATCAATTATTTTGTTCTTTGTTTTTCCGAAAACGTTCTTGATCTTCTTGACGAACCAGGAATATTTGTCCTCTTCTGTCAAAGGGCATTCCATGATGTCCGGAATGTGGCGGATTATCTGCGGGGGCATGCCTCCACAGATGTGTAAGTACCGCTGGTTCAGTGTTATGTTTTCTGTTTTGAACCTGCCTTCCAAGAGTGTCAACCACAAATCTACCTCATTGGGTAGAAATTCTGGGATCTCTATCCTCCGTCTATAGAAGTTGGGGTTTTGTCCTGGCTGTAATTGCAAAAGTTGCATAATCTGCGCCAAGACTTCGGGTCTCAGCTGCGGCTGACTACTACCTCCCTGCAATGGTTGTGGGTTTTCAGTTGGTGGTGGAACCATTGCTATGTCTTTCTGGTGACAAGCGTATTCCACAGAACTACTTCCTTCCTTGCTGGTTGAAAACACTGGCTCCTGTGTTTGTAGGACAGGTGTTTTCGGGTCAGAACTTTGGCTTAAAGTTCGACCACTTCTCAACGTTTTAACTGCGAGTTCTTCTTTATTTATTGCAGTTCCCAGTCATGCTAATTCTGGGTGTTGAGGGCCTTCTTCAGTTTTTGGTAAATTCGTAGAGTGTCGAGTCGAAGTCGGGGGAGTTGGGGGATGAGTCCAACCTTCTTCCTCCAGGTCTACTGTCTTGTTTCTCCTTGTTTATATATTTTAAGGAGAGGGGTATAAATTCCCACTTCAGCAGACTCTACTTTGACAACCTAAAAGGTGTCTTAGTCTGCAAAAAATTTTTTATTTGATGAGCAAGCGAGTATCTCGCCAGCACACCGCGCCAAATTTTTGTAATAGCGCAACGCGCCTCCAGACACCTCACGACGTAGCCAAAAATCATGTCGAGGTCACCACTGTGGAATACCTTGTCATGAGAGATATTCTCACCAGAAGGAAATTCAACAGAATTTAAGCGTGTTCAGCCACTTCGTACGTAAGTACGGGTAAGCCAGAACCAGACCGAACACTGGCGATTTTAAAGCCTGTTCTAAGAGTTTATATACTGGTTTTGGCACACGCACACAAACACACGTACGTAAGGTAATACGTACGTTAGTGAGAACAGCCAGGTCATATCATCCCCTACCGAGATAAGATATGTCTGGCTGGTTCGTGTACAAATCGTGACGTCATCATACCGTGTCACGATTCAGTACTCGTACATTACCTGCAAGTACATGCAGGTAATTACGATCGAACGAGTTTTGTGTATTTAACGTCATATAGACGAATAATTGGCCTGCCCTTTGGGGCGGCAACTGTCGTCAAGGGGTCCGAGCCCCTTTACCTCATACCAGTGAGTCCCCACAACTCCTGTTCAAATAACATAATTTTATGTTTTTAGGTATCTCTACTTGCAACTAGTTCCACAAAGAAAACAGTTTTTGGCATGTTCCACATAATCATTTCTTTACTCTCCTCATGCTAAGAAGGGCGTCAAGTCAGAATCACTTATAGACGTGGTGGATGATTGTGGAGAGGGGAAAAGGTATAGATAGGCATTATTATACAAGTATAAATATCATTTTATAGTGTAAACAAACATGGTAATTGAAGCAGTCGCAGGTAATGAATGGATAAATCTCTCAGTTGATATGGAGAGCCCTCCACTTAGCGTTTCTTCTGTTGTTTCTTATCAGTTATCATTCAAGTTCATTTGATTTAGGATTAAAAGATGTTTACTAGAAAGATGAGTGAAGCTTTCTTAAACAATAGACAATAGTTGAAATGCAGGAATTGTTACCATCATGGATGAAAATGTTCATTAATATTACTTAATGAGATTTTTTCTTCTTGTCAGTTTTGTTTCTCATTTTTTTTCGTATTATGAACCATGTTCATTAATTGCTGACATCTTCTGAATTTGCCTATCTTTTTCTCAGATGAATGTAGATGTATTAGTAATTATGTAGCAGGTATATTATTAATGATTTGTATTTTACATAGATTATCAATAAAATGGTAATATTTGCTCGTTTGTAATCATTTTGTGCGATAAATTAAAGTAAATTAGAAATGTGCAAGAGTAAAACAACACTGGTAGATCTTCTACGAATTTTAACGTTAATGTTTTTGAAGTCTTTACTCATCTCATTAACATTTTCATACTTAAGGGAAACATCTTTCAATTATAAATTAAATGAACTCATATGATAACTGATAAGAAACAACATAAAAAACTAAGTCGAATGGCTCCACATATCAACTATGAGATTTTCATAAGCAGATAAGTTGGATATGGTTTATAAAATCACATACTTTTTAATATGAACAGAGTACAGTAAAGTTATAGGTATAGACTATTTTAGACATATTGACGCACTCTGATAAGAAAATTATTTGAAAAATCGGAGGGATTGTTATACTAACTTTTAATTGTTAAATAAACAAGGTTTAACTGATAAGATGCATGGTAAAATATAATTAAAAATTACCTCCTTCTCAGTTTGACTATTTAGTACAACCGGCACTAAGTAATTGTGCGAGTGTCATTTGCAATTCGAATTCCTTTCACTTTGAAGGGCTAGCATGTGCTAGCTGCTAGTGGGATAATTTACCACTGGTTAAAACTAATGTCATTTTTATTACATTGGCTTTACAGGAGTGTGTCAACTTATCTAAGTACTGGTTTTTCCATCCTCAGTTAAGAGCTCTGTTAGTTTAACTGGTAGATCGCCTTAAGGGTTAAATAAGATTTTAGCACTATCTGACTGTTAAATTTCTTAATTGGCCATTGAAAAACTAGTCCTAAATAGTCTGTAGATGTAACTTTAGTACATATTTAGATTGTTCCAAATAGAAGGAAATTTTTTTTGAAGGCATAAACTGATGGCCTTTAATGAATGTTATTGAAGCTGAATTAAATATTTCTATGCAAAATAAAAATTGTGTATTGTGACATCTGAAAACCCACGGCCTTCCTTCACGTCACCACCAACATCGAACGCTTGTACATACTTTATCGTAGGGAATGGCTCACAAATTCTAAGATTGTACTATGGTAAGTTCACAGACAAATACATCGAGTTTAACATGAAATAACTTCCCATTCTATGAGAGATTGACAACACGCTAATCGGTGACTCTTGTATACTTTTGTGGTGACGTGTATCTTATAACTTGATCACCAATGAACCAACACCTTATCATCTGGACTGTTCATGATTTTAGTTACACAGTGAACTGTCAGTCTCATTGTATATGTTGATGTTTTCCATTTGTTGTGAATACTTAACAATATTCACAACATACTACAGATTTTGCTTTTGACCTTCAAGTTACCCATTTAAACAGTTTTTACCAAAATTACTCGAAAAGTGAACGCCGTTAACAGAACCATTACCAGTCCAACTTTAAACCGTTTTTGATTCCAACGACGAGTGTATTTAGTTGGAACCTGTTGGTTCACTGGACATTGAGAAACCATGTAGCAATACAATTTTTAACAACTGCACGAGTAGATATACTTGTGTTCAACTGTAAGTGATTTTACTATAATAAAACATGAATTATACTGATGGGTCAGCCAACTTATTTTACTTGCCTTTACAAAATTGCCCGACATACTAAGTAAGCCTTAGGAGCTCTCGCTGGTAGGCTGGTAACCCAACTTTTTGAGCTGACTTGTGGCCTCAACTCTACAATTTCTCGAGACTCGTTGATATACTTTGTCTTGTGATTTCAAACCCCCATAATTGGGATGTACGTCGTTTTCAGATGTCACATTATACACTATACAGATTTTTAAGCAAAGTGGCTGACATCTGGCAGATTTTTAGTGAAGCTCAAATAGAAGGGATCAATTCTTATCATTCCTATAGTTGGTTGGCAGCTGATTGAGTTTGCACGTGGTTTGATAAATCTTTTGGGTTTTTTTACTCCTATTTCTTTTGTTTTAGTGATTGATAGTTGTGTCATCTATTTGCTTAAAAATCCCAATTCACTTCAAGAGAGACATGACTTCCCATTCACACACACAGCTTGTTGGCAAAGAGGAAAGGAAAAAATAATAATTCATTATTATGTAGCCAAAAAAGTTGAAAATTTTCAATTCAATGAGGTATTGATTATGCTCAACTGTGCTGATATATGTAACTGCTTTAATGATGTTACTTTTTTTCAAGGTGAAAATGGTATAATAATAGGAACTGGTGTACTTGGTTTTGAGTTAAGTGCATATCTTAATTTTTACCTTTTTCCTTTATTACTAAAAATGTCCACAAATTTGGTGTATTTTAGGTAAAAAATTACTTTCTTACTTGGAAAGGACTGTAGATACTGGTAGCTAACCAGATCAGTGCTTATATTGTATATAGAAGCATGGGCAACTATGAACAGGTAAATTTTGGGTTATATTTGCCGTAATATGCGCAGTACCTGTGAGTATGATGAATAAGTACATACATGACACATGCTCACTGTTGTATAATCTGTCTTCAACCACCTATGGACATTTGCAGATGATGCACATCACATCACGTGTGTTTAGTGTGCAGAACACAATTAGTATGGTAATGTCCCTACAATGTTCACAAAAAGTGCTTTTTTTCTTCTTTTTTTCAGTAGGTTCCAAGAATTTCATAATTTTATCTAGATACTGGAGGTAATTATGTCGAAGGCCCATATTCACAAACATCACTTTAACCTCCCTTTAGTTAAATTTCACTTAAAAATGACATTTGGTACAATTTTGTATTTAAGAGTGTGGTAAAATTTCATTTTTACATTAGAACTCTCATAAGAAATACAACGTTCCCCCGTTTTTAAGTACAAAATTGTGTAAAAATCTTTTTAAAAATGAAGTTTTAGTGAAGGGAGGTTAAAGTGGCGTTTGTGAATATGGGCCTAAGTATTAAAAGAGTGGCTGAGACTTCCATCTTGAATTGCCCAATCATATGTGGGAACACCAATTGAACCAAATTGAACACAGCGAAATTTTTTGGTTGAGAATATGAAGGTGGCTGGTTTTGTCTTAAAATTAGGTTAAGCAATTACCCATTAAACCACGTTGTCCTCACCCTGTAATATTATGCAATGACTGAGGCGTAGCCAATATTTCTTCAAGAGGCATCTTTTTTTTTCCTTGTCACTTTTGAAAATTTAGAAAATTTGAGAAATTTAGCATCTATGGAACCCACTGACGCATATTTATTATAAAATTTTTTTTCAAATTTTAAAATTAGGAAGAAAAAAAAAGGTCGTTGGGGTAACAGCTCCCTTTGCCATCCTTAGCTACGCCCTTAGCAATGAAACAGACAAACACACACAAACAAATGAGGCACACACGTAATATAAATAATACAGGCTAATCATGATCACATCCTTGTTATTTTAAAAACTCCGAGTCCATTTTTTTTGTTTTTTGAAAATACGATTTACATAATTATAATGCAGTTAGGCTTACATTTTGTTGGCACTGATGCCCGCCATTAGTACAAACCCTTCCAAAACACCAATTAATGAAATGAATATAAAATAGGTAATGTTTTTTTAATCTCCTGAAAAGTCTGATGTTTTGTATTTATTCGGTATTATCGTAGCTAAAAAAATGTAAAAACTTTGTTTACAGAGGCTTTTCAAAGTAGTTTAGATAAGGGGGAAAGAAATTTCCAATTTAGCCAACTTGTTTTCGAGAAATTTGAAAATAGATAAATAAACAAACTATTAAACAAAAAAAAATCATCAGTTACAGGATTTTGCCGACTGCATTATGATTTTTCCAACTGAAATCGAACTAGGCAATGAAATGATCCCTACAACCCCCGCTCGAAGAGCCCCTTGTTAAACATAACTTGCAAAAAATCACCAGTCCACGTATTCAACATAAAATAATTGTGTACTCGAGTGATGAGTCACAATTACTTAAGGTATGCTCTGACACTGACTTAAGTAAGCCAAATGAATTAAACTTCTGTTTTGCATCATTATTTACCTATTTGTTTTATTCTGATGGTTTCTACGTGCCATTTCCTATGTTTATCATGCATTGCATTAGTCATAGTTGAATAAACAAAGTTTAGTCAATTTCTAAAATGTTTTAAAGAATATTTTCACTTAAGGTTGTTTTTTCGGTGATTCGGTCGAATAAATTTTTGCATTAACAAATATTTTCAAAATTTGATTTAAATGTAAAATTTTTTCTCATCTGACCTGTAGTCTATATACCTCGTGATTAAAAATATTGCAGTGTAGTTAATGCTATAGAATGCACGTCATCAGTTCACCAAAGAAATTTGAAATGAAAATCATCTCAAAACAATTTTCAAGACACTAATTACCGTATTTTAAAACCACATTTTTCATTAAGAGGCACTTTATAAACCCTTGGCCCATTAACATCCTATGAATAAAGTGAAGGAAAAGTGGCAGTTCATGAAAAGTGACGTTTGAGAATACGATTGTAGATCTGAAACAGGAAGTAGTGCATCATAATAAACATGTTATCTGGCACCTTTCGAGACCAGACTTGATTATTCGCATCCCAAATAGAAAATTATCACATTGTGATTTTAACGAGAATTTTCTTATCAGTTTAAAAAAAAAAACATTAAAATCATTTCTGCGCATGAAGAACCAAATTAGAAAGTAAAGTTTTATTCAAAAATAAAAATAAAAAACTCTAGCGCAGCACGCCTTATTAGAAAAGTAGGTTTTCGAGAGAATGAATTATGAATTCTATCCAAAGAGTAGAAAAACAACTGTATCAGAATATAGGACATCACAAACTGAACTTCACAACGAAACAAATTTGAACAATGCCAGTTTTAATCACGTTGAAACTCTCCAACATAATCAAAACGAACGGTGGCCAAGTTGATTAAACTCAAAGACAGAATTCTGGTAATTCAGGGGTATGGGGTTTGAATCTGCAAAACAGATGCAGGTGTGGGTGAGGGACGAAATTGAACTTTTAAAGTAATTCTACTTTTCTGGGGCTAAAAAAGAAAATTTTCTGTTTCAAGCTTGAAAAAGGGATTTTTTAGGGCTGTTATTTGAAGAGTAAAATAAAGAAAATCACACTAAATGACTTATAACTTGGAAATAAATTGACCAATTAAAACCAAAATCGGTAGGGCTTGCCTTTACGTCAAATGAGCTGTTTGTATCAAATTTCGTGACTATTGGATGAGAATTGCAAATTTTATTGAGTCAACATCGAAAATTAGCCCCTCAAACAGCCCCAGGGCATGAACCATAAAACCAATCGCAACCAAACTTGAAAGAGTATTAGAATAGGTTCAAGTCAATGACTATACCAAATTTCGTGACTATTGCTTCGAAATTCCGTTTTTTAAGCCATAAAACTGCCAAAACTGCAACGTAATCGCCCATTCCTGACTTACTGTAAAACCAATTTTCTCCAAATTCAAATGGTATCATCCTCGACTTAAAATAAATGTTTGGTTCAAATTTCGAACATCAAACAATTTTTCAAGACAAGAAGAGTCCTTTATAAGAATTAAAATCACATTAGATTTCGACGTCAAAAATCGAAGCGACTTCAAATTATACAAGAGTAACAAAACAGAGAGAAAAAAGAAAGACATGGAGAGGAGAAGCCACGAAAATTTTGGAATTTTGGCACCGAAAAATCGAAAAGATTGAAAAAGTAAATTTTGCACAAATTGAAGAAAGGTGAGTTGAAAATATTCACTGTTCAGTAAAAATATCCGTTTGGGTATAACTGCGAGATACCAAGCCATGCAAGAAGTAATAAAAAAGCGAATATTATTCATGTATGAACTCCATTTACACCAAGTCAATGCAAATTAAAACTTAAAAAGGAAATAATTTTATTTATAGAAAACTGAATGTTGATATAAACCTTAGTTTAACCATCTGTAACGACCATCTAAAAGTTCCAACGTGAAAATTTTAATTCCCCCCCTCGAATTTGTGAACAAGTGATGCAATTGTAAAAAAAGTCTACAAATTTTTCATCGTACAACTTATATCTCATAGCAGTATAAGTTTTAAAAACCTGTTCTCTCTGAATTTAAGATTTTATGTTGTGAAAAGTGATATTCGAGTTTTTAATATAGATTTTTTTTTTTTTAAATCTACATAAATAAAATTGATCTGGTATGAAGACCCAGAGATAAGGGTAGGTTTGTTTTTTATTTCACGAACCTAGGAAACTTTTGGAACCATTGGCTGAAATTCATATTATGCATGTAATATATGTTACAAACAAAGCGTGAAATCAGGCATTTCATGAAATTACTTAAAATTTTTAGGCCTATAAGCAGGTATTTATTTCCTTGGAATTTTATGAAATACCTAAAAATTTTCCGACATTTAATATAATGCCTAACTGAAGAGTGAAATGAAATTGTTTTCTTGTCTGAACAGGCAGAAATTACAGATATTAGACTAGTACTACCAGATAAGATGCTAGGTTAGTGTTATTTTTATCAGAACTGTCATTACAATGAGAACTTATAGCAAATATTTGTGAAAAATGAAAATGGAAGATATAAGATTTTGCTATTCTAAATGTAAAAATGTTGCTGCCGAGCAATGTTTCTAATTCATTGATACTAAACTAAAGTTGAATATAATAAATCGGTGGCAATCATTTCATAACTTTCCTGTATCCCAATATAATTCATGGTGAATTTCCTTGACCCTTCATCTTTTAAACGTACCAACATAATTTTTAGCCAGTATTCTGTAAAATACTTTTGATATTTTGATTTTTTTTTTTTTTCGTATTTATTCATTTCTTTAGCTCTTTTTTTGTTTAAGAAAACCAACACTTTCTAAAGTGGGTTACTGCATTGGTTTTTTTTTTTGTCTGTTGTTTCAAAACTACGGGATTTGATAACTACTTGGTACTATTTATGGTGTATATATACTTTCTTTTAAACTTTGGAGTCATAAAATTATTATTATGGACAAAATAGTTCTGTGTGTAATCTTTAGATCGGTGGTTCATGGTGTTCCATTCGATTCCGGGACTGAGATGAACAAGAAGAGCAGTTGCCCATGAACCGAAAAGTATGAAAATTATTTCTTTTAATTTTCTTTCCGCAAATTTATTAATTTTTATTATCTAAAATGGGACGAATAAAAATACTCAATAACTATTTTTTATTACATTTTCCAATATATTTGTGACTTTACGTTGGCAGCTATAATATTATTTTATACTCATAAATTCTGCCAAAAATATGAGCGTCCATATTAATTTTTAAAGTTCTATTGACATTCTTTCCAGTATCAGATTCGGTCTATGTTGGAGAATCAATAAATTTGAACGATTTCGCCGAAGAATATAAGTATAGGTATTATGTTTTTCGTTTCAGTGCCAATTAATTGCTTACGGAAAATAACCGAAATCATTTAAAATTACCATCAAATTAAGATAAGTATTGAATTTTTGTAAATTAATTACTCCGATATTCAAAACATGTTATATAATTAGGTTTTAAAAAACTCTTGTGTGAAACTAAGCAAATAATCCGGTCCACAAATTTTGAAGCGCTGCTTTTTAAAGCTTAAAAACAAACATTGCGATGGTTTGAGAGGTCTATCCTGGAAGACCATTGATCATAATTTTTTACTTCTATTACAAAAATGCTTTAAATAAATAGGTATGAATATCGGTGGAATTCGATCGGAAATTAAAATCATTTAGCAGAGGACAGAGACGTACTAAAAGAATTTTCTTGGGGAGGAAGAAAAATTTGCCACCCGAGTTCATCTTACATTTACATTTTAATTGCTGTTTACCTTATATTCGCAGATGAGATTGAATTCGATGCATATGAAAATTTTCGTGATTGATGATATTGCAAGATCTGCTCAGAAGTTATGTACTTGTCACGGTAATCACTAATCAGAGACCTACATGGGCGCCGACTTCAGTTTTTTTCAGTATTGCCAAATTTACTAACTGCAATTTGTAAATGAATAGGAACTGTAAATTATAATGGAAAAAATAATTTTAGGGTTGGAAGAATGAATTTTCAGTGTTATAGTTGTACCTCATGAGTCCGTAAGTCGATGAATATGCGGATATACAGCTAAAGAGATGTCCAACGCTCCATACGCACTGTGGTTTAAAAACATTGATGTTCTGCGTATTTAAAGCTGCGCGTATTTTGTGAAATTTATCATTGAATTTTTTAGGAATGTCTGCTATCACTATTGACTGTTATAGACAATCGTAACCATTTTCACCAAACTTAGATCTGAATTTAAAAAAGAGAAAAAAGGTACATGACCCTTTACATTTTCTTTTATATGTAGTAAACAATCCTTTTTTGAAGGGTTTTGATTTCTATTGTCTGCAGCAGCCAACTTTTTGTGTATAGGTTTTTTATGATACGTAATGATAAAAATAAACAATGAAGAATCGCACCATTGTGTTTTGAAAACAAACTATAGATTTTCTGAAAAAAATTTCTGTATTAGGTTCGTTAGTCTTATACAGGGTTATTCATTTTATCACGCACCATAGGAAATTAACATTGCGGTGTGTGATAAATGAGTGTCAGGTAAGTGTCATATGATTTGTCATTTACATTGCACCAAAATTTAAATATAAAATACACGTACATAAGGAAAATAACAAAATACACAATTAAGTAATCAAAAAATGTAATTAATAAGTACAATGAACATTTTCAAATAAATCATCCAAAATGACCACCAGTACCAATGACACAACACCACCACAGGCAATCGATAACCTCAGCTTGAACATACTCTAACAGGTAATTTTGACCCAAAAATCATTTATTACATTGACAAGTCCCTCTAAATTGGAATATAGTCCATATTTGTAAATCACAGATGACATGTATGACCTCACAAAAAAACATCCAATGGATATTAAGATCAGGGGCCAAAATTATCGATAGTTAATTAAAACATGTTCAAGCTGAGTTTACTGATAGCCTAGGGTATTGAGTCATGGCTACTGGCGTGGTCATTTTGAGCTATTTAGTAGAAAATCTTCATTTTACTCATGAATTACATCATCTTGATTCCTTACTTGAATATTTTTTTATTTATTAAGTATTTTACTTTTGAATTTTGGTGCAATGTAAATGAAAAATCATATGGCACTTACTTAATTCATTTATTTTATCACGCACCACAATATTAATTTCCAGTATAAATAACCCTGTATATTTAGTCAACAGCTTTGACTATGTAGAACAAGGTCAACGGTTATCGCCAAAGACTTTGTGTTATCACGTCATCGAAGCCTCATGACGCATGCGCAGTAATGAATATCCGAATTGAGGGAAGTCACACCTCCAACCCCCTTCGGTACCTTACGTCCGTAAAAAAATAAAATTATTTAAAATGGTATTCCCAAAACCTTTTAAAACTAAGTAAAATAAAGCGCTAAAGGACGATAACTTTAATAATGTTATGAATTATGGAAGTTACCCGTGCCGTGTTAATTCTCGTAAACATTACATAAAACAATACACTCTAAAACTGACATAACTTAACATGTTGCAATCGAAATAAAAGGAATGAAAGAATAATATGCCAAATATAAACCTAATTTAAATTGTAGACAAGTTGCCTAATAATAAATAAAAAATATGAAAAATTAGTAAATTTGGCTATGAACACTACCTACGCTATTTATAAACAACTGTGAATCAGCTCAATTACTGCACTTGAAATCACATAGAAAAATGAAGCCAAGAATGTTAAGAAAATGCTTCACCTGTTATTTCTGACACATAATTATTTATTGCTTCTGAAAAAAAAAAAAATTTCACTGCGATACTTCTTGCATACAGTGACGTTAGTAAATAGCTTTTTTTCGGAGAAGCCAAGGGGAGACTGATGAAAAAATAAATCACCGAATTAGTGGTAATATATTTTATTTTTTACCAACTTCAAAAAAAGGAGTAGGTTATCAATTCGTGCGTATATATATATATATAATTTTTATATGTTTGTTCCAGCATAACTTCTTAACCTCGGCGCCAATTTTGATTAAAACTTTTTTAAATGTTAAAAGGTGATCTCATGATGATCTCATTTAATTTGTTTCAGAATCAATGAAATAGTTTTTGAGTTATAGGTAACTCTTTAAATAAAAAACTGTTAGTTTTAAAGTAATATTGCGGCTAATGTTAAAAATTAAAAATCATTGAAAAATTTTTTTACATCAAACAATCTAACAAACTACAAATAAAAAGATAATAAGCTTAATACTAAAAATTCTCTAAAAAGAAAAAAATAATTATTTTGAAATTTCTCCAGTAAGATCTGATGGAAAATTAAATGAAACGGAAAAGTACATTATTCAGCCTATTGTAAATTAATAATTTTTTCCGAAAAATAGAACTGAATTGAAGAAAAAAAAAAGTATGTTAAGAAGATGAAAATAATCCTTTAAAATACCTCCAGCAAGATATAGGTCTAGGGACTGGAATTAATGAAGTCGTCGGCTCTTGTTAAAAAGTTTTGTCATAAAATTTGACGGAATTGACGTATAAAACCTGTAAAGGAAAAGAGCGCCGACTTCAGTAATTCCAGTCTCTGGATCTACATCTTGCTGGAGAAAGTTTAAAGGATTATTTTTATCTTTTCAGCGTATTTTTTATCCCACTCTTAGAATTGGTCAATTTTTACGACTTATTTAAACTTTCATTAGCACCTATTTGTTTGTGTTGGGAGGTTACAACGTATTTTTAGGCGTGACCTTGACCTCCCACAACCACCCCCCAGATACGCAACTGCTTGCATATTAATTTGAAGTTCTACAGCGTAGCAAGTTCTACACAGATCTGTCCCCTACACATGGAAGTCTATAATTATTTATGTCTTTAAGTGATGGTAGGCATTATATGTACGCATTAAAGGTTTGGTGTCTAATTCCTATCTTTGTTTAGAGAATTCATGTTTTATCAAATATAGCAGAACCTTCGGTACCTGGGTAGTTACCAATCAAAAGTTATTATTTGTTGCCGGAAAACGTTACGTAAAATTTGATACCTGCACCTGTCGGATGTACAGTCAGATTTTCTTTTATTTCCACTCCAGCCTATCCGTGCTCAGGTATAAATACTAAGTTTGAAGGCGATATCGATGTATTTTTCTGTTTCATATTGCTGTTTGATTCGCCAGTTTTTGAGACGATCGATGGAACAAGTTCATCACTATGCCATCGCGGTATACCATTTTATTAATTTAATCGCGCCTATTAAGTCAATACCCCGAAGCAGAACAGAAGTTTTAAAACGAGTTCTCTGCGCCAATACATTAGCGAAAAGTTATTGACTTTCGACGGACGTGTATTTCCTCGGACAATGGACATGAACATTGTTCGTGAGTCTTCCAAAATTTGAACTTTGATACCTTTGTTTGTCTCTAATCTTCACCGAATTTCATGAAACATTGAGTTTTTTGAAGTAAAACTTCCTTACGCTGGGTAGTAAACTAATAAAAACCGTCATGCAACGAAACACGTGAAATGAAAAAACGTTACCACTGATCCGCCTTATGAAAGCTAGGCCCATTCAACTCTATCTGATTCATTTACCTGTTCGCCGATTCTCTATACATTTTCATTCGTTGATTTCTTATCAGTGGAATGAAGGTTTCGTGATTTAACTTTGACATTGACGTTGAAGTGTTCACATTTTTTAAATTTATATGAATTTTTCTGCATTTTAATGTTTACATAAAACAAAAAAATGAGAAATTATGCTGCCATCAAAACATTTATTCATCAAAAGACAAATTTCAGCGGAACAAGTTTCACATCTACAGTGTGTCCCAGTACACACTCTTTTTTGTTTTTTTGTCGATTTGTGGTTATTTTGATTTTATTTTTCGGTATCTATTATTGTAGATTTATTTTTGATTAGTTGGTCAAGTATTGTTCTAAAGTTATTCTTTACAAGCGTTTTAGGCGAATAAACTTGATTTTAATTTATTAAATAACGAGTTGCTACCCATAGTTTCACTTGCTGAGTGTCTAATAATAATTGTTTTAACCACTTTTTGGTAGACTCACATGAAACCCCACAAAATAAACAACAAAACAGAGTGAGAGAGAATCATATCCACCTCACCAACCAGTAGATGTCAAATGGTGAAAAAAGAGAGGAGAACTTTTTTTTTCAATTCTCTCTTATTCATTTTCGTTAGTTTCAAGAAAATAATTTTTTGCTTGTTGTCCGTTTTCATAAATGGTAAAAATTGGTTACTTTGTCCACAAGGGGGTAATAGACTTCCTTGATGGTTATAAACTTTTCTTAGGATAACACAATTTTTTCTGGAAAATCACATGCAAATCTGTTCAGTGGTTCTAGAGTGATAGTGTTTCCAATTGTTTTTAGCAGCTGTCTACCGCAGTTTCACTTGCGAACTTCCGTGGTGTCTAATAATTATTGTTTTAACCCCTTTATTGTAAACCAAAATAAAACCATATAAAAAAAAAGAAACATAATGTGACAGAGAAAATCATGTCCACTTCACCAACAAGAAGTCATCAGATGATGAAAAATTAAAGAGAGAGGACAAATAATTCTCTTCTTTACTTTTTTTCGTTCAGTTCGTGAAATGTTCTATCCGTTTTCTGTTTTCACAGATGGTAAAAATTTGTAACTTTGCACCAAGGGTGGCTACGGACTTCCTTGATGACAATAAACCTTCAGTGGAATAACACAATTTTTTCTGGAAAATCTCATGCAAATCTGTCCAGTAGTTCAGGAGTGATAGTGTTTCCACAGTTTTTAGCCCGTAGTGTTTTATAATATGTCGAGATTGGCATTAGTATGTTAGTATTTTGTAATACGTAGAAATATACATATGTAGAGATGTGGATACTCATCTACTACCCATTTATTTGATTAGAGGGGGACCTATTTCATATTATTTTGGAGATATCACTTGTGTTACAGTTTACCTACATAATAACTATGACTGAAATTGGTCTTGGCAACTTCAAACGTTTTATGGGCAGTATAAAAATATTTCATTAAAATAATAATAATAACAACCAAGTTAATTATTCCATGGCAAGGATTTATGAACTACGGTGGTACCTACCTCCCAAATGACGTTCTACAAACATTAAAAGTCAATGAGAGGGTTCACAAAATAAGAAATTATTAAAATTTTTCAATTTCTAGCATTGCTAAATTTATTAAGACCAAAATTTAATTTTGATGACTAATCATTTCCTGTTTTCTCTTTACTTCCATTTTTTCCGCTCTCCCTCCCGAATAAAAAAAAAACTTATTGCAATCATAGGTAGGCACCTTTAATGAGTACCTATCTTTTCATTTTTTTCTTTTTTTCATCAAAAATGTTTTTTTCCCATATAGCATTCGTACATAAAAGTTTTTCCAATTTGGGCAGTGGTTTCGCTAAAAATTTATCAAAAAATTACGCAACTATATAGACAAGTAAAATATATATATTTTTTTAATTCATAATAAATAAATTGAAAAAACATCATTGTTGATGCCTAGATATTAGATCAGAAGTGAAACAAATGACAAATAAAATCACAATTTGAAGGAAAAAAGTGGTTAAAATAGCTTCGGTGAATACCATCGTAAAATTGAGATTCTTATTAAAAACTAAGAACTTCATTTTATAACACTGAATGTTCTCCGAAATTAGATAATTTATTAAAATACAAAACGAGAGGAGCTCTTAATGTTGAATCTACAAGCAGAATAAATAATCATAAATTAAATTAAATCACTCCGTTTCCTTTTTTCGAGCAATTTATTAAAAATCCATGAATATCTAGTAAAGCCAAAATGGGGAGAGCCTTATTTACACAATACTAAGAGAACAAATAATTTTGCTGAGTACATCTTTTAAGAATCGATTAACAAAACTATTGTTTGTTGTCGTAAGTAGATAGGTACAGTCTTGTTTAATGCATAGAATGGTTTTTACTAAAAAAAGTTCTGTCAAACTTATGTACCTCACGTAGGCCTAAGCGATATAAAAAATGAACTTGGCATAATCAGTCTATTTAAATGAATTATAAATTAGCACGAAACAGTATCTATTACATATTATAAATCAGTTAGTCATATAATTATACATACAGCTGTCAAATCTTCGACTAAGAATTATTATAACCTTCCGTTATCGTGATTCGAAAAGAAGTCGAATGTTCTGACCGAATGGCCTATTCTATCAAACACGAAAAATAGCTTAGGTAGGCTACCTATTTATACTGTAACCGGAAATATACTCGCGTCGAATGTCAGAACAACTCACAATTTTTATTCTTTTTTTTTGGGGGGGTGACGAGGGGGGATGAAATCTTCCATTAGAAGAGTGACGTCAATTTCCTTTAAATTTCGAGGATAAAGGTGTTCTTTATTTTTCCGAATAATGAAAAACCAGTAGGTTATTTTTTTAAATTTCCTATTTCAAGCACTAATTTACCAAAAATTATATTTTTAATATTAAATGAATTGTAAAGTCAAGGTAATTTAAAGCAATACTCGTAATTTTAGAAATATAAAATATGATACCTATGATTCGATTATAGACGTATGGTAAAATACAGAGCATAAATTTTAGGCGTCTAAATTGAATTTAGGAGATAGTGGTATTAAATATTAGCTTGCAAATATATTAAAAAATTTTTAATGCGACTTTCCCGCGCGCGCGTGCACACACACACACACACACACACACACAAATCCTGCTATTATATTCAACTTAAAAATAAATTATTAACTCGTTGAAAAACATTTTTTCTTTTTCAAAATAATGAATTCTAAAAAAAGGTAGGTAAATTTATTTGATTTATATAGACGTTTTTTATCAATAAATTAATGTATGATGCATATAGAACGAATAGTCGAATACTGAGTCGTTATCCAGTTTTATTTATGAAAGCAAAAAACAATAGAGTATCAAATATTGCTCGCATTTGTAGCATTCAACCTGTTTCACTGTTTTTATTTTTCAGTCATTTGAGCGGGCAGTCTTAGAAGACAATAAGAGACAGTAGACCTGACTCGAATTTCTTTCCTCCTTTTTTGGTTTTCTTTTTTAGTGCTCTTCTTTGGCCATTTTATTTCGTTTTAGCAGTTGTTGAAGTTTGATTTTGAAATTTTCATTGATTGTAAATTTTTACAAAAATTACCAAAAATGTATTCTGAAATTGACTGTTTTTGAACTATGTGTGCGCTCTTATTGATGAGGGCTTCACCTTTAACTTTTCCATTTATCTCTCAATAATTCAGCCCTGTGTTAGTCACTTGCGCGAGTCAAATTGGTACTTCTGCAGTGTGTCTCATGGTGGCTTCTGAATACAAATTTCTCATCTATTCGATTTGTTTTTATTAACCTATTATATTTATGTGTGTGGGGACACTACTCGTGTGAGGTTTTAGGGGCTCGCACCCCTTGACAACAGTTGCCACTGAAAGGCTGGCAATTAATGGTCTAAATGATGTTAAACCAAATACACACTTGTGTGTTTGTATGTTCATACGTGTACATATGTACAGGTAAGATACATTGCACGGGCCGTGATCAATTACCTGATAACGATCTTGGTGATGTCACCGCCCAATACTAAACGTATTGCGTTGTTTCTTATCACCTCAACAGAGGCAAGAAATTACGTAACAGATGACATAATATCATACATATATGTACATATGTGTGTCTGTGTGTGTGTGCCAAATTTGGTATATAAACTCTCAAAACTGGCTACAAAATTGCCAGTGTTTGCCGAGGATTTGGCTCTGCCATACTTTACAGTATGAAGTGGCAGAACACGCAATACCTGTAGAAGACCTTCTTTGTGTGAATACCTCTCACGACAATGTATTCCACAATGTGCAAAATGGTTTCTGAAATTATAAAAATATATTGTTAAACTCATTCATGATTTTCTAATTTAAACCCTAGGTCAATGTCATCAGCATGCAAGAACGTGGTGGTCCAATTTCTTATTTAAATTTTTTCAGCATCTAAAAACTAGAGTCCTGATTTGTGAATTTTTCATTTATTTGTAAGGCCGAATTTTAACTTCTTACATGTAAATATGCCTTTATATTTTGTTTTCGACTACCACACCATTTAAATTTTGAATTAAGTTCAAAAATCATCGTAACCAATACGACTTTCAGAAAGAAATACTTAATAATTCATACTTCATTTTGAGCAAGGTGCGCTGATTCCTTAACTAACGTAATTTGCGTCTTTCTTCTACCCTCTTTATTTTCTTACTTAATTTCTTTGCTTATATGGTTTGCCAACCAGGGTGGGCACATGTCACAACAAAACCTCATTAGTTACACAAGTTTTCATCCAAGTTTCATGAATTTGCCTGTAAATCTCAAAAACTTAGAATTCTAAAACAACCCAAATACAATTTTGACTGAAGGAATTTCAACTAAGACAAACAAAATCCAGCCAAGATAGCAATTGCCAGAGTTACGCACAATTTTAATTATCTCCTGTGTATTTTAATCTACGAATATTGTGCATTATTTGTAGATCAAAAGAACGAATTTCTCTAATTTGTTGCTCACTAAAAATCCCATGAGTTAGAATCCAGACATGCGAGTTTCCTTCCATTTCCAGCCTTTCCTTCTACTTAAGGAGCATCTACCATTAATAATCAAACAAACATATTGTTTGGTTATTTTTCTTTTCTTTCTTCAACGTCTCCGTCATATCTTCGTCATGTACGTGCAGTTTCTGAAAAGATTCCAAAAAAATAAATGTGAATTTATGCTAATTGATCTCTTTTACCATCAACTAATACACTTTTAACCTTCAAAAAAAAAAAAAAATACTGTGAAATTCATTTTTTTTCTTATCTTTAGCTATTTCCAATTCTCCTAAGACTATTTGAGTTAAATATGTCTTCTACTTTATATTAAGTATATGATTGAGTTTAGTGGTTTGATGGGTGAAGACAAAAACTGGTTTCATTCCTCTCGATAACGATTAAAATTAATTAAGCAATTCTTGTAACACTTTTTCCTCTTTTATGCATCAGCAATCAGTTACGGTTTGCATTCATTGAACCTACTCAGTAATTCTCCTAATATTACAAATCGAATTTCTGTAGTAAATTGTTAGTTTGCGGCGTGTTTTTTCCCCTCATTTTCGAATTAGTTTTACATTAGTTTCACATTAAATTATTTAACTTATTCCCCTCAAGTTATGTGCTTTTTGTGTGAAAATTATCATTATCAAAACTTTTTATTACATCGTTAATGGCTAATTTTCAACGTTTTTCTCTTTTCCCACTGTTTTATAATTTTAGAATATAACATTTTGAAATTTAATTTCGGAGTATATCAATTGGAAAAATTAATTATAATTTTAATGTAGGCCTGTAGTAAAAAATTTAGTAAAATCTTTTTTCATGATCGACTAGAAAAAAATTAATCTAATAATTTTTCCTTTTTTCGTTTCTTTTCATATTTTCAGAATGTCCTACTTATTTATGTTGTCCAAAGAAAGGTTTGAAGTCAGTTCGGAAGTTCATAGCATTCCTGGAGACGAAGTTGTCCATTTTGATTTCCGCACTCATCCAAAAACTTTTTAAGAATTTATTTTTGCAAAAACATATTGTACTTAATACCATTAGTATCCCCTCAAAACTTAATGGTTCTACATTACCTTGTCCTTGAGATATGGGGTTACAAAATGTTATAAAATTCAAAATCAATATCTACGTAATATAATAAGTAGGTAAGTACTGTATCAAATGTATCTATAATGTATACGTATTAAGTAGCTATCTAAGTACATCTATCATTTTGTTCATCACTTCAAAACTGGTAAACAAATCAACCTGATATTTTCGGAACTTATTCATGTTTTTTCAATGAATATTTTAATCCAATTCGAAGGTCCGTACGTAGCCCTTTTTAGAGCGAATTTGTAGATTTTGACCCCACCTTATCTCCCTAAAAATTTTCAAGGTTTTATTCTTCAAAATCATATTTCACTCCATGATATTAGTATGTGATTGAAATTTCATATTTGAGAGAAGTATTATTAAAGGGGAATAGTTGATGAAATTTTTATAGGGACAAAGAGAAAGGAGATATTATAGGTAGATGAGGAAATGACAGAAATAGGGAAAAATTGAGAGATGTTGTGAAAATGGATATTGTAACATATATTTTCGTCTATTTTTAGATATGACGAACATATTTGTCTACACGTTTTCAAATACCAAAAATGTAGGTATTTATCAATAATAAAACATCCTATAACTCTTTATAAACAACCACTAAATTACCCGTATTTGATTTTATGAATATAGATATAATGTCTGTATACTCATGACCTAATTGTGCCTATATCGCGAGTCAGCACAACCCTATACCAGGCCGCCTGAAAAGTTCGTAGGCTAACACAGTAAAATACAGTTTCACAAAACATTTCAAGTTTTTCATTCAACATAGTTCCCTTCTAAGTTAATACAACGGGTATAGCGGTCACACAATTTCTCGATACCATTTTTAAAGTAGGACTTCTCTTTTGCCTCAAAATATGCCTCCGTCTTTGCAATCACTTCTTCATGTGCGGAATTTCTTGCCACTGAGCTTTTGTTTGAGGTCAGAAAACAAAAAATAGTCACTGGGAGCCAAATCTGGCGATTACGGTGGGTGGGGTAGCAATTTAAGGCCCAGTTCATTCAATTTTGCCATGGTTTTTATGAAATTCTTTTTTGTCCATTTTTTTCATCTACACACACTTTACATCACATCTACCGCAATAATTCACGAACAAAGTTGTTTGACAGTTGTGAAACGAATGCACGTTTCTTGTGAAGGTTAAAACAAAACAAAAAACGCGTGGAATTGGTACATATGGCGCGATCTCTGTGTTAGCCTACAAACTTTTTAGCCAGCCTAACAACACCCTACCTCACTTAACCTATCCAACATGTACACTTACATACCCCAAACGAGTATATAAACCCTCAATTCGAAGGAGTAAGACACAGTTCCTAGACAGTTACTTCTCAGTACCTAGAACCTCTCTTAATGAGCTACTAGTGAACAGATAGTGTCTAATGGGTTGTAACCCATATGTTAAACTTATGGTATAATAATTAACGTATTAATTGGTGTACTGTTGTTGTATAATTTTTTATTTTATTAAAAGTGATAATTTAAACTTGTGTTTTAAATATAATTGAGTCTCTCATATACTTTAAGGTCCACGATAGTTGTGGATGATAAATTGAATATTTAAATTATTATAGAGGTATTAATGCTTATCCAGTGTTTAGTATCTCGTGTATGGAGTAACACTAAAAGGTACATTACAGCCTCTTTTGGCCCTTACAGATATATAGAGGGCGGAAAAGAAAAAAACAGAGAGATAGAAGGGAGAGATGGGACAAAAAACTTCATTGAATTTTGTTGTAGGAAATTTTATGCTGAACAAATTTTTATTGATCTCTTTTAATCACAAAATCAAAATTTACGGAGAATTATATGAAAAATAAAATTTTGGAGGATACCTACATATCCCTTCTTAAAAAATTAAAGTGGTGAGGAGAGTGAAACTTTTAGTATATTACTCTAGGGGACTCGATCATCCAATATTCCAATATAGTTCAAGTGTGTTATTTTTATTTTTGTAAGATTTTACTGAAATATAACAAATACCTAATATACATATTTTTGGCTTTTGATCGATGTCTGTCAAGGTCTTTCCCTCCACTTCGTTGTCTGCTGTTTCACAGATCACTCATAATAGGTCCAAATAATAAGTACCTCAAATTTCATAGTTGCATTTAATGATGTTAATTTCCCCTAAATTTCTGCCAATTCAGCAGTCTGCCGGTATTTTACCCCCTACCTAGAAGTCCACCAATGCCCAAACACTGTTTGTCACATAAAATATTATATATCCATAAATTTCCTTGACTGCAGAAATGAGGTTTAAGTATAACCCCGAAAAATTCATATGTTCGCTCTCCCATACTTGGAAAATTCCCCCAGTGTGACTTGGCAGACTTGTGTTTCATATCATCAGTAAAGATGATGAAATTTATTCAAATAAAAATTTTTAATCCATCGAATTTGGTCGAAATTTAGGGAGCAGCTCTCCGTTCCTATACGCTATAATTCTTTCAACTTCTTGACGAAGTAGCCTGGTATTATAGTAGTCAAAAGGTTCATCAGTTTGAAGTCAGAATTACTAATACGCAGTGATGGTAGTGTCAAGGAAGACAAGGTATACATCATTATCTACCCAAATAAATTCTATATTTGCAGCTAAAGAAAAAAAAAGAAGCGAAATGGTTAAAAAAAAACAAAAAAAAAAAACACAGCACAGATTTTCTACCCTATAATACCCTATTAATGTCGACTGCCAAAGGCACACACCTATCGAAATCTACCTGATCTATCAGTAGTAAAATTTTGTAGATCTCAGACAAAATTAACTTCATGGGTAAAAAATCCAGCGTACGTATAATTTTTTGTCCCAGTTTGTAAAGGCTGAGGTAGACAATTTGGAAATTGTTTCCATGTAGTTGAGAGCTCTGTGTGGAGATGGTGAATTGTTGGTTTTCATCAAGTTGTATAATATTATACCTGTATCAAATCTAATAAAAAATTTTAATTATATTCCCAATCAAATTTTTCACACTACACCGCTACTAATATGTTGGTACAGTCAGATTATCTACTTTCCTAAACAGCAACACAGTTTGGTATAGGCCTATCGTAAAATTTTGCAGCACGAGTAAATGAATATGATGTTCCAATATTTGCATAAATTAGACCCTGACCCTGACTGTTGGTCTACTTAAATACTTATATGTTACATGGCTAATCACACCACGCGAGTTGGCATCAAAATCATAATTTACAATTTTTTATCGACTCGACGTTAATAATGAACGATGAAACCATAAAAATAATCTGCACTGATCTGCCACAACAAGTTTAATGATTGTCTGTCATCATATTATTCACGTACTTATAACGTAGATATAGGTACTTACTTGGATAGTATATTAAAAATGAAATGGTACATTGTAATAAACAATTTTAGGTTTATCTAAATGAGATATTTTCTATAATTAAGTTATACCTACTTATGAGTTGGGTATCAATTCCGTTTATCAATTATTGTGTCGTAAAAACTGATTCTTTGAAATAATTTTTTCGATTTAGTTCTAAGAAGAAGTCTAATCTTTTGCTACCGTGTTGGTGATATAGGTATAGGTACCTACCGTATCATAAGTGGGAAATTTATAAAAGTGTAAACAACACATTCAGTCGAAGAGATAAAGTTTCTGCGCATAGATTACCAATATTTTCTCCATTTAAGTACAGGATTTCTGTTTGATGTAATTTTGAAAAGAAGACGAATGAAAAAAATCTTCGTAGGGATTTTAAATACCTAAGCATGAAAATTTTAAAATTTCCGCTGTTAAAAAATGAAGAAAATTGTAATAAAATTTAAAACTTTTCACATTTTAAAAGAGGAAACGTGGAAAAAAAAAAAAAGTATCCTTGAGAATATAAGTATCGGTTTACAAAAATAT
This sequence comes from Ericerus pela, assembly GCA_011428145.1. Classification (NCBI taxonomy): domain Eukaryota; kingdom Metazoa; phylum Arthropoda; class Insecta; order Hemiptera; family Coccidae; genus Ericerus; species Ericerus pela. Next base: position 697,688 of record WOFM01000288.1, read on the forward strand.
GATCATTTTATGAGAAAATAATAAAACAAACTTACTAAGAAAAAAATTTAAATCTCAAGTAAACATTATTAAGTACGTACTAGGTATTTACCATTTTTAAATGTAGGCATGAGAGTAGATGGGTATCCGATCTTACAGAATTTTTCCAGACACATTATGTTGAGATCAGAGTTGTTGATTTTATATTTGATAATAATTTTTCTATTTTCAAAGTAATAAAAATGATCACTCGTCGCTTCTTCTTAATATTTTTATTTTTTTGACCTATGGTAAGTTTCTGTTTCATATTTCCTTATCGATGATTGTCCTCGTTAAACGTTGACGAACTGGAGGCCTTGGCTTTTGTATGGATTTTGTAGAAATTTATACATAAACTTGACCGTTCACCTTTTTGTGCTATCTTTAAAGATTATTATAAGTGTTCGGTGACCGACATTTTTAAGTCCATCGAATTTGTACTGGAGTTATTAACATAACAAATAAACAAGTGTACAAATTCTAAAGTTCTATTTCAACTTTGGAAATATTTTAGATGAACTAATTTGAAATAAGTACAGCTACCAAATGAAAACTTCTAGCAAGATGTTGATTTTTGGACAAATAAATAGATAAATCATTAAAAGTTGATCGTATCGGTAATGACATTAGTACCAGTAGGTTAGTTGGTTCAAGAAACTGAACATGAGACCTACATATTTGCCAGCTAAAAGTGGTGAACTTAACCACGCCGCCATTCCACTACCAGCTATAACTGGTAAATGTATTTTATATAGAACAAGGTTTGGCGGCTACCATATAAACTCCCCCCTGAAGAGACTCAACACGAGTTGAACAATATGCATCATTAGATGCTGTGAAAGGTTGGAAGAGCTAGAAATGCTTCACCTATACTCACAGCATTACATTACCTATATGATATCTATTTCCACTATATAGGGTGCCATATATCCGCAACTATAGTTAGGAAGGAGAGTTGTGAGTTCTACCTTGAACAACTGAGTTGCATGGGTGTCCAGCTTACATCAAGGGTCATCAGATGTAGATTTTGTTGGTTCTGGGAATTGAACCTGGGATCTATACATTTGCCAGCTAAAAGTATTGAACTTAACTGTATGACTATTCCACCATTGGCTGAATTGGCTAATGTATTTTATATAGGATAAGGTATGGCGGTTCCCACAGTACCTAATTAACTATTGTATTTCAATATCTTCTATAAGCACAAAGTGTTGAAAAATTATCGATCTCCGGCATTTTTCTTTTTTTTTTAATGTAAATATGTCTTTACTCTATGGCAGAGTGGGTGTTCAAAAAATCTATGTTATGTATGCTTGGTTGTATGCTACCCGCTGGGATGTACCTACCTTACGGTAGTTAAATTAAAATGATATTGCTAGGGAAAAAAAAAAGAAGAAAAATGGCGGGCCAGTCAAATTTGATGTTTTCACTCAATAAAATTAGGGAAAAGGTTTTTCATTAGAATCCAGTAGTTTTAAGTGCCATTTTTAAGGTATTGAAAATCACCGCGGCTCCTTGCTGTGAGGCAAGTACTACTACTCCGCAGACCAGTGTTCAAATCCTCTTTCAAATAAAAATTCTTTTTCATAGTTTCGATTTTTCAGTATTGTTTTTGTTTTTATATTGTATTTTGAGAGTGAATTGGCCAAATTCTATAGTACGTAAAAAAAAAAGCTAAAAAAGGCGGAGGTCTTATTTTACTCTTACCTTGTACAATTTTTCTGACATCCTCTTTATCTGTTCATAGACGCTTATCATTTGAAGGGACTACTGTAAATAAAAATTACATCCTCTAAAAATTTTTTTTGAGAGAATTTGATTTTTCTTATCATCTTTGCCACTTTTAGCTTCTAATTTTTTTTTTTTGTTTAATCATTTTTGAAAATGAATTCTTTCAAAGATACCTCTACTCTACTTATACTTAGGAACTGTATACCGTATTATAGCGCGTTATTGTTAATACTATGGAAAGTAGGTACGAAATTTTTAATTTTTGGACTTGTCATCGCGATTCCGCAGTCTCTTGAATTTCATAAACGAAATTCCAAATATGCAGAAATTCACGTTTTTTCAACTGATTTCTTAATGAATTCCATCACCTGCTTAAGGAGATTACAAAATTTCAGTGCAAAATATTTTGCAAAATTTTCGTAAATTGTTCTTGAAATTACGTAGGCTTACCCGTGCAAGGCGATCAGATACGTTTTGTTTTTCGAATAAAATTTACCGCGTATTTAAACTATTTGTTTGGAATTTTTGATAATCTTATATTCAAGGTTTACTCGACCCTGTTTTACAATTTTTTTCGAAGTTGAAAATCACGAAATTGCTACAGAATTTCTTATGCTTTTTCGACTGGACTTACCGAGTAGGTATCATATTTTTTACGAAAAAATAAATTTTATTGCTAGATCACTACTGATAAAAATCGCAAGGCTTGTATTTCATAAATTAAGCCTAAAAATATTTTAAAACTTTGAAGGACTCTTGTACATAGGTACCGAGGTACTTTCAAAGTTCAAATTTTTTTTTATACGCCTCTTCTAGTTTCTGCGATTTATCAGATTACGTAGATAGGTATCTAATAGGTATGTATCTACAACGCATAGGTGTACCTGCATGAATTTACCGTAAAGCTAATAATTATTTTAATTTATCTATTATTCTAGTAGAATATCATAATATAATGACTAAATCTTAATATTTTGTGTTTCGTTTATTTCCAGCTGACATATTGTCAATTGTGATAAAAAAAAAACTGATAACGAGTTGGGTTTCAGTTAAACTTAGTAGGTACTGATACATTAATTTCAGTTTTTTGGTCAATGTCGAAAAGATAGTTATATTTTATCAAGAATTAATGATAATTTCAAGGTTTAGTTCATTGGTTTGTAAGAAAAAGAATCAAGACTTTCAGTGTATTATGAATGAAGAATTATATATTGACTGATTAAAAGAAATAAAATAAAAAAGTTGAAATCCAAGAAAAATTGGTTGCTCGAAAATAAAATTTTAATCAACATAATTTGATCATTTTTAAGAAAAAAACAGACGATGAAATTAAATAAATAAATAAATAAATGCGAAAAACTAAATTAATGGAGGTAAAACAAGTTTCAACCAGGTACATAAGTGTCAACTAGTTACCCAAGTGGCGCAATAAATGTTTTAGACTGAGGAAAGACCACTGAGAGTTGTCAAAAATTCTGTGTAATGGTACTTAATGAAAAAATTTTCAATTGTATTTGGTGGGAGAAAGAATCAATAAATTGAATAAAGTGTTGAATAACTGTGTTTTCAAGAGAAAAAACAAAAAATTATTTTTTGAAACACTGCACTTCTAGAGCAGGAGTTTTCAACTTTCAAGGCTAAATGGCTTCCCTTATCATTTTTGTGGGTGTTTGTGTAGACAAATATAGCACACCACATAATAGCAAAAGGCGAAGCATGTTCTTGTGAGTGAGCCTAGCTCAGTATTAAATTTGGCAATACAGACAAAATGTAAAGTTGTGAGTGCAAAAAAGATAGTTTGTGGACTATTAGTCCACTGGTGATCAACGAGTGTGCAATACACCCGTTTGTCTTTGATCACCCATTGCCACAGATTTCATAGAGGCTCCCAAGCTGAAATAATTGTTATAAGTGGCCAAGTTTTGTTTTAGTGTGCAGTCTGGCATTGTTTTTTTTTAGGAGTCTTTCTATGTCTGGCCTTATGGACGATGTTGCCATTCTGAGGGTATTTTCAAGGGGCGCATCAGTTATTTTCATACAAAAACCGCTAAAAATGTCTGGGTAAAGTACTGGTTGAAGACCTTTGGTCAAAAGTGTGCATATGGATGCAAATTTTATCTCGGTGAAAAAATAATTCGCACATGCGCACTGACAAATTTATTAAATTAACCCACTGGCATTTTGGTTGCATATGCATAGTTTTGATTTTGTCTAATTTAGGTACGCTACTTTTTACACGCAAGGGCGTAGCTAAGGGGGCCAAAGGGGGCGATTGGCTCCACATGACCTTTTTTTTATGATTGTCATTTTCAAAGTTTGAAAAAAATTTTAGAAATAAATATAGGAAGCAGTTTCCATGAATGCTAAATTTCCCCAATTTTCTGAATTTTCAAAAGGGACGACCAAAAAAAAAAATCATAAAATAATTTTTGGACTCCTTCTCAAAGAAACCATGGCCACGCCTCTGTTTACACGCTTTTCACAAATCACATCGGAAGATAAGTTTCTGTTTATTTATTCCTCTCTTGGTGTAGTTTTTCTAGGTGAATGTTGCAAAAAATAGGTGTTGTGCAACACACGATATGATAAGTTTTCTCTTTTGTAGACTATCACAAATAACTATTTTATAAGACCCACCCAAAAATGAGACGTTTTGATGCGTCCAAGGTGTTCAAAAATAGGTGAATTTCATCAAAAATGAGAATTTGCCCATGCGCGTTTGTAAATTTGTTCATTTTTCACGCCACCATCTTAACTAGTTGCGAACTTTTAAGTTTACTGGCTTCCTGCACATCTGTCACCAGCACAAAAAAGTAGGTAATATTTTTTTCCCTCTTCATAGAATTTTTATGGATGTTTAATATAAGGATTACTGTATCAACTCCAGATGCAATCATCACACTCGTATTATAATCTTCTCCTCTTCACACTTGTATTACCCTATAACTTTCAATTTTTCTGTTTGAAAACATCAGTGATTTGAGCTTTTGTCACTTCAGTAGAACTTACTCAGAATCGACTAAACCTTACGATAGGACTGATCACTCACCTCTAACAGATCTTGTTGAGAACCTGGAAATTTTTTTCAGCACTTTTATGCGGTGTAGAATACAGATATTCGGAGTAAATTACACGTGGCGTTCGAACAATCAACAGCGTAGAAGAAGAACCTATGTAACTGCCAATTTTCCTCAAAATTTCCTAAGTGTCTGAAATCTTCAAATGAAAAAATCCAATTTTTTTATAATCTTAGTGGTCCTAAATTTGAAAGGTGACAAATTAATACTGTAATTGTAGTATCGTGCAAAGGTATATTTTCAAATATGACCTCTATTTTTATTTTCGTGGATAGATGAAATAATATTGTGGTGCTGCATATCTGAGCTTGAGTTGGTGTGCGCAAAAACGAACTGAAAGATACGTTTTGTTGTAACGGATGCGTACGTTTTTCCTCGTGATTTATTAAAGTTAGGTAATACCGATATTAATCGCAATAAATGAAACAAAAAATTTATCCACGCGAGAAGAATAGTTTTGGCTACTAATTTAGTAGTCCGTGTCTTCCCCAAATGATGAAAAATGAAAACAGAGAGGAAAGTAATACCTACCAGAAAACTAATGTGTTCAGAATTATTATTAGCAATCAAGAATAAGTCAAATCTCAGAGATTGATACGGTAATAATACTTGTAATTACGAATGTACTTTCCCACTCATTTATAAGCAGTAATGATGCTCAATTGTTGTTGTTGTTGTTGTTGTTGTCTTTTTTTATTTTTTGTGTTTGAATTCCGTTAAAGTACCTACCTACATAATCCGGTTCACTTCTAAGAAATTGATCATATTTCACTTTTTCAACTCGTTCGTAAGATTTAATTCTACGAACATTAAGCGACACGAAAAATGTTGTTTATGAATTTCATGAACCCTAAAAAAAGAGACACTGGAACGTTTCCGTCATCCGTCGAGCGTACATTAAATTATAGATAGCTAGACTACCAGTAAATGATTTACAAGAGCTTAATCATTTAGGGAAGGGAAAAAAAAATCCTGCAAAATGGCAACAATTTATTACAGGACCTTGGCTTTATTGCGATAAAGTAGATAGGTTTATTGAATTGAAAGAAAAAAAAAAAAATTCTATCCAATTTCCTTGAATTGCCAATTTATCACATGAATTTTAAATTTTCTTTCCGTAGAATGAAAATTTTAATGTCATGAAGCCGTAGGGGTTGCAGCATGCGTACGAAGAAAACGTGTAGATATACCTTACAATCTGCAACTACCAGACTTCCGTTCCACGAAATACAGCCTCGAACTTTTCAGCGATTGCCTTTGAAATGTTTCTAATCTTTTTGGCTAATTTACAAACAATAATACGTATTATAAATTAGCCTATGTTTGGGCATAGGTGCAGCTATGTTTCAGCCAAAATGCGACAAACGGCACGACATTTATTTGAGACGAGCAAAATTTGTCTTAGTCATACGTATTTTCTGCGAGACCAAGATTAATACTTGACAGTGCAACTATGTCTACTGTGCAAAGTTTGAGGAACCATAAAAATAAACCGAAAATTTTTGTTATCTTACTACTTTAAATAATATTCTATATTTAGAGTTTAATTTTTCTCTGCATCCGATCATTGATTGCTAATTGAGATAGGCTACGATTCTTGTTGGCATGTTTTGGAGGGACATCAATGGTACGGTAAATTTTAATTTATAACCATCAATAATAATATTAATAGTATGAATATTGTAAGAAAGATTGAGATTAAAACCACTAAAGCCAAAATTAGCTGTACAAAACCAGTACCGGAACAAAGACTTGAAGGTGTTAAATTAGGATAAAGACCAAGATCTAAATGTGCAAGACCAAGATCTAAATGTGCAAGACCAAGATTAAGACCAAGACTACACAGTATAAAACCAAGAATAAAGTCAAGAATTGAAGGTCCAAGTCCAAGATTAAGACTAAAACCAAATTTTTTCGTGAATTTTTGAAGTTTGTGGTGATTCAAGCCTGTGTTGGTTTTAAAGCTAGTTTTCTTGAAACCAGCTTATTAAAATGGTTCTTATGAAAACACCCGGGGGGGGTGAGACGTAGTACATTTTTTGATTCATGACAAAATATGTCTTTTGGCACCATTAACTCAAATTCATATGTATTTTTATATATATATATAGGGTGAGGTGGAGTGACACGCATCATAATGAAACTCTCTTTATTGGTGCGTGTGAATACATGCCGCGAAAGGTAAAGTGCAATACAAATTTACAATTGATGAGGCGTTAATGACGCACCTCGTGAAAATATCAAACATGTAGAACACAATAAAGAGTAGATATTCTTTGAAAATTTTCTTTTATCCATGTGGAATACCTTACGTTGTGGAAATTATATCAATAACAGAAGGTGTTCAATGGAACAATTTGCGTGTTTATGCCAAAATACCTAAAAGGTATAGGGGAGCCAAGACCTCGGCTAACACTGGTGATTTAGCCTAAGATTTTCTGGTCCTATATACCCAGCTCCCTACACCTACACATACACACTTATGTACTAATTACATAAGCTAACATGTAGATTACTCATCGTACTTTACAGTTACTATGGCAACAGTAAAGTACGGAGAATGAATCTCTGTATCAGTTTGTGACATCGCGAAGATTGTTATCTCTCGATTCTTTACGGACTGAGATTTTTAACTTGTCTATCTGCAAAAATAGACTAGTACAAACAAACAAACATTCTGTTTTGGTTTAACGTGCAAGGTACGAATATTGGTCACCAAAAGGTGACAACCGTCGTTGATAGGCCGAGCCTATATCCTCATACGAGTGTTGGTCTAATCCCCACAATACATCCCCTGAATTTATCCGGATATTATCCCTACTTTAATCTAAATTTCCATTAAATGATGAAATATTCTAAACCATATATATTTTTTTTATTTCTATAAATAAAGTTTTAGGTTCTATAAGAAACTTGTTGAAAACTTTTATGTTAGCAAAATGTGGAGCATCAAAAATGGAGTTTTCTTGATGAAAAATTATTATTCTTTATATCTATTCACACTTTAAAATAGAGAAGAACCATAACTAGTTTCATTTTATGCTACTACATATTTTTAATTTTCTTCAGATCAGTTTTTGGTTTTTAGTAGAAATAACTTTTTTTTTTCTAAAATTCGAGTTATTTGGATTAAAAATACTGCTTTGTAAATTTTTTCAATTTCTGAGTATCATCTGAAAAGTTGTTGAAAATTAAAGGAGAAAAAGAATGCACGATGTGGAGCTCCTATTTACTTTCAGGAATGCTTTTTATAATTTCAAAGTTATTGGCTAGTTATATCGAGCTTTATCAGAACTTGAAATGCAACGAACTTGAATAACAATCGGAAAATATTGTATTTTGAATCACTTTCTAGAATAATTTAGGAAGATATTTGGAAATTTTTCAATGTATGTTGCCATCCATTATAGTTTGAATAGTGGGAAGTATACTAGTTAAAATGTTTTTAGATTGAATACATTCATTTAAGTACTCAAAATATACTTATTTTATTTTGTTTGAATTATTTTATACTTTTGTGAAAAATTGACGAGCATATCAATCATGACTCTACTTCTAGAAAATTCTTAATTTTATGACTCGATATGTTTACAAATAAACGGTTAATTTTAATGTGAATGAATGGAATTCTTAGTTTTTCATGTAGTTTCAGAAACCACATGAATTTTTTTTTGCATTTAACCTAATTCTGATAAATTGTCAATGATTGAAAGAGAGATAGCAATACCTCGATATATATCTCTCTCTCTTTCAAACACATTCTGGCAACTGTCGTGACATATTGCTCCTTCCATTATCCCTATACTTCGATGATGTATACTAATATGATAGTTGTGGTTATGAATGAATATAATGAAAACCTGTAATAATCGTGATTTTAGTGGGTTTAGATCTATTTGGTGTCATATTCTAGTATTCCATAAATAGGAAAATCTACTATCTAATTTATTTCAATCTCAGGAAACAAACTGGAGGTTAAAATGAATACGTTTTTTTTTCATAACTCAAGGAAAATTTTAGCACCTTCAACTCGAATTCGTATTAAGTTATACACATATTATTGAGTAAGTACTATAATTATGTAGCCTATGTATGATTTTCTTGTTACCTCTGTAAAGGTTGCAAGTTTTGTCCAATAGTCACAAAATTTGGTATGAACATTAGTAATTACTAAATTATTAAGGATCTGACCTATTGATTTTGGTGTGAATTGGCTAGACACTTCAGGTAGTCTATTGCTATTTTTTGTTTTATTTTGACAATAAAATGTTTAATTTTTAATGAATAGATACGAAATTTGAAACAAGTATTTATTATATTGTAATCTATTGTAACATGCTACCAATTTTAGTGTTAATTAGCTAGATGATAATTTCATAAAGTCCATTTCTGTTTCGATTTTGAAAAGGGTAATGGTTTTAAACTGAGTAATTTTAGGTCAACAACTACAAAATTTAATGAAATCATCAAAATTTTGATCTATTATTAACGTCTGTTCCGTCCTGTTTTTGCAGACAATTCAGTTTGTCTACAAAAACGTGTCAAACAAATTATAGACAACTATTATTCCCAATTCTCGGAATAATAGCTTTCTATATTTTGCCTAGCTTCCCACAGACAAACACCACCAGATATGCCGACAATATAGTGTCATCATATTTGGCGGATGTTCCTTGTCACGCCACCTTTTTGGTCGGCCATCTTTCTGATTGAAACAAAGGAAACGAAAGTAATGTCATATCTTCATTTGAAGACATGGTCATTCCTGAACTAGAAAGGGAGTAGAAACGTTAAGGTCCATACTCGATGTTATGGATATCAGGCATCACTAGTATTAAGAAATAGTAATAAGTATAATTCTAAAAGTGTTTTGTAATAATTGAAGTGAAGTATTAATAAAGGATAATATTCAGAAATTATCTTATTTGTTGAGGTAATTTAAAAGGTATTGAATTACTCTCGCAACAACGTCGTAGTTATTTCACTTGAAACTAATTTCCTACTTTTTAACCGATTTCAAAAAAAGGAGAAAGTTATTAGTTCGATTCATATATATATATTTTTCTTTTACGTTTGTTTCAGCATAAATTCTCAACATAGAGTAATCTCATTGTGGTCTCATTAAATTTTTTTAGAAACGCGATAGTTATGGAGTTACCTTTAAATAAAAAACTGTTAGTTTTAGAAGAATATAGCGGCTAACAATAGAAATCAAAAATAAATTGAAAAAAATTTTTTCATCAAAAAATGTAACTACCTCCAAAAAAAAAAAAAGTAAATAAAAATTCCCTAAAAAGAGAAAAATAATTCGTTTAAAATTTCTCCAGTAAAATCTATTGAAATTAAAATGAAACGAACAAAGCATTATGGTACGTTAATAATTTTTTTCAAATATTGAATCGACTTCAAAAACACAATAAAAAATGCGCTAAAAAAAGAAAGACAATCATTTAAAAATTTTTCCAGCTGGATGTAGGTCTGGGTGCTGGAATTATTAACGTCGGCGCTAATTAAAAAGTTCTGTCATAAAATTTGATGGAATTAACGTATAAAGCCTGTACATGGCGAAAAGAAAAAAAAGCGCTGACTACAATAATTCCAGTCCCCAGATCTACATTTTGCTGTAGAAATTTAAAAAAGATTATTTTTCTCTTTTTAACGCATTTTTCATTATGTTTTTGAAGTCGGTTCTATTGTTTGAAAAAAATGTTCGTTTCATTTTAATTCCAGTCGATTTTACTGGAGAAATTTTGAAAGAATTATTTTTCTCTTTTTGGAGAATTTTTATTCTTCTTTTGTTTTTTGAAGGTAGTTAGATTTTTTTCTGAAAATCTACTTTTCCTAATGGAGCAGCTGCTACGTTAAATAGTGTTTTTTTTTTTATATTAAATCGACGCAAATTTATAGTCACGTTTTTATGATTTTATGTCGATGCTATGCAGTCGACCTAATACCAACTTCAAATCCATGATGGAGGAAATACATACCAATTTGATATTTTAACACTATTATAGGCCAGAAACGCCACCATTATCATTCGTTTGCGCCAAAACTACCGTATTCACCGTTATTATTCTTTTTTTATTTTTTTTTAGGCCCACTTATATGTATAATAACGTAACAAATAATAAAAAATGAAGAATTTTTGTTACCATGAAGTGACTTTGACTTACATTCGTCGGCCCTCCGTCTGTACGTACAATAAAACTGACCTTTGTATGCGGCGAACCGTGTAAAAGTTAGTGGGCTGCTAAACCCCTTACAGCCTATTCCACTCTTCTCCATCATCGATCTATGATAATTTACATTTTATTCACTCACTCTCCGTCTCCATTCGGTGTATTATCAGATAGTTCCATATTTGTAAAATATGATAAGTCTGGTAGACACGCGACCGCGCTAAATTTACAATTAATAAATCGTAATTCGTGGTGTACGCAATTTATATGGCAAAGGTTGGAGACATAATACATACTCGAAGATAAATAACAATGAACATTTATTTTGTAAGTATACCCATAGCCTATATATGCTCTAAGTCACGTATATATATATATATATATATACTATAATAATGTACTGGCTATATATAGTTGGCTAGGCCTATTTAGCCTATCTTCGCTACCATAGGCTACGATATAGGCTACAATACAATAAATTCATTTTTCGATTAAAATATTTGTTATTCATTTTGAAATTATTTCACCACTTTTTTTTTTTTTTCTTTAAGACTAACGAAGTTCAAGTCTAATTTTGCGAACGAGTCTCGGTGAAAGTTGCTTTTTTCAACGAACAACAGACGTCTATCCGCGGATGGAGAAACTATAATGATATACGCTATAGGTACCTACAATATATATGTATAGTATAGGTTATAGGCAGCGTCGCATCGAGACGATATACTTACAAAACCTATTCCACGTTCCAGTCGATGATTTCACCGAGAGTTTTTTGATTCTTCGAAAAATTACGTAATTCCAGACGTGAAAAAGAAAATGAGAGCAAAAATTATCGGCACGATTCTAAAAATACTGTTTTAGATTGGTCGCAGGTAACTTCGCAGCAGCACCCATACAGTATAGTTTAGTAGAAATATTCGAAAAATTTTTTGACGAAATATTTTGCATTTGAAAAAATTATGAACAGGGACCATACTACCGGCTTTGCTGTCGCTGTGGCAGCTGCGTAAAATTTATTCGCATCTGCGTCGTAGGTTACTTAATTCGCCGTACAAAATGACTCATGGGGAATTTAGTCTAAGTAAATTATAGAGATGTGCGAAAAAAAATTAAGGCATTCGAGCAAATATTACTTTTTTCTGATGATCGTTAGGAGTGGTCTCCTAAACATCATATTAAGAATCCCATCTCCCTCCTATGAAGTAAATTTTTTATGGCGGCTAGAAACTCTTTGAAATTAGTTTTTCGAGCTACCGGACGTAGGTATGTAAAAATTTTTTAATTAAAACACTTTTCTAACCAAATTTACCACAAATTTGATTATTCGACATTTCTTCATTGGATCAATCTTAATTACCTACGTACCTAATCAAACGTCGTCTTGAAATGAATTAGGCTAGGCTACATTTAACGAATATGTGAAGATTTTCTTAACAAGATAACAGCTGTAATTTTCAGCCAATAAGGCTTAAAATTCAAGAGAAAATGCATTCAATGCCACAAACTTAGCCTATTGAGGAGCAAATCGAACGTAAACCCCGTTTATACAGCCAATTTGTTTGTTTTTTTTTTACTATTTTTCTTGTAACATTAATCTAACAATCGTTGAAAAATTTAGTTCATATGTGGGTGTTACAATGTAGAAGAATCCCATTTATTTTGATTTTGATTATTTAATTTGTTCTGTAGTTATTAGTTATTGTGGGATTTAGTCTGAACAAACTACAGATCGAAAACCTTTTTCTTTGGCCGAATAATTGTTGGAACTGTTATCCTATAAATATCGTATTAAAAACCCCACCATTAAACAAATTAGATCAAGAGATGGGGTTGGGGTATTTAATGTGATGTTTATGAGACCACACTCTCCACCGTTGTCTACCAAAGAAGAAGTTTTTTATTGTTCGTTCTGACTAAATCCAACAAAATAGTTAATAACTCCAGAACAAATGAAACAATCAAAACCAAAATTAGTAGTGTTCTTCCACATTGTGATACTCACACCTATGTATAAAATTTTTCGAAAATTGTTAGAATGTTGCTTCCCCTACAGGGTTGAGACAAATAGCTAAAAAAAAAACAAAAAAAAAAAACTGAAGGTAGCATAGGGGCTGTCATTCGATTTGCAACAAACTTGATAGGGAAAGTCTGTGGCACCGAATGAATTCAAGTTTTGAATTTCAGCCTTACCGGATGAAAATTACAGCAGTCATCTTATTTATAAAAAATTCACGTATTCATTTATTGTTCTTAATTTTAAAGTGTCTTTTGAATGGTTCAAACTGTGACTCGATGAATAAATGTCCGATAACCAAATTTATATTGCATCAAGTTAAGAAAATATTTTGTCTAAAAATTTTTTACATAATTATGTCCCATAGCTTTCGAGATTAAAATACTAATTTTCAGGAAATTTACCCCTATCAAAAATTAGCTTCATAGAAGGGGGCGGGATTTTCAATACGATGTTTAAAAGAACACTCCCAACAATTTTCTGAAAAAAAAATTTTCTTGAGTAAAATGTTTTTATTGTTTATTACTTGCTTCGACTAATTATGCTTAGGTGCAGATAATAATAAATAGTCGACACTAATCGTAATCGTCGTTTGCCATTATAGAATACAGGCGAGAATTCGCACACTCCCAATTTATTATTCGTCGAATATATTGTACCTAATTAGAATGGATGCAGGTTGTCTTTTGATTTTCAAAATCAAGCACAGAATCGAATAAAACATTATTACTCTAAAAGAATAAAAATTTTGAAAAAATCTCGTCATATGTACGTATTGTTGCATAGCTGACATGCAAAAGGATTTCCTGTACGTACAACATAAAAGTGTACTGCAGAATAAGGAAGTGAAATGAATTCCTGCTGAGATTTCCTCTGAAACATCATCAAAACGATTTCATCGGGCACAATTTTACAATTTGGAATGAACTCAAGAAGTATTATAAGACAGGTTTAACTCTTATCCGAGGATTAATTCAGTAGTAGCAATGTGTGGTATGAATGTTCCAAACTCGCAATTTAAGCCTACGTCGTTTAATGAAAACTGGAAAGATTCAGCATAAATTAAGTATAATTAAAGTCAAATAATTTAAAAAAATTATAAAGTAATATGTGCGAAGAAGGAAAAACGTATCAAGTAGGTACTAATAACTTGACTGAGATTTTTAGAAAAAATTTCTGCTTCAAGTAAATGAAAAGTGTTTCATGTCGTGTGGATGGAGATTTAGGAACAAATTCCTCGGAGATTAATGCGCTCTCATTTCTGCGGATGGTGGATTTATCAAATAAGAAGATTACTTATATTGATTTCCATCTTCTTTAAATTGTGTCTGCATTAACCATTAGAATATTTTGTTGGAAACAAAGCTTTAAGGTTAACTCTAGTACCGGATCCATTTTTTCTCATGGCCATGTCTCAGGGAAAAATAGATCGAATGCAATTTTTAGAATTTATTTTAGAATAAAACAGAAATATTGGGAAACCCATATTATCGATTCCGGGTCATTTCCTCGAATCCATTTCCCGGACAGGCTATTTCCCCAACAAGACATTTTCCTGAAGTTTTTTTACCCGAATTCAGTTCCCCGACAATACAAAGCTCGACCGTTTTTTCAGGTAAAAAAAATTCAAGGAAATGTCTTGTTGGGTAAATGGGTGTCGGATAGATTTTTGAGACCGTTATCAGTTTTATTTGCAGTTTTTATGATAGCAGTATAGTGTGAGCGAAGTTACTTCTCCACTGCACCCTGGTACTTTATAACAATGACAATCTGAGATTGACACACCGACGAAAATCTCTGTAGTAATTTTTACTATTTGTATGAGAAAACTGGGACAGTTTAAGATTTACAGTAGAAATCACGACAAAAACAGTAAGTATTATAAATACTTAAAATATTTACAATAATTCGTAAACTATCCGTTTTCCTATAAAAAGCAGTAAAAATTACTATTCATTTTTTTCAGTGCACAAACTATACTTAAAAATAAATAGTACAACCAGGAATAACTTTCTGAAGCCATTTGCCCAACACCTATTTACCCTACAAGCAAAGCCTGACAATGATTTCAGGTAAAAAAAATTCAGGGAAATGTCTTGTCAAAGAAATGGCTGCAGGACATTGGGTGTCGGGTGAATGGATTTGAGGAAAAAAATTTCCGGGGAATACCTTGTCGGGGAAATGGGATTCGGGTAACTGTCCTGAAACCATTCATATCACCTATTGAAATGATCTTTCTCCCACTCTCTATGAGCTATGAGCTCTCAAAGTACAGTCCTTTGATTCGAATTAAGAAGAAAAGGCCAAATATGGGTCAGTTGAGCTAAAGAAATTTTTTCAAAAGCATTGTAATTACGTACCCAAACGTACACCGATAGCTTTGTTTGCACATTTTCTGAATCACCTCTTCCCAATATACACCTCTTCAATAATTGAACTATTTCTACCAGTTACGAGTCAATCCACAACCGGAATGACTCACAACTGATACTGATAATTAAACTGATTTTTTTTTTTTTTTTTTTCCAAAAAAAGAACGATCGATTTATTACTCAAATTAAAATATCAATATTTAATATGCACCAAGTAACATAAGATGAATCATATGAAGGTATTTTTCTACAAAAACATAAAACTAAAAACAAAAAAAATTAAGTACCTACCTGTTGTGTGTCATATCAGCTATGGATGAAAATTTTGTTTCACATCTGAGGTTGCGGAGGGTGGTAGAATACATTCAGTTACAATTTTAAATTTTCTTTTTGATAAAAAAAAGCCAAACAATAACCATTTTATGAAGAAGACTTCTTTTCTTACTTGAATTCACTCCAGTGCCAGTCTGATAGAAATTTTTTGGGCTTATTCGTTCGGTAGTTTCGGAAAAAACTGAAAAATAAAAAATTGCTGGAGAAAATTTTTGGTTCACGGTTTAAAAAAAATTACGATAAGAATAAAGCTGAAATTTTCACGAAAGGTAGTCTTTATATAGGACCAGGTCTGATAGAAGTTTGTTGCCTATTAATTAAGTAGTGTCCGATAAAAATGTCAAACGTAAATAAAAAATTGCAGGAGAAAAGCGTATCGACTGTGTTACTTGAAGTATCTCTCTTATTTACGGCGCAAAAAGTTACGAGCGTCTTTTTTGCATGGCATTAATTTCGGTTTAATTTTTTTAAATTTTATTTTCTTCAATATTTTTGTTGAAAATTGGCAAACTGGGTTTTCTAGCGAAGTATTGCTGAGCTGAAGTTTTTACTTTATTCCCAAACTATTGAAAAATTAAACCTTACAGAAATTATAATTGGTTCAGTTTGGCAACCTTGAGCAGTCGAGTTAATACAATTCGAATATAGTAGTGATTAATAATAGGATGTAATACTAATTTTCAAAAATAAGTATGCCTATAATTATTCTACATATCCAAAAAATAATGTATAAATTATTGTACTACAGATTTTTTGTGGTACCATTTCAAAATATTCCTACGCTGACATTTTTTCTCAGATACAGCCATTTATCTGAAATTTAAAATTGATAAAAAAAATTTCATTAATTACGGATGTGAATTTCAGGCAGATTTCTGATAATTTTAAGTAAATTTGCGCGAAAATGTACCGCATATTTGCAATTTTTATGATTTTTTAAGCGAAAATTTTATCGGTTGAAACTTATTTAACACAAACACCATGGGAAATTAAGCTGAAAGCAGCTAAACGTAAGACAATTGCATGAATTTTTCGTAAAATTTACAGCTACTCTGTAGCCTTACGGAGTAAAAAAAATTGGTTTTGACCTAATTTGTATCTAGATATATAAAAAGTTGCATCATTTGTACCTACGATGTGACTGTTGCAAAAAAATATTCTTATGAAAATCCATCCCTTCTCCAATGCACTTAACACAGAGGCACTTATATTCCTTGCAAGCCTAAGGAAACAAATGACCAATTTTAAGGGGTCCTTTCCCTGAAATGATATCCTTTATGATTTAGTACTGCTACATCAAGTAAATATTGCTTAGAAATTCAAATAAACATTGTGTTCGTTTCATTTGGCACATCTTCTTACATCTCACAGCCAAGATTCAGGGATGTAGGTATTCGTGTGTTCTATTTACAATCTTGCAGTCAGTTTGTAATAAACACGGAGTTGTTTAATTGATGGTAGCAGATCCAGAACATCATTTTGGGAAAATGACAACATTTTTTATGGAGTTGAGCTTTTTTTTTTTTTTTTTTTGCTCTTTAACTAATTTTTATCAGTTTTTATCTGAATTTTGCGATCGTATATCAGTTTTTCACTGAAATTTGTGGTCATTTTTTCATTTTTCCTTAATTCTTTCTTTTTTTTGGCATTTGGCAGAAAATTTTTTCACTACCCCCACTCCACAACTAAGGCGAGTTAAGAATAAATTCCATCTAATTTATTCTGAATAAAATGGTTGTTTACCCCAGCTGAAGTCTTCACCGAATTCAGTTTTTGCAACCCACTCTTGAGATTGTTAGTTTTTACCCTATTCGGGCAAGTTGGTTGGTAGATTTGAATTTATATCACATGAACCAATCAAATCACAGTTGTCGCACATATTATCCTACTCTGTTCCGAATAGAAGTGACAACCCAACATAACCAACTAAATTATCGAGAAGGTAAGATTTAACAAAGTTTTTTAATTTTGAACGCACTCCTGTTGATTTGTATTTTGTTACAGCTGGTCTAAAAAAGTTGTGTACATCTTTGTATTCATGTTTGAGAAATAGTAGGTGGCTGCAAGGTGAATACGAAGTTTTTATTAGATATGTTGATCTTGTTATCATTGCTATCATTGTTATCATTGTTATCACACTTACCAAACATTCAAAAGTGGATGTAAAATACCAATTGATATGACATCAAAATTTGAATTTACAACCAGCTGCAAGTCTGATAACCAATGAAATTTCATTACATCTCTTTTACATCTTACATAGAGTGGCTGCAATATGCAGTAGCAATAAATCAAACATACCTACTAAATGCATACTAAGTATCTCATGTTTGGGGATGAAAGAATTAATTCATGCAAAAGTAACTTGATTCCAATTTTTTATAATTTATTCCTACAGAACTATAGCAATTCCAAGATAAGCTATTCTATTTTCTAGGATGAAAGAATTAGGTAGTTCATGTGGAAGTAACCTACCTAACTCCCTAGTGAAGAACTATCTCAAATCCAAGATAAGCTTTGTACTTTTGCACTCACATTTACATTCAATGTTCTGCGCAAAAGTCACTTATGTGGGACTTACGATATTCTGGATGATACTTCTGTTCAGTACTACATTTTAACTCCCTTAATTTGGTAGAAAATAATATAACTTCAATTTTTTTGTGAAAAATGTCTTTATAGGGTTTCTCTTATTAGCTTATGTGGAGTACCTTGTTGTGAGAGATATTCACATGTAGAAGGTAATCTACAGCTTTGCATGTTCTGCCACTTCATACATTTAAGTATGGGAGAGCCAAATCCAAGGCAAACACTGGAGATTTTGTAGCAGGTTTCATGAGGTTATATACTGGATTTGGGACACACATATAGACACACATATATACATATATGTATGGTATTATGTCATAGATTACGTCATTTCCTGTTTCTGTAAGGTGATAAGAAATGACACAGCATGTTTGGTGCTGGTCTGTGACATCACAGAGATCCTTATCAGGTAATTTTTTCACAGTATGTATGATGTATCTTACCTATATGTATGTACAGGTATGAACATAAAAATGTCCTTGTGTTTATTCATTCAACATCCTAGAGACAAAATATGCCAGCCTTTCAGTGGGAATATTGTTGTGGTGTGTGAAAGTCTAAATAAAAGCGCACACACAGTGGAAGCACTGTTCCAAGTAACAGATCAAGAAACGCAGATTTTTATGACACAAGCTTTATTTCACTGTAAAATGGAATTGCCGAAAAAAGGGGAACTGGGTGCTCATAAAATCTCCACACACACTCCACTTTGATAAGACTTTAAGAAATTTAGAACATTCTAATATTTATCCATATGATCGAGATTCACATGAGCAACTTTAGTGCGTGGAACATGCTTAGGCGGGAAAAAGAATGAATAAGAGAACATTTAAGAATTTAAAAGGAAAAAGACAAACGATATACATTTTACCGGAGTTTGGACGGGGTGCCAACTTAAATCCGTTGGAATAGCAATCGCCGCTTTAAACGCATTCTGAAGGCCAGGCTTCATGAATTTAGATCCAGAATAAGAAAGTAATTCATTCTTAAGTGAGTGTGTAGCCACTCACAAAAAGAAGAACATGACAGTTTGATGTAAAAATCAAAAGTGAAAAGCGAAGAAGACAAAAGTCAACAGCTTAACAACAAAAAGAATGGTGGCCAGCGAAGCGATTGGTAGCCAATGGTAGGTAGCTCCGTCTAAATTAACATAAGAAAACGAGAATGAAGGAAAGTAAAATAACAGAAAATAATAAAGGAAAATAATGGAAAGTAGGAAATAATGCCCGCACGCTAGACCCCCCCCCAGACACCTAGAAGAGTTGAGCAAAGGAAAAAAAAAGAAAAATTAAAAAGAAATATGTATTATTCAAAAAGAATAAGAAAAAACAAAAAAGAGTGGAGCACCAAACGAAATAAAAGGAAAAAATGGCTCAGAGGCCTTATGGGTGTCTCCCCCAAAATGAGAAAAAAAAGAAAACAACAAAACTAAGAAAAAGAAAAAGAGACTGGAAAACTAATCTCAAGTGAGAAAAAAAAAAGAAAACTAGAAAGAAAAGTAAGCTCTTGTGACTTAATAATAAAGGAAAAAAAAATTCAAGTTGACTTTAATAAAAGGAATAAAAAATTGAACAAGAGCATTGAGGTAGAAAATGAAAGTAAAAAAGATAAGGTCCTGAGTAAAGGAAAATAAGTCAAAAATAGTGAAGTCGAGGAAAGGTTAAAAAAAAATAGGTAAGTCTGTGGCCAGATGGGCCTTAATGAGATAAAAGAGGACTAGTCCGGGTAATTAAAAAATAAAAATAAAATGACAGGATCGAGTGAATTAATTGTCTCTGACTGAGGGAACTTGACGACGACATTGAGCGGCATTATTATTATGGCGCTCAATGACTTCTCCATTCCGACGCTCTTCAACACGGCTGGACCAAAAGGGATGGTTAGACTGGAACCAGAAGTCGTGTGGAATGATTTGTTGGTTTGAGTATCTCAGGCGCAGGACTTGGTTGGAGAGGTCGACGGACTCAATGATGTTCTCCATTAGATCAGCACCCAGGACGATACGATCGTAGGTCCAATCCTTGGTTAAGTGAAGTTGCAATTCTAAGAAGTTATTGCCTTCAGTTAACCTGATCATACACGTGGTGATGACAGAGGGCTGAACGAAAGCATCAGCGAAGTAAGGGTACTTCATGGCGTGCCTAGGTAGCAAGCACGAGGTGGTGGGATTGTTCAGGAAAAGATGGTAGGAGATGAGATGTAACAATCCAGGATGAGTGTCGAGAATAGCGCGATAGATTGACGTGATCTATATTTACATAGATTGCTACCGGCAGACAGTTGATCCCGATATCGATAAGGAATCGAGGAAATTGCAGTTGTTTGAGCAGAGTGATGGTGTGGCCTGATTCACGAGCAAGTCAAAAATTTGCGACACGCTGGCAAGATTCTTCTTGCTCTTGTAGGCAAGCACGGGAAATTGCTCGAGATCTGTCATCTGTTGATAATTGTCTAGTAAAGGATTCCTGGCGCTGGATTCTGCGCTGATCATTTTGAATCCGGATTTGGAGGTTGGATTCAAAAGGAGGGGAAGGAGGAAGGATGGGAGTAAATTTGCGGATTTGACGTCGTTGTGTGGAGTCAAGAGGCTGAGACAAATGTTGTTGTTGTTGGCTGTCCCATTCTCGTGCTTGTTCACTGGAAGTAGGCTGCTCAGGAATGGCAGCTCCACGACAGGCTTTGTCACAACGACGTTGTTCGTCTCTAAACTGGCGCTTGAAGTCGTTAACTGGTAGTAAGGATTGAGGAACAATCATGGGGGTCTGGAGTGGTTGTTGATGTGGCAGAGTCCAAGGAGGGATGGTAAGGTTCTGTGGATCTGGAACACGTTGAGACAAAGTGGAGGGTACATCCGGTAGAGCTGAGTGAGCACGAGCAGGCTAGGAAAGGGGAATGAGTTGCATGACTTCATTGTGGTCATGGACCTGCTGGGCACCAACTGCTTGTCGCAGAATTCCCATGCATACCTCGACGCATTGTCTGCACACGCATACGTATTCAAAGCCAGGTGGAGGATTAGCTCGCAATCTTGGGGGCTCAGGATGGGAGCATTGAACAATCGGGGAATTGGGTTGGGAAAGGTCCATGGGTGTTGCAGGGGTCAGGTCATGTAGGCTTTGTTGTGCTGCAGCAAGTTCATTGCTGAGTGCAACACAGCATTCAGTTATGACAGTCCAACTGGGTTTGAGTATTTCCCAGCTGGCGTTTTAGACTAGCGTAACTAATACAATCGCTCATCTGGAAACATATAAAGGTATGTGAATAACATGGAAGAATAGAGACAAGGAATACAATCAGTCATATTTTCAAGTTATTTAAATATCGTGTTTTGTACTCGTTCGTCCTTATGTTACGTAATAGGTAATTGTTTTTTCCAAGGTATTCGGCAACAATGTAGGGTCCTTCGAAGAGAGCAAAGAGTTTTCTTGATTGCCCCTCAAATTTCCGTGAGAGTTTATGTGCACGGACGTACACTATGTGACCTTCTCGAAGAACAAAGATTTTGGAGTTGTTCTTCTCATGCATTACATTCCGAGTGCAAACAGCTTTTAAAATTGATTTTTGAGCTAGTTTGTTGGCTTGTTGGAATTCAGTGTCACTAAGATCCACAAGATCAGTCTGGGAATGTGGCGCAGGCTTTTTCTTCAGCTGGGGAAGAACAGGAGCAACGTTGGTTGTGATATGTTCAACGTTGTTGATGCGACGTTCAATACTCTTGAGCAGCATGGGCCAGCGTCTGTGTTTTTCTCGAGTGTAGAGTCGAAACATGTCACCAAGAGTTGCCATAACACATTCACAAGGGTTAGATGCGGGACGATGGGCTGAGATGTAAGTGACAGCTGTATTGTGTTTTGACCAAAAGACACGCCATTTTTCATTGGCAAATTGGGTGCCATTTTCACTCAAGATGCGCTTGGGTGCGCCGAATTTGTCGATGAATTTCTTCATCACATTGATGGAGTTTTGTGTAGTCATGAATTTGACTGGATACAGACAAACAAATTTGGTGTAGAGATCCAAAACAACAAGGATTTTGGATAAACCAGTTCTGGCTCCTGGCAAGGGGCCAAAGTAGTCAACTGCAACATACTTGTTCATGGAAAGTGCGATTGTTGAGTTCATGGGTCCATGTGGCTCGATGTTTCGTCTTTTGCAGAGTTGACACTCTCGCAATTCTTGACGAAGGCTCGTACTTCTCTGGAAAGACCAGGCCAGTCAAAGTATCGTCGGATGACAGCTACAGTTTTGATGACGCCTACGTGTTGGGTGTCATTGTGATAAAACTGGATGAAGGGCTTTCTCCAGAGTAGAGGAACAAAGGTTCGCCGTCTTCCATCGCGATTCAAGTACATGAGCACATTATTGACAATGGAGAATCTGGAGAGATTATGTGCTTCAGTTTCCTGACAAAGTAGAGCAGTGTCAGAATCTTTTTTCTGTTCATGTGCCATATTAAGAATTACATCCGGCAGGTCTATTGCACCATCATCATGACGTTGAAGATAGCTGACAGAAGGTAAATTTTGAAATTCTGTTATGTCAGATACCAATTCATGATGAAATCTTGAAAGGACGTCTGCGATCTGATTTTTCTTACCATCTACGTGTTTGATGGACTTGACATTGAAGGTTTGAAATTCAATGCGCCAATGATTCAAACGTTCTTTAAAGTTATTTTCAGCTTTGACAAATGTGAGTGTTCTGTGGTCGGTTATTACATAGATAGGCTGACCAAGCAACATATAATGAAATTTGCGCATGGTATAGACTATGGCTAGAAGTTCACATTCGTAAGTGCCAAAATTTCTTTCAGCCTTAGAGAGTAAATGGCTGCAGAGTGCAATGATGCATGTTGTATTGTCATCAGAAATCTGATACACATAGCCACCAAGGCCATATAAGTTTGCATCTGTCTGTACGTAGAATGGTTTAGAGTAATTCGGATGTGTGAGCAGAATATCTTCTCCAATTTTCTTTTTTTATCAGATCGTAGGCTTTTTGTTGTTCATTAGTCCAGATGAATTTTGTATTGTCGTGTGTCAGACGATAGAGAGGTTCTGCTATCGTTGCACAACTAGGAATGTGATCTCTATAAAAATTGATCACTCTGCCTTTTTTGTTCTGGGTTCAGGCAGTTCAAGTATTGCTTTTACCCTTTCTGGGTCTGGACAAACACTTTTATCAGAAATTATATAACCCAAATATAGCACTGTACATCTGCAAAAGTTGCATTTGAGCATATTGAGTGTCATGTTATATTTTCTGATGCGTTCAAAAACAATCTTGAGATGTTTCAGATGATCTTCGAGAGTGTTGCTGAAGATAAGAACATCATCTATATATGCCACTGTGAATTTGTCAAGGTCGATGAGGACACGTTTCATGGCTTTGATGAAAGATTGAGAAGACTGCTGAGTGCCAAAAGGAGTTCTAGTGAACATGTAAACTGCTCCTTCAAAACTGAATGCAGTGTATTTTTGACTATCTGAATGTAGAGGTATTTGAAAGAAACCCTCCTTAAAGTCAAGTGTAGTGAAATACTTTGCACCATGGAAACGAGTTTTGAGTTCAGCAATGTTGGCAACAGTTTCTCCTCTTGTATCGAAAATTTTATTAAGTTCTTGAAAATCGATCTTTTTTGGGTACCATAAGAATTGGTGAATGATATGGTGATTCACTTTCTGTGATTATACCACTTGATTTCCATCATTCAAGAATTTCTCGAAATTTTTGACGTTCACAATGAGGAATGTCATATATTTTCGACATATATGTTTTGGCCTTCTCAGTGTCGATGTTGAAATTATGTTCATATGCTGTGCAGCAAACAAAATTTTTGGTATCGAAAACATCAGCATAAGATTTCAACAATTCTTTGAGAGATTCCAGCTCTATGTCAGGTAAACTGAGTTCGCAGAGAACAGGTTCAATCTCATCGGTGATGGAACAAAGAGCATCGATTGCAGCTACAGTT
Organism: Ericerus pela; assembly: GCA_011428145.1. Lineage (NCBI taxonomy): Eukaryota > Metazoa > Arthropoda > Insecta > Hemiptera > Coccidae > Ericerus > Ericerus pela. The sequence continues at coordinate 721,975 of WOFM01000288.1, forward strand.
GGAATCTGGTGCAGGAGTGGAATATGGAAATTCTTGAGTGGGCCAGCTTCACAGCGTCAGGTTGATGTGCTGTAGTCGACGATAAAGGTTTGGTCAATATGATTTGCGTTGCTTCGAAACGATTGATAAGTTCAGCTACAAGTGCTTTTAGCCAAACAGGGACTCTATCTTTTTCTTTAAAGCTGAAGTATTCAAGCACTCTAAAGATGATAAGAAATTTCTTATTCATCTTGGGCTTCAGAGTACGCATTTTATCTATGCAATTATCCAAAGTTAAACTAGGCTGACAAAGTGTAAAGTCGTATTCACGAACTTGTTTAGATGAGAAATTGGTATTTCCATCATCACGTTTGTAAAATGTTTGCACTGCCAAATCACCAATTATCTCGTAATCTTTCCAGCAAGGAACGGTTGCATGAAAGCTGGGCTTAGCAAGCGTAGTCACTGCCTTAATGGTTGATTCCTTCAGCTTGGGCTGGCTTGCGAGTTGATGTTGTTCAAGGTCAAATTCTTCTGCGTCTACAGTTTCCTCTTGTTCAGATTCAGGGAATCACACCGATGTAAGCGCAATGATGGCCCATGAAAATTTTTTGACACAACTGTAAGAAATATTTTTTTTTTTTGAAAAATACCTGTCATTTACCACGAATTATGTCGATAAAAAATTGGGCATGACCTGTGGGCGCAATGATGGAATTTTCAAATTTTACATAAGAAATGCAAAAATAAAATTTTTTACAAATATCAATCATTTTTTACGAGTCATGTTGATAAAAAATTGGGCATGACCCGTAGGCGCAATGATGATATTTGCAAATTTTACATGTAAATTAATTTATGCATAATAATTTTTAAACTAATTGAACATATGGGTCAAGCCGCAAAATTAATTTTCGGTGTGACCCATAGGCGCAATGACGTAAATTTAATCACGACACTGCATTTTTCTAATAAGAAAAAAAAATTTGGGTATATAGTTAATTCATGTATGAATTAATTATAATTTATTTTTGAAAAAATAATATGATTTTTGATCGATTATTTTTACAAACAACAAAAAGTAAATTATTTCATTTTAAATTGTCGAATGTTTTCACTTTTAAAACGAAACACAATAATTAATTAAATTATTAACTATTATTAGTACTTACATTTTTTTTGATTTTTTGATTTTCTGTGATGAAATGGTATTTTTGAAAATCAAAATTATTAATCGATACGTTAATACCGACGCACTTATTTTGCAAAATGTGGTAAAAATTGTTTTCCACGCGATTTCACGAATTAACAAGTTTTTATTATTAATTAAAAATTTGTTTTGTAACACGAAAATAGTTAATTTACAATTAATTATTTCAAATATATAAAAAATCAAACAAATTATCATAAAATACAAGAAAAAACAGCAAGAAAGCATACAATCATTAAACAGACGACATTCAAAATCAATCAAAAGGCGAGTGAATGTTTGATGAAGATTGAATATTTTGTCACATTTGTAAGATAAGGGTATCTACGCATGTGCAAATATTGAACCCAATGTCTGTTTGCTGCTTTTTTATTGTGTTTGTAGTGGTTTTTCCCTTGTAATTACAGTTGTTAGTAATGGTAGGGTAGCACTTTTGCCTTGACCGTGCAAAAGTGTGTTAGTATGTGTGTGTAATTACATATATAACTACATGAATTGCTTGCATAGACCTGCAAACCCATTTTTTTGTAAGTGAAGTCATTTGTTTGACCTTCACTTCTTTATTTTCGTGCATTATTGAAACGATCTCTATTATTTTTGTAGAGATTGTATCTTTTTTAAGAAACGTATCCAAATTGTATAAGTAAGAGAGAGACAAAAGATTAATTTTTTCTCTTTCTTTTCAATAGTTCTCGTTCGTTGTAAAGGCAGGAGCGAGAATTATTGTACATGATGTAGTTTTATTCCGGAAATTTTTTTGAAGTCAAGCAACGAAAAAATCCTCGATTTATTAATTTACAATACGTCGGCAATATTTGCTCAACTTATTTTTTATTTTGGAAGGCGGGAAAAATTTTAGTGATAAAATTTTTGTAATTATTACGTAATACTGAGGGCGGCGAAAAATTTATTTTATTATAAATAAATATTTTCGTCGTCCATATTATTGCAATATATTTATGGAAATTTTTTCAAAGTCCCGTATGATTATTTTGTTGCGTTGAAAAGGGGAAATATTTATATTTTCTTTTCTTGTGGAAGCGATTTTTTTTTTATTTGCAGAAAATGGTAAAACTTTGTTTTTATACGAAATTTTATCATTTATCATTTATTTTTTAATAGATTTCATTTTATCGATACCTATTTATCGTCAGTTTGATGAGATGTTATCTCTAACACCTCATAGTCCGAAGGAATTTTTTCATTGTCCCTGCTACCATATAGTGGCCTTAGCCACTAGTTCGTTTAACGTCCATAAGACAGTAAAATACGTAGTCACACTCCTCCTCACCGAAGTGTAACTGTCTGGCAACCGTCTCAACTCCAACACAGACTCCAGCGGCCTGTGCGCTGTTGTCAAACATACTGCGCCTGGTGTATGCGAATATGTACTTATTAAAACTTAAAAGCTCACTACTTTTTCCATATAAAAACAGTATTTAATGCCTGACAGTTCAAGAATGGTCCAGTGAGCAATTTTTATTAAAAGGAGACTATACATCATGGATTCAGTGTAATGGGGAAGCAATATCAAAAAAATTGGGCCTTTCATTCTATCCTGAAGGGACGATGGAGACAATTAATACCATTTTGATACAGAATTGTCCTATCTATAATTTTCATAATAGCCAAACGATACTATTAGTAGTACTAAAGGACTCTTTCTTCTTCGTAGCATTTATTCACACAAAATCTACAGCATCTCTTTTCCCATAATGTCTGCTTTGTAGGCATATTCTTGAGTTTTATTTGAACCTTTATGTCTTCAAAATACTTTGCTCCGGTTAGTGATACATAATGTTGCCTACAGTTGAAACATAAGTTATGAAAATAAATGACCATTTGATCTGATGTTCTTCATCTTTGTTAATCTGCACATCGAAATTAAAATGTATTGGAAATTACCTTCTTTTAAACTAAAGTATATTCAGGGTTACAGAAATTTGTATATTCTCTCATGGAGAGCATAATTCAGTCTTTAGACAAAATTCCTGCTTTTCAAGGCCTTTTCAAACATATAGGATTGTAGGGTGGTCATCATAACCATTGACTATACATACTATCGTAAACAGACTGATAAACCAATGTTAAATTTTTTTCACCAAACTTGGATCCGAGACATGGATCCCACATATATGTTTGACTGATGTTATGGGATCCGAGTTGGAAAAAGAACCAAGAGATAAATGACAATTGACGGTTTCTTTTGCGTGCAGTGAACAACCCTTTTTTAAATAGTTTTGATTTCTATTGTCTGCAGCAGCCAACTATTTAGTGTATACGTCTTTTATGATACCAAATAAAAAAAATAGACTAGTTGAAGAACAATCTGAAGAAATATTTGTGAAAAAGAGAAGATCTGTACTACTAACATACCATAGTCAATAGTGTTTTAAATAAGAACTAGATTTTTGGTGGAAAACTTCTCCATTAGGTTTGTCAGTCTTATATATATTCAGCCAAAGATCATAATGTTGAATCCAACGATATGAGTCAAGTATAAAGATCTAATACTTCACTTGATCACACGTAATGTTTCAAAAGGTTTAATTTCATATTCATCATTGGTTTTACTTTTTGAGTGAAAATGAATAAAGTGTTAGGAAGAATTCTGTTCTTATGTTTTACAACTCTGGTCTAAATTGCGCAAATCCCACTAATAAGAGCTTGTGAGTATTATGTATAATACTCTGAGTGTTTTAGGTCTACGTACCTTCAATTATCTACATCTGAAGATAGGAATTCCAGTTTAAATGGAGGATCAATAAAATTGAAATACCAGTATCATTCTCAGAATTTCTCTAAAGCTTTGATCTAAATGAAATGAGCCATACAAATGAAGAATTATTTAATAATGCCTAAAATCCAGCGTGTTTTAAGCATACATACATTATTGTATCTCAGTTAAGTCTGAAAGTATCTTAGTGTTAATGATAATTAAAAAGATTTTACATATTATTTTAATGTATAGAATCGTCGTCGGACCAACCAATAGGAGGTAAAATATCAACTGGGTCAGACGCCTCGATGACAGTTGCCGTTGAAATACTGGCTAATTTAGTGCATTGCATGTTAAACACACTTTCCTTGCACAAATTAGTTACTTGTTACATTCTAATATAATTCATAATTGTTGGAAACTGATTTATCACCAATTATGTCGTGTTTACAAGTGAATTTGTTGTACTTTGTTATTCACAAAGTACAACACAAATAGTCACCTGTATGTAGGTACATAAATATGTATGTATTTGAGTAAGTGTTTGTATACAGAGTAGAGACCTACACGAGTACGTAAAAGAGTAATTGTGTAGGAATTGCCGATTACCTTACAAAACGATGCGAGTACGTAATCAGAAAAATATTACTTGTAGCAGCGTGGCATTGTAGGCATTGTAACAATTATACTCATATGTAATTGCCGTTCATTTCCCCAAAGTTCTGCAACAATATTATAAATCCTATCTTGGAATGCATTGCATTTAATAGTATTCACATTCAAGTGATTACTAACGATGCCACAATGCGATGCTAATTACTTACTCGCATCGTTTGCTACACGAGTACGAGTACACATGGGTAATCGTGTTACTCGTCTGACAAGTATTTTGTACTTGTAATCACACGATGCCGTAAGTACTCGTGCAGGGCTCTAATACAGAGCCAAGTAGGTATAAAAAGTGCCAGTAAACACCAAACTACAGCCCTTGTTCACTGAGGTTGGCTTTCCCAAAGCTGATAAACAAGCAAAGGTGTTTTTTACCTTCTGTTGTGGAATCTTTTCATATGACTTGAGGTATTCCACAATATTCATTTGACATTGAATATTTTTAAAGCTATAACATATAAGTTGATGGGGCCTTTTTGCACGACACTTAAAACGCCTAAAAGGGGTCTCACACCAAAGATTTCTAGTTGGCCGACAGTTTAATTGGTATCCGGGTATATCACAGCTTAATCATCAACCGAACCGTTGCACACATAAGCCGATTAGTTGGCCAATTCTTTGCCAGAAAATTTTGGTATTTGAATTTTTCATTGTTTAATTTTCTTAAATTTTCTATCGTAGGGTTAGTTGGTGTGCGTGCGCACTCTCATATAACTTCACGCTGAATTCAAGTCGGCTAATTATTTAACGGAAAGATGATTAGGCAGACCTTTTGATTATGTTATCACCCGATTGTTAGTCTCCATGTGTGCGCATTACCAAAAGGCTACGTATCCAATTAAACATCGATCAAATTATCAGGTGATAAAATGTCTGCAGTGGGCGGTGACTCTAAATAGAGGACAAGAGTTAGATAACAAACAATTAATAGGAAACTTACTAGAGAGTTTCCTGGTGTGTCGTAAAGATTCACAGAAAAAGTATACCTACGAAACTTCTGCCGTTTTAAACTTTTTTTCTTTTTTTTAATATTGTTGAATTAGGCTTACCCGATCTCATCTCTAACATGAAAATAAAACATTGCAAAAATTTCTTTAAGTAGGTACTTAGCGTACGCACACACAAACATACACACAACTTGTTTTTTCAAAAATTGGGAAGTGGACACAAGTTATCAAATTTAAAGATACTGAACCTTAGCGAGGAGTTATGGCGCTACTTTCCAAATTATTGTTCAAAACAAAATTCAATATAACAAACAGTCGATATTTACGGTAATAACTAAAAATACGATATTTGTCCGAACTTAAACACTACTAATATGAAGGTAAGTGTAAAATTCCTTATTGATGCGAATTTTTTCGAAATGAAATTCTACTATTACCGGGTTTAAGTGTAAATTTCTAAAACTTATACTGTGTGGTATAACTTAATTTATGGAATTAATTGGAATAAGATTGCTTCCTCCAACACCAAGGCCTAAAATATCGAGTTTCTGAGTGCTTACAACGTCTTACGTTATTCCCAGATTTTCAAATCTTTTTCATATAATTATCGGACCGTAGTCGAAAAACATTCTCAGCTTATCTACGCAGAAATTACATTTCCGTTTCTCAAGTTTTTCAAAACGAATTCTACTCATGGCCATTGAAAGCATCGTAGAACCGTACATATTCTTCGAGAAAAAAAATTAAAATCGTGTATAAAAAATAGAACTAACTTCAAAAAAAATTTTAAAATTTTAAAAAAATTAAAAAATTTACTAAAAAGTGAAAAATAATTCGTTTAAAATTTCTCCAGCAAGATCTAGGTCTATAAGGACTGGAATTATCGACTTCGACGCTAATTAAAAACTAAAAAGTTTGGTTATCAAATTAGTTTGGATTCAGACTTATAGATCACGTTTTCTCCGCTAGAGAGCGTTTCCATGTTTATCGGAAGAATTTAAACACAAATTTCAATTTCACTCCAAAATACTGTACAGTAGTGCAGGTTTCATTTGAGCTGTAGAATTTCTCAGCGGTTGAATTTATGGATTTTTTGACGAAACTGAGTAAAATTGTCCAGATTTATCTTCTTACCTACGCATTTTACATTCGGCTGTTTTATGCGAAATTTACGATCGCACAATACACGTCGATAAATCTGATACGGTACTCGGAAAACTACATTAAAAAAAAATTATCGTAAGTTATCGCAGTTGCAGTTATTTTTCATTTTATTCGTAAGTAGAAAGAAGAAGCTGGAAAAAAACAACCATTCGCGAATATATAGGAATTAATAAGGAAATTCGCACGACTCGATACCCATAAATAAATTTTTAGAATTTTCTGTCACTAAATTTCGGGGACAAAGCGTTTTTTTTTCCTGTATATTTTTACTTTCTGCCAAAAATACTTAAGCATAATCTTAAATTGCTGACTTTTTGCGTCATACCATTTTTGCATTTAATGTTTTTTTTTTTTTCTCCTCCTGTCCTTCATACCAAAATACTTAGATACCTAATAAAATAATTTATTGAATTTATTTATTTTTTTTTTTTTAATTTATTTTAAATCTTTTTACTGGTTGGTCAGTATCTATAAGTTGGCCCTTTTTTTTATATATATTTAAACCACGAATTATTATATCGACTATAACCTTCGAAATTCGCGCGTCTTTAATGACGATGAATGAATAAAAGTGTTGTTTAAAGTAAACGAGTTTTTTTTTTTCTTCCTATTTATTAGTGAAAATAATTATTGCTACAATTGATAGTACCGTACATTAAAAAAACACATAATATCGACTTCCGGTGCATAAATGCGACAATTTGTTCCTTAATTCGAATGTTTATTTATTTATTTTTTTCAGTCGTCATAAATTCGCATCTTTCGAAGATCATTGGGCATTAAAAAAAAAAAAAAGTACAGTCTTTAAAGTAGACACATAATGTGATTGCTGTAGGTAAGTTTGAGCTTTTTTTTTTTTTTTTTGAATTAATGAAATAATGAAAAAAGATAATGTCGTAGTAGTTAAAAAGTTTTTCTAGCAGTGGTTGCTAATATACCTACAGCTCACTACTAGACGAAATTAGTCGACGAATAATATGTTGCGAGACATTGAAAAAGGAATGTTTTTGATGTCGCCGATGAATTAAATCAGAATTTATTTTTGCAAACACACTTTTCAAAGTATGATAGGCAGATATTGTTTTTTGTACGAGATATTTCCTTGTTTGTGAAGGCCTTCACGATTTTCAGTGATTATTTCAATGCTGTGTGGAATTTTGTTCAAGTCTGATGACAAAGAATGGCATTTTGTACGCGGATTCGAAGTAAATCACTGCACTTAAACTATTAAAATTACTACGAGCAGAAAATTAATGTAACATATCAACTTTTAGCTCAGTAAATTAAGGTTTGAAAATGAATAAATAATTACGTTCAAAACCAACAGGGCTGGCAAATTTTCACTCTCCCGTGTGCAGCAAAACAAAAAAAGTTTTAGGTGACAAGTTTTACACAAAATTGTATTTTTATTACAAAATCGTTATTTTTGTAACATGTGCATGTAAATTCTGGTTTTTCAAGCTGTATGGCGTTACCTAAAGTGGCTAATTTTAAAATTTTTCATTTTATCACTCCTTCTTATTTCCTCTTTTTGGTTCCACAACTTTTTTTCACTCCTTGATAATTTCTTCACTTTTTTTTTCACTCCTTATTGATTCATTTTCCTATTCATACAGACCTCTTTTTTATTTCTTTATATTTTATTACGCCTCATTAATTTCTCAAGTTTTACTTCTCCTTTATTTATCAAGGTATACTCGAATTCCTGTTTATTTATTTTTACTATTTATTCTAAGTTGAATTTATTTAAAAAAGTTTTTCTCCGGATCTGGAATTAGAACCTACATCTTATATGTGGTAGACCATTACTCTACCAACTGCGTTACAAATACTAGTTGAGAACTTGCTGTAAGTTTACCTTTATATGTTTGTAATATACATTTCGTTTCCTGTATTTCTTTCTACAGAAGAACAGTTTTTTTTTTTTTTTTTAAATGTCTCAAAACCTGCATTCTCTACGCTTGTTATAAAAAATGTAGTGTGCTACAAGTGCTAGTGGGCTATTTTGACTCGTGCGAAGTTTGCAGCCCTTGCCTTCGGCTTGTTTGCAAACTGTTCACTCCGAGTAAAAAAATAGCCCACTTTAGACACTTGTAACACAATATACTATTCTGATATAAGTGTATAAAGTAGATGATTTTGACACAAGTAGCAATCACCCACTTCGCACGATTGCTCCACACTATTTTTTGCAACACCTTTCAAAAATATAATTTTACTAAGAAACATTTTTTTTTAAATGTATCTAAACAATACAAAATTGGAAAATTTTCTATTAATTTGCTTTTTTCCATTTCTTTATTTTTAACTGAGTTACTAAGGATGAATAAAAAGTTTGGAAGAATACAGATATTTTAATAAATTGTTTCTTCTTTCCAGCAATACCAACTCCAGCTTTCTATCTTAACTAGTGGCTGAGGAATTATTGATTGAAAGTAAATCGGTACACCTGGAGTGTGGTGTACAGCGGAGGTTAAACTTGAATTAAATCTACATTTGAGAATATAATCGAGTTGACCAATGGAAATTGTTAAGATATTCTTCAGATTAAAGACAACTCACCGCTGGACACCTGACCCTTAGTTTCCTTCTTCTTGAAAATCGAACCAACGTGAACTAAAAGTTCTTTGATGTATGTACCTACATAAAAACGTATTTTTCATTGAAATTTTGACTGTCAATTATCAAATTGTCAACGAAATTGGAAGTAGAAATATATTTACAGAACGCATGAGAAACTAATGTCTTGAGAAACGGTGTAATAAACAAGACGAAATTTTCCTGTTTGAATTTGAACTGCAATTACTTATACGTAGATGTCAAAAGCATCACGTGTTTGACTTTAGGTAGGAAAATCTCATTCGTGAAAAAAATTCTCGATTTTTGATCATCTGTAACGATGCTTCTTTAAGTGGGGTATACGCTCTAATAGGGGAAGGGAAACTGTAGCGACGAGGGGATAATAACCTCGAAAGCGATAATTAAGGGTTGTTAATTCAAAATGAGATAGGAAAAGAAGCCTAAAGAGAAAAAAATAAAATTTGGCTAAACTATTGGTATCTATCTAGTTTGCGTCTTCTGTTATGCAACAAATTTTTAGAATTTCAAGGTAACAAAAAAAAAGCGAAGACGAAGAAAAACAACAACAAACAAACTAAAAAAAAAATTAGAATTTGAGTTTATAATTGTTGGTAAATGTTATTTCTAGAAAAACAGTATATTTTTTTATCGTCTTTCGTGAATTTTTCCGCCTAAAACATGCAGTTTTAAGCTTCGCAGAAGACTAATTAGAGAAATGAAAATTTTAATTACTATAGTCATGGTAGTCTAAAAGCCGATATTGGTGTCAACCAAATTATTTACGAAACCAAAACGAAGAAATCCTCCTCAAAATCAATAAGCCAATTAGTCCAGTCAATAGAGGTTTTTTATTGGCATAAATTAGAATAGTTTTAATTTCTTTACTAATCCGTCGGTTTGGGCGTCTAAATTAACATATTGAGGTCATATTTCCCTCGATGGCAGCGTCCACAGATATAGGGGTGAATATGCCCTCGGAACAGTTTACACATTTATCTCAACATGTATTATTTTTTTTGAAAAACTGATAAAGTATGAAAATGTTTGACACTAAGTTTCCTATAAGAAATCTTTAACTCATTTTAATCATCTGACGTACCCCTCTCCTGCCAAATGAATGGTTTTCATTTTGCTCAGAAAGCATCTCCACAGTTGCTATATTGACACAATAATTTCAATTCATAATGCCATAATACTCACGATATAATTATTTTTGCATGGATGTCAAAATGAACGATAAGGGGTCAGGTGCCCCAATTTTTTTTGTCCTTTTTTGTTTTCACTGGCTGAAATTACAAATAGCAAGGAAAATTAAAAAGGAATACTCTAAAAATTTTCTGTTGATATTTTTTTTCAGATTCAACCAGAGGGGTGGGCGGCTGAGGTATCTGTGTCCTGGTCCGGAGTAAAATACGAGGTTTATCCATGTATTAAGAAAACTTAAAAGCTGGAGAAAAATTCAATTAATGTAGAAAATTTTGAAGTATTCCACTTTTTTCCGTCCGTTTGGTCATTTCAGCAAGTGAAATAAAAAAAAAAAAAAAAACGAAAAACTGGTGGCATTAGACCCCCTGTCCGCAATTTTGACTATCATTCAAAAATCAATGTATCTTGAGTATTATGCCGTTATGAGTTAAAGTTAATGCTTCAATATAGTAACTGTGATTATATTTTTAAAGCTCAGTAAAAAGTTACCATCTTTCGCCCTCATTTGGCAGAGGAGGGGGGCATCGGACGAATAAAATTAATACAATACTTTTTATAGAAAATTTAGCGTTAAAAATTTTCATACCTTTCGAAGTTTTTAAACAAATCAATACTTTGAAAAACCATTCTGAGCGCATATTCACCTTTATACTTGTGGCCGCTAACGGTCGTGGGAATGTGACTTTTATTATGTTATTTTAGACGCCCAAACCTATCCATTAGTGAAGAAATCAAAATTATTTTAATTTGTCAGAAATTATTCGTTTTTAGGGTATTTCTCCTTATTTTTTCAGACTGCAACTATTCGTACAAATCTGTATTACGTATCATGTATCTCATTGCATTAGGCTGTTATTAATTAAACTCGTATGTATTTATTTACAGTTGAAAATGTCTGACATTGTGATTAAATTTACGTATACAAATTATTTAGAAGTAAAGTTCATAGCACGGTAATAGACTCTTTTTTTTCTTATATTTCTTGAGTTTTCGACAAATGGCGTCCTAAAAATTTATTTTAAGATGTAAAATTTATGTCTCATAGAAAATTTAACTTAGGTATTCTAGAATATCGAGTCTGTTTATTATCACCGAGTTGAAGTTTTAAAATTATAATTTACACATTGTATTTTTACTGAGCTTGTGGGGTATACTTCCTTCACGAGCCTCACTAACACAACTGTAATGTCGGAACAATTGAAATTCAACTCAAAAGTGATCGTTGTTTGAGAAAATTCGTGATTTTTACTTTTAAACAATGAAATCCTTGTTGTGAATAAAATGTATGAGAAGAAGGCTCTTGATGTCGCTTTGATTTGTTCCTTTCTTTTTCGAACCTACCGATATGATCTGTCGATTAATTCTCCCACTCAATATGGACAGTTAACAGAGTATTTGTACGTACAGTATTTTTTTTTAAATTTACCTAGTTAATTAATTTTATCGAAAATCCTTTATTGGGTGCCAACTGAGATATAAATGAATCTTATTTCTTCGAAATAATTTTGCTATCGACTGGTAGCAAATAAATCCCTAAATTCTGGATAACATATTTTTTGTTAAAGCTGAAGTGGATAAATATGGATAAATTATTTAGAAAATTGTAGGTAAAAAATGTTACAGTATTTGACGCTAATTTGGAGGAAAATTGTTACAACTTCAAGCATTATATTAATATGTAACGTGTATTTGAAACGTCTACTGAACATTTTCATTTTATCTCGAATATAATGTTTCTTTCACGAATTATTTCAACTGAGAATTAGCACTGAAGAAATCGAATACCAAACTTCAGTGAATGGTACGGGTAGTCATTAATAAAAAATAATTACATCAAAATACTACATTTTGTGTATATATGTACACAAAGTTGTGTAGTGATTTTTGGTAGGAGTAATTTTGAAATGCTATGAATTAACTGCCATGTTATGGCTCCGCCCATGAGTCTCCTGCGCACTGGCGATGCGCTAGGGACTTGCCATGACTGGTAGACACTGGGCTGAGGCGTAGTGTTGTCAAATATCGATATTTTTTTGTATCGATACGATATCAATATTTTTGGGAAAATATCGATATTTTATAAAATTTGATAAAAAATTTTTACAGATGGCTCATCTGAATTATTGTCATTTAAAACTATGAAAATAAAATGTAAATTTGAATTTTATAAATTTGAGGAAAAGAATAATGGAAGCAAAGTAAGTCAGGATATTTACTTGACATTGTTGATGTAGTTGTAGCTATAGATATATGTGAATTTGTGACATCTGAAAATATCACAAAAACACACACACAACAAACAAAAAAAAAGAGCCAACAGAAAGGCAGGTAAAGTATAGGAACCCCTGCATGGCCAAGTGTAGGAATAGACAAAAAGGAAGAAAAAGGAAGATTCATCATTTTAAAGCAGACACCCCAATTGCCAGAATAACCAACCACCCCCCTCCCACCACATGCCTGATTATTAGGCTATCATGTTAAATTTTGATTCCCAAGAAAAGAGTGACCAAAACAGAGTAGTAGAAAAAACCATATATTTACTGATCCTCCGTGACAGTTCCACAGCGGCCTTGAGATAATGCAAATTCAGGTGGTGATGTTCTGGAATGCCTCTCGTCGCCCCGGCTGTTGTAGCCCCGCTGAAAAACACTGATGCAGATGAAACAGTAAAAAGTTGAAATAAATTGCAACTGACTGGTTCCTTTTGCTCTGCTTCCGTTGCTCAATCTGGTTAGTTACAGGACCACTGTGGAGGTGCGGTTTCTGCACCCCTCTGTGGCCTTTTTCAAATTTTGAAAGCCAAAGTTCGAATTTGACCTTGAAGGCAAAAGTATTTTTAATTTCGATTAACACAAAAATACCTTACAAATTGGCTGCCCTAATGGACGAAATTATAAGAAAAGTGTTAAAAATCAAATATTTTGTGACCTCCAAAAATGAGCTTGAAACCTTGAAAGCAAGGAAAATTTTATACACACAATTTGCGATTAATAATGGTAACATTAAATGGTGAGGGCAGGCCCCTCCGAGTAAGTTTTCTAAATTTTTGAGTGAAAATTTAGTGGCCGAAAAAAACACTTTCGAGGCGAAAACCGACTGCTAAAATTCAACTAAAGTATAGGCTAAACTATAAGGATCGCGCCAGGCATCGAGAGAAATTCCCCCCAGAACTCACCGCCAATTGCATTGCCTCGTACACGTCTCACACCATTGAAATACATCCAATCCTGTAAAAGAAGATAAAATGTTTCGGCCACTGCATCGGATTTTAAACTCTAACGTATTTTTCGGTCTGTTTACACGAGCAACCAAATGGACCGCCAAAAGTTAGGCAAGCAGCTACGAGTACATGATATAGGTTATTGTATAAATGAACGAGATCCGCGGCTAGGCTAAGTGGCAAATAATAGGTAACACGGACAGGCGAAACAAGTTGAAACTGTGTAGCCTAGCCACTTACGAGAATGCGAGAATACGTAGAACATAATATTATAATGGTGACGAGAGATTTCTTATATAATAATTTAATATTAATCTGCCGAATGTTTTACAGTACAGCAAAAAAAAACTTCAAAGAATAAAAATGGTTCGGCGATCGTATTCCCTACATGAAAAAAAAGGACTATTTTGAAAAAAAACAGGGGGAATTTGACAGAGGAGACGAGTTTTATTCAAGGAAAAAAATCACAGGTCAGGCATCTCAAACTATGTTTGAGAAATCTCCTCATTTTGGACTGGAGTCAAGATCAAATTATTTTTAATTTATAATTTCATAATTCATAAATATCATAAATATCATCTGTCATCAGTTTCAGTTATCACTCATTCATTCGTAATTTTGTCAATACCACAACCACAATCAGAGAAAAAATAATTAAAAATTGACATTTGAAAATATCAATATTTTTGGAAAAAATATCGATACGCAAAATATCGATATTCCTGGAAAAATATCGATACGTATCGATATTTTTGACAACACTACTGAGGCGACGCAATCAGTTGTTAATCTACCAGAGGCGCGTGCTGAGGTGTGTGACAACTCGTTCTTGCAACGTTAAACCATTATACTTAAACTCCTACCACTACATGCCAAACTTAAGTGGTAGGTTAGGTCAATGAGACAAGTTAAAAATGTTCTTTCAACATGTAGTCTTCCATTTAATACTGAATAAAAACAATAAAACTTTAGTTTCCATAATTTTATTTCTTCAAAAAAAACCGTTATAGGCAATTGTACGTCGAAATAAGATTTTTTACATATTTTATCAAGTACGGATAATTTAAAGTAATCTGAAATTTGGTATAAATGTTAAGTTCAATCCTACAAAAAACATACTGAAAGTCCCTCTGCGTCTGAAGCCAGCCTCTTTCCAGAGAGACAAAATCTTATAGAAAATAGTTTCTCATGTATATTTCGCTCAGTTTTGATTATACCAGTAAAAAAATAGCTCGGTTCAAAATTAAATAAGATAAGAAATTCTATCAAATCTATATTCACACTATCTGTGGTGGAGACAGTCATTACTGAATAAATGATGGTTAAATATGAGGCTGTGTGATTGATGAGTATCTATGTATACAGTAAAACACAAGTTGTTTTACATGATTTATTATAGCTTGACGTTTAGTCCAGTATGAGTACTTTTTCATTGATATCAATACATATTATACGAAAATACCACACCTACTTTTCGTAACAAATAAGCTCCCTTTCTTCCAAACACCTTTGAAATTACAAAAAAATAACCCTAATCTGCTATTTTTAATATGAAGAAATTACTCATTTCTATATTCGTTTTCCTCAAGAGTTGTCGAAAATATATAGCTAAAGTTTGGTCACACATTTCTTCAACATTAACCTTTTTGGATTTAAATGATTTTGGTTTTATTTATAATTTTTTTCTGTTAATGTAGCCTAGGTCCTATATGTATATTGTATTTTTTTTTTTTTTTGCATGACATATTTCATACAAGAAATCATACTCATCTTCTTATAATGAATTTTTCAAAAAATTATTATTCCGATTTTGAATGTTTTGGTTCCAGTTTTGGTTCTGGTTCAAATTACCATTATTGTAGTTATTATTATTATAATTATTATTCCTATTTTGATTTTGATTGTAGTTATTTTGTTCATTATTATTATTTTTATTTTGGGGATTTTTATTTTTTCTGGATTCCTGAGATTTTGAAATGTTCGCTATTGCAGCGCTCATTTTTTCCATCTCAGCTTTCCAGACTGGATCGGATGATACTAAGTTTACATTTTTTTCAGTTTTCTTTTCCGTTTTTCCAGCTTTTAATTCTTCAATAGTTTTTTCAATTTGTTCGATTTTTCTCCGTAGGAGGGGATCTGAATGTCCAAATACTTTGTCTTTAAACTCTAAGTATTTAGAAAAAGCCTTATCGAGGTCTTGAATTGTTTTCGGTTCTTTTTTTATTAAAAATACTCTTTCTTTTTCAGGAAGATTAGGCATTATTTTTTCAATTATTTTTTCCTCAGTAATGTCTGGTTTAATTTGCTTTAAAATCCTTTTCACGAACATAATGTACGCAGGGAAATCAGCTTCGCCATTATAATTCCTTTCGTACAGTATTTCGCATAGTTGGGGTTTGGTTCTAGTAAAGACTTCCAGGATTTTTTATTTTGTATTTTGCCAATTGTTACATTTGGGGTTTGCTTGAATTCTGTCTTCAAACATTTGTTTTGCGAGGCCAGAAAATGCAATTCTTATTTTTTTGAATTTCATGTTAGTATCCCAATTGAACGATTCCGCTTCATTTTCAAATCCAATTAAAAATGACACGATATCTTCAGTTGGGGTGTGCCCATATAGGGAGGGTCTGATGTTTACCGCAGCCTTTCCTGACATTTTATTTTCTAAAGGAATGTCGAAATTTTCTAAGATTCTAGTTTCAAGTTCTGGGCTGTGGAAATCTTCGTGGGATTTTTCTAAGCACTCGGTAATATCGGCAAGGTTAATTGTTGACCTAACTCTTGGAAATGGAGTGGGGTTATCCAAATTTTCCAAAAGTGGAGTTGAAGTAGTGGGAGGGTTAAAGTGTTTTCTTATTATTGGATTTTCTAATTCGGGGATTTGTTCACGAGGTTTTCGTGTTGTTTGCAAAATTATTTTTATATTTTCAGGAGTTAATAATTTTTGGATTTCTTTACTAGATTTAATTTTTAATAGGATATCCTCTTGGGTTTTTATGCGAGAAAAATATTTTTTATCAACTTCGATATTTAAATTTTGACACACGTTAATTAGTTCAAAATTTTTAGTTTCGATAAGCCAGATTAAATTTGTTTTAGTAGTATTTGGTTCAGATAAGTTTTCCCAAGATTCATTCATAAAAATAAATTTTCCTCGACTTATAATTATTTAACAAAACTTAATTTTACGCGAGTGGTAATTAGTATTAATTGTTACTTTGTTTTTTCTTTTGTTTGAACAGGAGCTTGATGGATCCGTTGCTGTTTTCGTTGCCGAGGTCTTCTTCACCTTGATTTTTTGTAGATATACCTGTTTTTATTTTTGTATAATAAATATCCTTGGTTGGTTTTGAAGTTCGGTTTTTCTTTTCACTACTGGTCTTTTTCCACTCGCTAATAACCTTTACTTCCTTTCCTCAAGAGCGCGCCTTACACATTTCTCATTGAGTACTTAACTAGAGTTTTCAAGGTTAAAGCAAAGTACTTCGAACCAGAGAAATTGAAACAGCAGCTTGGATCAGCAATTCCGTAGAATAGGTACTAGAGCGATAGTTCGATTCGCAATAGCAGACTAGTTGGGCGCCAATAATGTAATGGCCAAAAGAGGTCGTAAAGTACCTAGTTAGAACCACTTTCAGTGTTACACCATACACGAAATATCACGTACTTTAAAAGCAGTAATACTTCTAGAATAAATTCAAGTTTATCATCCATAAACTATAGTGGACCTTAACATATGTTAGAGACTCAATAATATTTTAAAACACACGAGTGAGTTTACACATTTAATAAAATAATAATTTGTACATCACAGTACATGAAACATACGTTAATGTTTATAAATATATAATCACAATTCAACAAGCAAGACTATCTGTTCACTAGAGACTTCTACTAGAGAGGTTCCAGGTACTTAGAAGTAGCTGTCAAGGAACTGTGTCTTTCTCCACTGAATCGAGGGATTATATACTCGTTCAGGGTATAAAAACGTACGTGTCGGATAGGTAAAGTGAGGTAGGGTGTTGTTATTATAGGGTTGCGCTGACTCGTTGAGTACTCGAGGGACAGGCACAACTAGGTCATGAATATACAGGAGGTATATCTATATTTGTAAAATTGAATACGGGTAATTTAGTGGTTGTTTATAAAGAGTTATAGGATGATTATTGTTGATAAATATCTACATTTTTGGTGTTTGAAAATGTGTGGACGAATATGTTCGTCATTTCTAAAAATAGACAAAAATATACATTACAAATACAACTATTGCATTCAATACAATGACAGGAACTGGGGGTGGGACCTGTGGAAAAGCGCCAATCCTGAGTCGTAGATCACAAATATATAGGTCACTCAAATTCTTCTTTACACAATATCTATATAGTATATATTTCCTCTTTTTGCTCATTTTGAAACTTTTTGGAAGTCTGTGAACCCTCCTCCGCTGTTTGACCTATGAAGATGAAACTTACGGTAGTGTTAGAAGCATTCCAGGCGACACATTCGTGTTAAAATTTTTGAAATTAATTTGTTAGTTTTTGAAGAAGGGGTCCTTAAAGTGTTGCAAACCCAGCATGTTGTCATCACGATAACTCCCATAAATTTGTATATTTTGGCTTGAAATTGTTATGATAGTTTCACACTATTTGGAACTGGTTTGGTATTGAATTTGAGCAAAATTGGTCAACTGGTTTTCAAATGGCAGCCATTACAAATTTGACACTTTTTACTGATTTTGGCATTTTTTGGGAGTCTGTGGAGCCTCCACTTTTTGAATTATGACAATTAAACTTAAGATAGTATAGATGCTTTCATGGGCAACACATTCATGTTAATATTGTTGAAATTCGTTCAGTAGTTTCGGAGGAAGAGGTTTTCAAAGTTTTGCAAACCCACTACTTGTCATCACGATAATTCCTGTAAATTAAAAGATTTTGGCTAGAAATTTTTATGGTAGATGGAGATTATTAGGGACTGGTTTGGTTTTGAATTTGAGCGAAATCGGTCAGCTGGTTTTTGAATGGCAGCCATTACAAAATTTGACACTTTTGGAAAATACACACTTACTGGTTGATGTGTGGCAAAGATTTTTTTTTTGGATAGTATGGCTCCCTTGCACTCTGCCGCCCTGTGCGAATGCACAGATCGTACGTACCTAGTTAAGGCCCTGTTTCCAGTGTTGGTTGGAGGTAAGGCTATCAGGTTGATTTTTATTATTTCAAAATTTGTAGGTAACACAAACTAGTGCGTCATGTAAATGTCAGTGAATTTGTTATAAATATTGATCTCATAAATATTCAATGCCTAGAAACCTCAGTCACTTGAAAACAATGTATCTATTTTATTTTGAAGGACAAAAAATTACACATTTAGATAAGCATATGTAAGTTATAATATTACTCATTGCACTTAATAGACTGCATACCTTTTTTTTTTCTGGCATACTTTTACTTGTCTAAAATTCTCGTCTGACTTTTTATTCAATGTAGAATACTTTTTTATTTTTCCAAATAAATGGAAAATCTTGCAAATTTTTAATGGATACATAATTATACCAAGTTTGAAAATTCCACGTTGACTCATTTCTCAAATATTATAACCTAAAGTTTAACTAAATTTTCTTCGTTTTCCTCACAAAAATTTGAATTTTTCTTAACAGAAATCAATAAAAACATCACATTTAGTGAACACTTATCTACATTTTATTTTTGACTCGGTCTATGACTTTTTCATCTGACAGAATTGTGAAATTGTAACGACTCTAAATAAATGTGGAAGAAATTTTTTTATTTTGGCTGGCCGCCAATAAATTTAATTACCAATGTAGAAAAACAACAAAAAAACATTCTTTGTTGAAGTTTGTTAATGAACTAATGAATTATGCAGAAAATGTATGTAGAAAACTGTATCTTAAAATATACGATACCTACGGTGTTTATTTTATTTAAGTGTCGATTGTATTCGTTTTTTTTTTGTCAATGTCTATCGGTTTATGTCAAACACTTTTTTTACATTTTTTCCTCTTCTTTATTAGGTTTCCTTACTCATTTGAAGTTATTTTTTGTTGGAAAAAATCAATAAAAATTTCGTTTCTGGTTGTAAACGCAGTGACTCATAAACTGAACTTGTTGGTACCTACCTATATTAAAATTTTAAACCATTGATGATACATAGTTTATTTTTGGGTAATTTTTGGCTTTTGGTTACAGAACGATACATAATTATTTCGTGTACCTATAATCTATATACATACCTAGAATTTGTTGATAAAGTAGGTAACAAATTTACTCAAAGCCAAACGATTTAGAATATCTGAACAAACAGAC
Organism: Ericerus pela; assembly: GCA_011428145.1. NCBI lineage: Eukaryota > Metazoa > Arthropoda > Insecta > Hemiptera > Coccidae > Ericerus > Ericerus pela. Next base: position 741,995 of record WOFM01000288.1, read on the forward strand.
CACAAACATTTTATTCGAAGTGGGTATATGTATAGAGAAATTTAAAAAAGGAATTCGTTCGCTTTGAAATTTCGTGAATGTTCTAATCTTAATGTAGTTAAGCTACTAAGAGGCCATTTTGCATTTTCAAACTTGAAATTTACGTAATTTACGTTGGTTCCTTAAGAAATGAAACTATGCGTATATTTCATGTACATATACAGCTTTTTTGGCCTCGAGTTCACGACCTAGCAGTGGTAAATAAGGCAACATAAGTTACACGAACATATGGCAGTTTGCCTACTTTTACATTACTAGGCACCAAGTAAAACAGAATTTAATTTTCGTTTTGTATCAATTAAGGTTCTAATTTTTTAAGTTCGTATCTTCAAAACTGTGATAGATGGAAGCATACAGCTTGTGCCATCAGTTAGAAAACACGATGTAGATAATGTGTAAAAAAATTGTCATAAACGAAATAATACAAGAAAAGTTATTGATGAAAATGTAAAAATTTTTGGGAAAAAATGTTTTAAATTTTTAGTTTTTTCAAAATAAAATATAAAACAGCCATCTTCATCGGTAGATTAAAAAATTTGTTCGTAAAGAAAGCCAAATACTTCATCATATGATACAAAAAATATAATTTCTTGAATATTATTATTCAACTTTGGAAAAAATTTCAATCAGAGAGACTTCTAACACCCAAAACTAAAAAACTGAATAAATGTGCTTAGATTGGTTGAAGATGCAAAACTTATGATAAATAATTAAACCCCTCACATACTAATGAATTCCATTGCTAGGTGTTCAAATAAATTTCTTAGTCAACAATGAGACTAAAAGGCATTCAGGATATTATCCATAAAATCAAATTGTCATTACTGAATTTTGGTATTGATTTTATTTTCTTCGCATCATTTTTTAGGATTAGTGTTTCATTTCTGCTTGTTATTCATTTTGCCATTTATACAATTTTTTGATGATAATTTTCAGCAAAACATCATTTCATAAGTAGCTGTGTGTTGCCAATTAATGGACAAAACGGAGGGCCAAACAAACTAGTTTCGTATCTTTCCATTTTAAGGAAAAATTACAAAAATTTTGTAATTATGCCATTTAATGTATGGATATGCAATTAATTTGACATTTCAAATACTTCATAATTCTGCCTTGGTACCAAAGGGTATGTAACCTTTTTGCCAAACAGATATTCTGCCATTTTTGCTATTGACCTGTATCGTGGGGATACCCCCACAAGTCCTGCGCGCCTGGCGTGCGCAAAGGACACATGCCTACTGAAGAAATGTAGGTAGGCATGTGACCAGGCTGAGACGGTTGCTTCATTCCGTTGTCGCACAGTGAGAGAGAAAGGTGTGTGTCAACGGCTATATTTTGTTGTCTCCGGACGTTAAACACATTTATATTTAAGTACACAAATGGTTAGTGGTTAGTTACCACTACTTGGTAGCAGAGGCAAGAGGAGAGAAATTCGGCAAAAACGATATTTTTATAAAAAATCAGCCTCAAAGAATTAATAGCGGGAATTAAAATTCGGCGAATTTTAATTACCTAACAGAAAAACGGACTTGTTGTATAGGCCTGTTTTCCTGTATGCTATACTGCGCTCCTACAGTCAATGCAAATTGAATACTTGAAAAAGAATTCAACCTGCAGACGCAAATAAACAAAACTGTAACACAATTTTGAATAGCCTAAGTCAAAAATTGAATCAATCTTCGACTAGTTGCGTATTTGCAATGCGCAAGTACATTATAGGCATCTCTTTTTCATCTCCCGTATACAAATTCTAATGACGAACTTGTTGAGAGAATTACTTATTTGCAACTTGCAAGTAAATAATAATGATAAAAATTTTTTTTCCATCTCTCGTCTACAAATTCTAATAACGAACTTGTTGAGACAATTACGGAATTTACCGTAAATACCTAATAACAGTAAGGAACCTGTAAAAATAAACAGTCTCTTTATTGTATATTTACTCTTAAAACAATTGAAGAATTCCCAGTTGTCGAGAGTAAAACATTCCTTCACTTAAGGAATTGAGAATGTACGTAATATTTTTCAAGGCCATGTATTGGGATAGCATGTTGGTGCGACCAACATGCGACAATCGGCTAAAAATTATTTGTAAAAGAATTTTCAGCCGCCCCCAGTATAATACGTAATGTCAACCATATGGTTTTCATCACATAGCTGTTGAACCTTTTTAACAACTTCAATACAAGCAGATAGAAAAATTCTACCTGCCAGTGTTGAAAAAATGGCCGATCGCTTTCTTTACTGTAATAACTGAAGAAAACAATCGGCAAACTCTACAAAAAATCAAGGTCGATCTATCATATTTTTTTGTGTAAAAGAAGTGAACAAAGAGAAAAAGAGATATCTCCTTTCTCACTCACTCTCATACAAAAAAACCCGATACTGTAGAAATACAGAAATACCATTTTTTTGTCAAATATGACATCGGTAATAGTAAGGGCCCGACCAAGAAAAAAGAGTCGATTCAACTCTTTTGTTCTTAATCGCATACCATCCTTGATAGAGAATTATCAAGGACGGGCAATGGACAACCTTACACACACAAAAAAACATACGTCGTATATCCTATCTTTGCAACAAAAATAAAAATATGTATAGACACACGCACAACACAGAAAAGATCAAAGGGCTGCAACTCCTGGTGGAATTGCAGAAGACTCATTCATACGTTAACTGTTGAATGATGTCATGTCCGATTGATCTCACTGTGATTTTATGTGCCATTTTATTAATTTTCTTGTGCGTCTTGTCTGTAATTATACGTAGTTTTTTGTATCATATTGTGCTAAAACTTATCAGCAATTTTACGAAAAATTGTATGTAAAAATGCGTAATTTCGATGAAGCTACGTTGTCAAATTCTCGGCCATTTTACCAAATAAAAAATTACTTTTGTAAAGTAATTCTCGTGGAAGAAGTTCGGTGTTTGTTCAAGCAAGAAACTTGCGAACAACACCGGTAATAAGCGAAAGAGGATTGGTACTGGTCGTCCCATTTTTTGCTAAGTCAAGAAATCGAAACGTACCTGGTAAGTACAAGTGCATTTAATATTTATTGTGTCCCAAATATTAAAGTGTCGTCTAATTTCATGTACTTCGCCCACAACCAAACTTGATGAAAGATGGATTTGTACAGTATCAACTATGGAAATTAGTATGGGATAATTGACATAGTTGATAATAGAAATCCATCCACATCTTATTCTTTGCAGATGAAAAATAAATAGTTCGTCAACAAGGAATTAATTAGGCATCGCGCTATAGGAAGTTTCGCAATCTTGAGTACAAAATTGTGTAAAAAACATTGTATTTTTGTGATACTAACCTACAAAATTTAAATTTACAATTGATTTTTGGCAATTTGTAATAAAAATTGCGTGAAAACATCGTATTTTTGTGATCCTAACCTACAAAAATTAAATTTACAATTGATTTTTGGCAATTTTGTAATAAAAATAGCGTAAAAAACATCGTATTTTTGTGATTCCTAACCTTCAAAAATTAGATTTACAATCGATTTTTGACAATTTTGTAATCAAAATTGCAAAAAAAAATTATTTTTTTCTCTTCTAACATTTTGCAAATGTTGGTACAGAAATGTTTTAGCAATGACGCAATTCAATTAGTTCGATTCAATTTACGAGTGCCGCGACTAAGGGAAGTGTCATTGCACCCCGGGTAATGCCCAAATTTTGATTTGAC